>OX392525.1:495000-848624 GCA_947623375.1 Apotomis capreana
GTCCGCTAAATGTCGGCGGCTGACCAGGAACATTGTGAACTAAAAGACCCTTCCCGAGAATAAATCCCTCCATCTGGTTCTTCCTATATTCCGTGTCCGGTCCTCTTCCGACATACTGCCTCCTATCGCAGTGCCACTGCAGTGCACTGTGCGTGGGTGGATATAACGCACCTCGCTCACCACTGGACGGTCCAATCCAGAATGGCCAGGTGACGGGACTAAAAGCCTCCCTGTCACACCACTAGAGAACGCATCCTTCAAGATGTCCGTAAGCCCAAAAGAATTCCAAAATTCGATTCCTAAAATGAATGGTGTCGGCAGTTTGCTGCTTACTAGGCACGAGTGTAAAAAACGAGCACCGTTAAAGGCAATAGGGATGTCCAAACCACCCAAAATGTCGATAGGTGAGTTGTCGGCAGATACAACATTTGGTCGAACGTTGTTGTGATAAGTTAAACCGAGTTCCGACAAAAGGTCGACATCGATAAGTGAAATTTGAGCACCAGAATCTAGGAGAGCTTTTACAGGGTGATAGGCAATAGTAACTTCAATAAATAGTCTGTTGTCACGCATCCTATTAACAACAACAGGCGACACTGACGGACCTCTCAGTGCGCCATCGATACGTTTTTTAACGTGGAAGCGTTACAGGATGGACAGTCACGGGTGATCGTTCCTACGCGCCTACATTTAAAACATACCGCCTGGCTAACGTTCGGACAGTTACGATAATTGTGGCCGGTCGCCTCACACTTCATGCAAACGAGAGCGCTAGAACTGTTCGACTCGACAGTATTTACTGGTGCTACTGCCAACCGCGCCGGACGTGAGCCCTGGAAAGCTTCAAAGTTCCTGGATACTTCCAGCAATCCGTCAATATCTCTAACTATATTAGTCGCGAGGCAAGGATGATACCTGGGATTCATACCGTATTTAATTATATTAAATAAACTATCTTCAGATACAGGGGAACGAAGTTTGGCGTTAAGGTCCCGCGCCTGAATTACAAAGTCTACTACCGACTGGTTAGCCTTCTGTGAAAGAGCACGGAGTTGACTTTCAACCTTAAAGTCATAATCCGCAACGTCAAAAGTCTTTAGGAAGGCGGATTTTAGTGTCGGATATAATAAAGAAGGGAACCTAATTGACCTAAAATATTTTAATGCGCTACCTGCCAACAGCTCATGAAAGCGCCTTACCACATAAGAAGGGGGTACATTGCGAGCCAAAGCTTCTTCTTCAACTCTAAAGAAGAATTCGCGAACACACGTTTCGCCCGAAAAAACCAAGTTCCATTTGGTCAAAGACTCGCCCTTCGATGGCACTGGGGATTGAAATACCGCTTCGCGTATAGGCTGGAATCGAGGCTCAGAATCGAAGAACTGTTCCTCTTCTTCATCATGGAACTGCTGATCTAACACCCTAGGTCCTTGTGCACCCCACTCCGAGCGAGCGCGTGGCGTATCGCCGATAGAATCCTCATCCACACGTAGCGACATAGTGAATATCCAGGTGACAAGCTGTGCAATATCGCAGAAACAAATTTAAGCAATCGAAGCGAAACTAATCCTGTATAAGTCAACGACAACAAAGGATAAATCTCAATGACCAAAGCGTTACCTTAAAAATAGAACTACGTCTGACTTACCGTAATGAAGAGTTCCCTAACATCTACGGGTTCAAACTACGGGTTTCTAAATACCAATAAATAACACGGGGTTCAATTATGGGATTAAATTAAAAAAACGCCATTAAAATCAGCAAGAAACCAGTTATGTTTCGCAGAACAAATTCTTTAAAATTAAAATGTCAAAAATAATTAACATCATAAATAATTGTAACTTCAGACGGACGACACAGCGGCAGGGTTGAATCCTAGACTTCCGTCGCAGTGACAGGGTACGGTGGTACGTCAAATTGAGTTAAAGCCTCTTGGGAAAAGATTGTTTTAGCTGGGAAATAATAAAAAGGTTATTACCGCGACCGGATTAAGGTCACCATCCACTGACACAACAAAAAAAAAAAAAAATTATATTAGATTCCAAAATATTCAATAAAAATATATAAACCAGGGTTACTCACATCTGTTCGGGCGCCATTTGCTGCAAAACGCTACTACATATCACTTAATTTGTTAAATAAATAAGGCGTAGCTTTCACGTTAAAATTTTATTTTCATAAAGAGCCGAATTTGTTTAAATTAGATGACAAAAAATTAACTAACACCGATAATAACAAGCTCACAACGACAAAGCACGGGCCTGCTAAGGGCAGGTCATAAAGAAAACACTCACAGTTTGTTCGCACAGGCTAAAATATACGTATCCGGTATAGCCAGATCTGCAGGACGCAGTTTGCATAGACGTGATTATTGTTGAAAAGAAAGATTTTAAGTGGTTCCAGATCCAAGTGGAAACTCCGTACGAATCTACACCTTCATATGATCGGCGTAGGTCACTAAAAGGTGGTGAGGCGTGGTGAAATGAGATGAAAATGGGTGAGCTTAGCCGAAAAATGAACGATTAAAAAGATAATTCACCCGACATAGAGGTAGCTTTGGAATTTGGAGGAAATTTCCAACAATAAAAGTCAAACCTACACGTTAAGTTATCAGAAAGTAAAATATACACTATTATGCTCCTAGCCTTAAATGCTGTAAACGTTACGTATGGCGTTCCACGCGTAAATAATCCATGGTTGTGACCCACGAATGTCCCGAAGGTTGGTCGCAGCTGTTGGTATCTGTCTTCAACCAAGCCGTGAGTTGCGCGCGGAAATAGAGCCGCTGACAACGGCCTCCAGGCCAGCCGAACACCGCACTCGGAGTTGCTCGTCGAAATAGTGCGCAGGGCCTGAGATGATCAGCCCGTAACCGGAAGCTATGGAATATTTAAGAAGGTAAATACTAGTCCTTACAAGCAAACTGTTACACCACTAAAGAACCAAATAGAATAATATGAAACTTACCCAGTCCAGGGGAGTGAACTGGCTTTAACAATCCGAAAACCCTCTTTTTAGAGAAAAGTTGGAACCTAAAAAGAAATCACAAAATTAAAAATATAGGCCTACGAAAACGGATCACGCAAGAAGGAATTGGAAGCGCAGTAGACGGCACAACTCACCTGAACACACCATCACAAGATATAGCATCTCCGGGTGGATATCCCAAATTACAAGTTCATATTCCTCGCACAAACAACAGACGCTCATCAGCGCAACCTCAGAATTAATAATCAGACCACTACACAGTCCAGAAACACTGATATTTAGCTCTTCAGGAGTAAACACATCATTTCATCATGAATCCAGAAACAGAATGACGTCGTCAAAATTATCGATCCAAAATAAAACACGCTCACAATATGAATTTTAAATAATAAAAAGAAAACCGCTGAACAAAAAGGTTATAAAACACTCCTTGCATATCATCAGCTCATGCAACAGCAAGCCATGAGGGTTAATAACAACACCACCTGCACATTGTAGCCGAAACTACCAAGCGTAATATTAGCTCGTAGCAAAAACATTATCTAGACCTCAAAAGACGTCAACACTTGTTAATACCGACAAAATTGGCCAGATGGCGGTATAAGGAATAGCGGCTAGCTACAACAGTTTAGAATAAACATGTAGCGATTTTTAACGCTACACGTCCTGACGACGACGCCCGAGTTACCCACTCTGCGTACCTGGGTAACCTTGATCCCCGACTCTGCTGGCTTCACCGCGTCCTGCAGCACCTTCTTGGTCTCGTCAGATGTTTTTATGTCCTCCCTGGTGGGGTAAAAGATGACTGCCGGACCTTGACGTTGCACCTCCATAGGCGGTTTGCCCTTGGGCATCTTCAGCGCGTTGGAGTAGTTCGGGGCCGAGGGTGCCTGCTGGAAAACTGGCGTGGGCATGGGGAACGCACCTGAGTTTGCCTCCTTCTGGGCCAGCTGCAGTCGAGTCGCGGCCAGCTCAGCCTCGACGTCCGCCAATCGCACCGTTAGTTGGGCCATTAAGGCCAGTACGTCTTGTCCGTGGCCGGCGATGGTGGTCTTGTCAGACACATTCAGCTTGTTGGTCGCGTTAGCGACGACTCCAATACCTTTCACGGCCGCATGCACGGCCATGATGAGCGCCTGCTTGTCAAGTGAGGGGGGGGCCGGCCGCGGCGTTGACTGCTCCGGAACGATGTCGGTGACAATGGGGTCGGCGGCGGGGGGGGCGGCGGCGGGCGGGGGGGCGAGATCCGCTGCGCTGCTCGCGGTCGGAGTCGACGATGGGGCGGGAGATGGCGCTGAAAAGATACCCGTTATTGGCGGCACCGACGACTTCTGTCGCCTCTCGGCGACCCGTCGACGCACGGCATCCTGGACCTCCTCTGGAGACGTCAGCATCCGCTTCCCCGACGTCTGTGGGGGGGGGGCCTGAGTGGGGGGGGGCGTACCTGCTAGACCCCCATGAGGGGGGGTGCGGGCCAACGAAAAGCGCGGTTTAGTAGGGTCCGCCTTACTGGACTCCTCCAACAACAGGTTCAGAGCTTCCAGCTCCTCCTTTCTACGGGCCCTTTCAGCTTCCAGCAGCAGCTGCTGCTGGCGCGCCTCCTCATCACCATCCATCCTGAACCCGAAAAACGACTAAGTCCCCGAGCGGTGACACCGAAACCGTTCTCGTATTAAAGCGCGCACGAAAAACGACTAAGTCCCCGAGCGGGGAGACCGTAACTGTTCTCGTATTAAACGGCACTAAAAATACGCTAAGTCGAAGACAAAGGATCGACTGTCGCTGACGTCACACACCTCCACGCGGTGACCTAACCTCAAAAAACCACGTGTTTCTTATAAGTTTATTTCTCCACTGCAAATTCCCTTTTATTTCTTCACGAAAAACGCTGAACCGAATAACAATACACACACTGTAACTATCTACACTTGATAACACACGAAAAAACTGAAAAACACTACGAATTTAAAATAAGACCATTTTAAACACGGAGCGCACACAGAAGGCACGTCCGCACGCCGAGACGGACCGACGCTCAATTTTAATACTTTACCATCTTGCACAGGAAGACCTTCTGGTTGATGCATATAAATTGTTTCCTCGAGATCCCCATTTAAGAAGGCTGTTACAACATCAAGATGTGTAATATCTAAACCCAGTTTAACAGACAGGGCAAACAATATCCGCAGTGTGGTATGTTTTACTACTGGCGAATACGTATCGGTGTAGTCCATACCTTGTTTTTGCATGAAGCCTTTCGCCACTAACCTTGCTCGAAATCGAACATTATTTTCACTGTCATATTTTTTCTTAAGAACCCACTTGCACTTCACTATTGTCCCACTTTTTGGAGTGTCCACTAGTTGCCACGCACTATTTTCCTCAAAGCACTGTAGTTCTTCATTGACAGCTTTGAGCCACTGATCCTTCTCAGGTCCACTTAAGGCTTCCTTTAGAGTTAATCCACTTGCATCATCAATGGTCTCACCGTCTTGGCACTTACTCAAGAAACCATACCAATCTGGAGCTTTCCTCACCCTTGCTGGTCTTTTCGGCTCTACATCTGGTTCATCTGCATCTTCATATTCGCTAGGAATATAGGACTCATCGTCAGCTTCAGTGATAGTTTTGTCTGACAAACTTTCATCTTCTGAGGATTCCCCCACTGAAGCTGGACTCTCTTCTTGGACTTCATCTTTATGAGGGACCGGGCCTGCATCAGTAGCTTCGACTACAGGTATAGTGACTTCGCTCTTCATTACACTTTCCATTATTATCACATCCCGACTGGTTGTAATAGTTTTTGTTTCAGGATTATATACTCTATATCCCTTGATGCCATCAGGATAACCTATGAGAATATGCCTCACAGCCTTTCTATCCCATTTGCGCCGTTTTTCTTTAGCTACATGTACCATGACTGGACTGCCAAATACTCTAATATGACTTAAGTCCGGTTTATCACCTGTCCAGATCTCATAGGGCGTTTTGTATTCCAGTGATGCTGCCACAATCCGATTCTGCAGATACACTGCCGTATGTGTGGCTTCACTCCAAAACTCGGTGCCTAAACCTGCATCGAAGAGCAGACATTTGGATTTCTCAATGATTGTGCGATTAAATCGCTCACATAATCCATTTTGCTGTGGCGTATAGGGATTTGTCTTTTGATGTATTATTCCATTACTATTTAAATAATTATCAAACTCCTTGCTGCAAAATTCCAGTCCATTATCACTTCTTAATACTTTGATTGTCTTCTTTGTTTGATTTTCAACAAGAGCTTTGAAATCTTTGAAACACCTCAATGCTTCATTCTTGTTTTTCAGAAAATAAACAAATGCCATACGGCTATAATCGTCGACAAACAACAAGAAATATCTCGAACCGCCTAGAGAAGCAACCTCCATAGGTCCACATAAATCTGTATGCACTATGTCAAGCAAGTTACTACTTCTCTGTCCAATATTTTTAAATGGTAAGCGGCACTGCTTACCTTCACAACAAGTAATACATGAGGACTTGCTTACATCCACTTTGTCATCAAAGGACATGCCCTGCACGGCATTCTTCATTTGGTATAGGTATTCTTTATTGATATGTCCCAATCTGCGATGCCATGTATGTCCTGATACGACTGTTGCCGCAAAATGTACCTGATTGGACAGGTTAATCTTGTACACGCCGTTAACCAACGATGCCGTAGCCACCAACTCATTATTCTTGTTATATACTGAACAATCAGTGTCGGTAAATGATACTCTGTTCCCTTTTTTAATCAGCTGACTGACAGATAGTAAATTTGTCGTCAAGCTCGGAACGCAGAACACATCTTCTACCACAATATCGTAATCAACGTTCTCTGTCGTCGTCGTAATTTCCACATCGCCGGTACATAATACTGACACCTTTTCACTATTTGCAACCACAATTTCTTTTTGTTGTCCATAAGAAGCATTCCTGACCCAACTCTCATTTGCTGTTAAATGTGTGCTTGCGCCGGAGTCGATGTACCATTCATTTCGGTTAAAATTACCACTCAGGAACACTGCGCTAAACGCATTAGACTGCATTCGAGTTTTATTGTTAGAATTCGACGAAATCGCTTCGGTATTTGGACATTGGTTTCGGTAATGGCCAAATTGTTTACATCGGTAACATTTCACTGATTTGACGTTTGACTTTGACTGATCATTGCTGCCAACATTCTTTCGTGCCATAGACAAATTCATATTTTTCTTTCCAGTGAATTTTGAACGAATGGCAAATGCGCCGCTAACTTCGTTCATATCTTCTTCCGTTGAAGACTCCTCCATGTCTAATAACTTTGTTTTGATTGAATCAGCCGTTATTGGAATCCCGGAATGCTCGATGGCCATGATCATAGGGGAAAAACGATCCGGCAATCCCGCCAACAGCAACGATCCTGTCCACTGATCGTTAATTTCGAAGCCCGTTCCGCTTAGTTTTTGTGCCGTATCGATAATTTGTGTCACATAACACGTCATCGAGCTGCAATTTTCACGGCGAATCGAAATTAAATTGCGAAGTAGACTTATTCTTCGTGAAAAACCGTTGTCGTCGAACAATTGTTTCAATTTGTCCCACAATTCCTTCGAAGATTGTACTGTCTTTATATGTACGAACAAAGACGAGTCGATTGTCATGATCAATTTAGCTTTTGTTTTTGCATCATCAGCAGCTCCTACTGCAACCGTCGGTTCTGGCTTCACACAATGTTCCATGCCTTCGAGGATTAGGAAATTCTCTGCCGCAAAACACCATTCGCTATAATTTTCGCGTCCTTTTAACTTAGGTACGTTGATAAGGTAATTGGCCGCCATTGTAACAGTCTTACACTTCAACTTTACTACGCGAATAAATATGACAATCCGTCACCACAGTTCAATCGCGTTTCGAGATAGTCTTTTTAACACTCGTTACTATTACTAAGTCCGAAATTCTTGCTAAAACACTCGAAAAACTCGCGATTCTTAATATGCTGGAGCACATAACCTTTTAATAAAACAGCAGATACGGTGACAAGAAACGTACTGACTTTATTCAAAAAGGACACAGATACGATACAACACTCAACAGGTTAACAGATGGCAGCACTATACTGCTATACCATAAAGAATAGTACTGATATTTAACAGAAAATATAACAGTTATTAATAAGGAGCTGGGTCATAAAATCAGGGAGCGTGTAGACTACACGGAAATCGTAAGGGATGATCGCGGCCTACAGTTTGCCTCCAAGCAGCTGGCGGTCGACGCGATAAACGTCGAGTTTATAACAGCGGCTACGAAGTGCGGCGCGCCCGTCCCCGACACCGACCGCTCCTTGTCTGCGATATCGACTAATATTATCGAATGCGATCGCTCCTTACGATTGAAACCTTTCTCACCCGATGAAGTGGAGTCCATACTTCGCATACACATTGCTCCCAAAAATAGCACTGATATTTACGACATATCCGCCAGCATGCTTCGGGACGTGGGTCCCGAATTGTCTTATGTACTTTCTGAACTATATAATTCGTGCATACGCCAATCTGTAGTACCGGAAAGCCTTAAAAAAGTGAAAGTTACTACTTTATATAAAGGCAAAGGTTCCAAAACCGCCCTAAATTCGTATCGGCCCATATCTCTAGCTAGCTAGCTATGTTAGAAGTCGGACTTAACAATCGACTGCTGTCTTTCTGGATACCACAATCTACCCTTTCGGATAGGCAATTCGCATACCGCCACGGGCGATCGACAACCGATCTAGTGCGTGAAGTGGTATGGCAGGTGCTGAGCGCGCGCTAATCACCGCCTTATCGCACACAAATTAGGACACTATGGAGTTCGTGGCCCAGCTCTGGATTTACTAATGTCTTTTATGTCAGACAGATGCCAAGTGGTCGTAGGTGACGGTGGCCGTATCAAGTCTGAGGAGATGAAATGCTTGCTTGGAGTACCTCAGGGATCATGCCTCTCGAACACACTTTTTAGTATACTTCTGAACGACCTTCCACTGGCCGTGAAGGGTTGCAATATATACATGTACGCGGATGACGTAACAGCTGTTGGCACGGGCGCTTCTCATCAACAGCTGGAAGCGAACGTGAACAGCACACTTAACCAACTAACCCAGTGGTTCGATGCTAACGGCTTAGCCCTCAACAGGAGTAAGACTTTCTGTATGAAGTTCAGCCTAAATGGTCACGTGACCCAGCCGTTAAGGACATGCGCCGGTGACGAAGCAGTAAAGCAAGTACCTGAAACAAAGCTCCTAGGCTTCTCAATAGACAGTGGGCTGCGGTGGGATACGCACATTGATCAGCTGTGCGCCAAGCTGGGCAGTGCGTGCTACGCGTTGAGACGTCTTGCTAGTACTGCGACCAGGGACGTCGTCAGGAGCTGTTACTTCGCAACAGTGCACGCTCTTATCTCGTATGGCACGGAACTCTGGGCTGGAGCGGCGGACTGGCATAGGGTTTTTGTAATGCAAAAACGGGCCGTTCGAGCGATAGCAGGTGTTCCTGACGACGTTTCTGCTCGCGAATACTTTAGACAGTACAGCATACTAACACTACCTTGTGTACTGATCCAACAGGTGGCCATATTCACATACGCAAACAGTGAGGAGTTTGCGACAAAGCAGGCAAACAGAAAATACTGCCTGCGTAGCAATAAGAACGCGGGCCGCTACGCCCCCGTGCCCCACAGGCTAGCCAAAACAGAACGGTCCGCTTACTTTCTCGGTCCTTTCATATATAACCAGCTACCGGACAGTATCAGAGATGCACCTTCCTTACAAACCTTCAAAAATAGATTGAAAAAATGGCTGCTTGAAGCACAATTTTACAACATATCTGAAATCATTAAAAAATAAATATATGTATATGGCGTGCTTATAACACTGGAATGTATATTGATAATATATTTAATATAATAAGTAACTAATAATGAAACATATAAACAAACAAACAGACATGTAACGATGTTATGAATATTTTTCATTTTCATTCATTTTCATTTTCATATATGAAAATCGATTCTGAAGGAGTATAAACTCCAATAAACTCCAAAAAGAAACAATGCTACGCAACGTGTTGTAAGAAAGACCCCTCCCGCCCCTGTAACGCATCGTAACGTTTTATGAGACCCTCCCTCCCCCCTAAATTGCGTTACGTAATACTTGAACGCCCCCTTTCACATTGTCCGTAAAAAGTTTTGTCAGTTTTAATTGCCTATCTTCTCATTCTCCTCCTGTGACTCGACATATACAATACACTCCGCACTGTGATTGTCCGGAAATTGTCTCTTATAATTGGGTTTGGTGAACAATTTATAGTTCGTGGTAAGGTAGGTACAATGCCTCCAACTTTCTTTTCTTTGCATTTTTGTCAGCAGGGGACTGCCCCCCGACGCTGTTTTCATCCATTTTTATTTAGAAACTACTTTATATACACAAATTTGTTATTTACAGCAAAAATATACAAATATATACACAGAAATCATTTCCAGAAAATTTGCGAAAAATTAAAACACCCGCTTAATTTGACTTCCCGCCAAAAAGTCATTTCTACATCACTACAATACAAACATCAACGGAGAACTGGCAAATGTTTGTTAAAATAATAACCACACTGTACATTGTACAACGATTTATATTTTAGTGTAAGGCAAGGTAGTCCGTTAAAGACTATAATAATAATATATTCGCTTAATTCGCTGAGTATCGCGCCCGCTGGTATTAACGGGCGCGAACATCAAATAAAAAACCGGCCAAGTGCGAGTCGGACTCGCGCACCGAGGGTTCCGTACAAACACTTTCCATCCCTAAGTGGTTAAGTTAAGTTTGCACCTGGTATGTATAGCGCCCCATATAAATTAGGTGCAAAGTTAGGTATTAAAAAAAAATTTATGGTTTTCGTAATTATTCCTTTATCTATGCTATAAGACGTTGCTTCGTACCAAATTTCAAGATTCTGAGTTCACGGGAAGCACCCTGTAGGTTTTGATTCCCTTGCAAGTGTCGAAAATTTGCAAATTAGGTGCAAAGTTAGGTATTAAAAAAAAAATTATGGTTTTCGTAATTATTCCTTTATCTATGCTATAAGACGTTGCTTCGTACCAAATTTCAAGATTCTGAGTTCACGGGAAGCACCCTGTAGGTTTTGATTCCCTTGCAAGTGTCGAAAATTTGCGGCATAAACGGCTGTATCTTTTGATTGCGTTGGCTTAGAAGTTTGATTTTTTCACAGCTTCAAGGGACAGTAGACCTGAGTAATTGATATAAATTTCAGCTTCATACGTCCACGCGTTCCTGAGAAAAAGGGTCTTGACAGACGGACGGACAGACGGACAACAAAGTGATCCTATAAGGGTTCCGTTTTTTCCTTTTGAGGTACGGAACCCTAAAAATTGAAACAATATTTATAAACACACGTAACGTTTTTTTTTTTGTATATCTTTGCTTGCGGGCCCCGAGGGACCCTTTGCACTGCTTGGTTCTGTCGCGGCCCGTCCTTTTGGACGGGCCGCCGAAATTTGGACGGGCCGCCGAAAAACACACGTAACGGCAGTGATTTCAGTACTTATAGAAACTACGAAATACAAACGTTAGAGCGCGTTTTAAGACATTCTGTGGCGCCATCTATTGGTCATCGTCTCATGAGGTTATCAATGATGTCATAAAGTAAGGTAAGGATTGTACATAGAGCTTCAATTTAAAACAAAGTTTGACGCGTTTGGCTCGGTTTGTAGACACCTGCCTACTGAGTCGGCGGTCCCGGGTTCGAATCCCGGCCGGGGCAAATATTTGTGCAAATATTTGTTCTTGGGTCATGGATGTTATCTATATAATGTATTTATATATTATGTATTATGTATATCGTCGTCTAGTACCCATAGTACAAGCTTTGCTTAGTTTGGGAAGTTTAATATTTATTTATTATTTATTTATTTATTATTGATTCCTTTGTGTGACGAAAGTTACCCATACATTTTGTATGACTAACTTTCGTCACACAAAGGAAGCGATCGTATTTTATGTTAACTAAGCTTTTAACTATGTACACTTTTTTTGCAATCAATCCAGGAACGACGCAGGAAAAGACAAAACAGGAACACTACGTACACACCGTCGCCTCCGCCGGCGGGGACGGCCACCGCGATAAATACATTTGCCTACTACACGATATCTTAGAATCAAGCTACATGGCCTACAACATACAGACTGATCTCAAGACGACGTTGTGAAGCTGGGTACACGTCCGCTGGTTCGAGTGCCCGTGCACGCCAGCACACACACGCTAGGCGCTGCGGCACTGCGCTGCCTACAGCCTAGCAACACGATGTCGGTTACAGCCGTAAGGCTACCGAGTAAGCCACCATTTCTGATCTGATCTGATAGAGTAAGGAATAGTATGATGGTTAATCTATGATGATGTAAAGGTGCTGAATATACCCCTCCCCGATCAGGACATATACAAAGATATGACCGACAGACTACATGTTCTGACATAACTTATAACCGCTCAACTAGGCACTAAGAGCCAGCGCACACTACGACTTCGTGTGGCTGCGACTGTACATCTCTCTTTTTCTCACTTCGAGCGTGGAAAAGAGACAAGTGTACTGTGGCGGCCACAAGAAGCCGTAGTGTGCGGAGACACTAAAGCCTTCCGGCGCACAAAGATACGACATACCAGACGATCCAGGAACCTTCTGACTAACCCTGTTGGACTAATCACGGCTACCATCAAGCAATGTTACTCTGGCGACTCTTCATCGAGTAGTGTCCGTTCCAAATATCTGTTATTCAGCCAGTCAGTCAGTTGGTCTACGTCAGGTCGCCACGGAGGCTGGTCGCCACGACACTTACTATGATAAATATTGGGCTGACGAATTTCCAGCATATCCTCCAGTACAACCCGGGTCTGAAACCGAGCATTTCTTCCACGTCGTCCGAAAACCACTCCAGTCCTACGAAAAAAAAAGATTAGACAAATTTCTCGCGGAAAATATAAAAAAAGTAGTTCTAAAACGACATGAAACAGGCTCAGATTATTAAATCACCCCATCATTTACAGCTTTAATTTATATTTTTCTCAATAAATTAGTTATACAATCTAATAGAATTATAAAAAATGTCTATAGTGTGTGTTTCAAGTAGCGCCATCTATTGCTCACCAGAATAAGTGCGTTGTAATACTACTCCACACTAGATGTCGCTATCGATAGGTACGCTTACCGTAGAATCACGATACCGCGACGGCCTCGAACATAGCAGAGCACAGCAGGGATATTCCTGCGGATTACGTATCCAGCAGATGAAACATGTAGATGCCTCCCTGTCAAATAAAATAAAGCTATTATCCTTGCTATTAGGTTCTATCGGTTTCCTGTGATCTTGACAACTTTATTATCTTAACTATCTCTTAACTACTTGGAACCTTTCTGATCAACGCACGAGCACTCGTGCAACCAGTGGTTGTGGAGAGCCTTGAGGGAGGACTTTGTCCAGAAGAACGTCTAATAAGAGGATGATAATAATGATATTATCTAACCTGAATAACTTTTAATGATAATGATGATGATGAATGACCATTTGTAAGGTTTCGTATATGGAAACTAAATGGTTTGAATTACCAAATATCTTCGTTCTGGAATTTTCTTCAAGTGCCACTTTTAAGTTAAATGTAGTTGATTCAAGGTCCATTAATTACATTAGAGCTAAACAAAGGAAAGGGATTATTTGGACTTATCCCAGAATCTAAACCGAGCATGATGAGCATGAAGAAGAACAGCATCGCCCAGAGACTGGCTCCAGGAAGCGTGGCCACCGCCTCTGGGTACACTTGGAACACCAGACCAGGCCCTGGAAAAGTTGAATTAATGGGCGTCAGCAGTGGCGTGGAGTCAACAGACCTTCCTATCAACTTGCCTTATTACAAGGTTTTTAAGCACCTTTGAAGAAATAGTTATTTGTTATGCAAGGCTGCAAAGTTGTTATTTGGCGCGAGTGTTGAAATTGAAAGCTGAGCGAGCGAAGGAATCTAAGATTGAACCATGAGCGAAGCGAATGGTTCAAAGATAGATTCCTGAGCGTAGCGAAGCTTTCAAGACACGAGAAGCTAAATAATTTTGCAGCCATGCGGAACACACAACTTTTCACCTCACTACAGCGAGGAAAATGGAAGTTCAAGAAAAACAATTAAAACATAAAAATAATCACTTATAATACCACAAGAGCTTCAAAATTATCGGGTATTTCCCGATAGGTTCGTTGCAAACAAATGAAGGAGTCAAGTTTTTCAGGTTAAAAAATCACAAGCGCGAAGCGCGAGTGATTTTTCCTGAAAAACTTGACGACTTTATTTGTTTGCAGGGAACCTTGAGGGAAATGCCAGATAATTTTGAAGCTCGTGTGGTATTCGGCGGATTATTTTTCCGTCCCAAATAACTCCAAATCGACTCATTTTCATGCAAAATCTCCAATTTTCACAATTGAATTCAACCTGTCAGTTTGACGTGTGGCGTTAGCAACGACCAGAGAAAATTTTCAAAAAATATTCAGTATAATACCATGTAGGTTGTACCACGTGACGTCGAATGGTGCAATTCTATTGGTCGATATTTGGGTCGGAAAAATAATCATATTTAATTTTGCCTTCTATTTAACACATCAAATTTAAAACATTAACACACTCAAATCCAAACCAAACAGGTAAATACGAGAGAAGCACACATATTAAAAATATGGCCGTAATTTGTATTATCGTCGTGTATATTTTATCGTTGTTTTTCTTATGCACTGTTATATTATATTTGTATTTGAAACTACTTGACACATTCGTTGTGAATGTGGGAGAATGGCATTCTGGGAAGGATTAGTGTGCCACTCGAAAGTATTTTTCATAACACTTGCTTTGGAAGTTATTGGACGATGGGATCCGCACAAGATTATTTCGGCTTTATCTTCTTTAAAAACGCCAATAGTTTCGGTAAATTACTTATCGTCTCCAAATATTTATAACAAATCCTTTTTCGTTTTAATGCAGGCTTTTAGCATTGAATAAATACTCCAAATTGGGCTTAACTTTCTTGTTTTCCACATTTCTATAAAGTAAGACAACAGTATGTATTCTCCACAGAACCAATTTACGTTGTTTACGTGAATTGTGGAAAAGAGTCCGGTTAATGTACGACCAAATAATGTACAGCCCAATAATCCGCGACCACTTTTTTGGCATTATTGGGATGAGCATTATTTGGCTGTACAAGCTCGGTCCGAGGCAATAATGTGAAGCCACTATTTGGACAGGGCAATAATGTACAGCCCAATAATCCGCGTCCAAAAAAGTGGACGCGGATTATTGGGCTGTACATTATTGGGTTGAGCATTATTTGGCTGTACATTAGTGGTCCCCAAAACTTCCAACTTTTTAATTATTTATTTTTTTCTCGGGTGCGTTCAGAAATTACACTCTTATGTTCCAACTTTTATAACAAATAAATATTAAAATTTGTGATGTATTTAATATATTTACTAGTCAAAATATGTAAATGAAACTGAAATACTTACTTTTAATATATATAAACATATTCAACATAAAATAAAGTGTAAAAAAAATAAAAACTTAAAAATCCATTAAAAATCTGTAACCACAAACCAGGTTTCTGGACGTGATATTGTAGGTGTTTTTTTTTTTTAAAAGAAGTATTCAAACATACATATGATTTTAGCCGGCCAGACCAGATCGCCCTTTATTAGCGTGCGTTGATTGGTTATTCAAAGATTTATCGACTGATGAAATCAGTCAAGCGTTGAAGGAGTCTTAAATATAAAAAAGTTACATGCACCACAGAGAATCAAAATCGTCGTGTTCGAAATTCAAATGACTTGCACGCTAGCGGATAAAATAGACTTTTGCACGCAGATTTCGCCCTATAAACGGAGGTTTTCCGAGCGAGTGAGGTGAAAAAGTGGTTTAATCTCGGGTATAGGCTAAAAAATACATCTAACACGGGCGTCAGTAATACCTGAGCAAAACCAGAAACCCATTGAAATATAAAATGTATTAGTAAAGTGGTAGTAGCTCACGAAGACGTATCGTAAACCGATTCGAAACATTCAAGTGACATTCGACTTGTCAGTCACAGTCAGTATCAAAAGTAGGCGACACTTTTAGTATGCGATTTGATATAAGAGTAAAATTGCTTACTATTTTAGATGCTGATCGTACGACGTCAGTAAAGTCCTTTCATATATTATTATGTATGTACTTATGCTAATTATGTTGCCATTTCCGTGTGTCACCGAAATTATATTTCTGATCTGAGCAGAGAAGAAGGAAGTGAAACAGTTGACTAGTGTGGTCACCAGGCAGTCTCTGAAAATATCAATCAATGAAATCTTTAGCTAAGCTAGGCCAAGGGTGGCCAGTAATTGGGTGAATCGCTAATAGCTGGCCACCTCATTCTAAAAACCCGGCCTAGTGCGAGTCGGACTCGCGCACGAAGGGTTCCGTACCAATATTGAACAAAATACACGGTCTTTGTATGGGGTCCTCCTTTAATTTTTACTTATTTTTTATTTTTATTATTAGTTGGTATAGCGGTAACAAAAATAGGGTTAAGGCGGCAACAGTGGCTATAGCGACAACAGTGGCGAAATGGCCGTTGTTTCAAAAGTATCATAGGTAGCTTTCCGTCTCTCTTACTCTTCGGAAGGCCTCCCGATATATACAGGTCACATCCAGTTCCTATGCGTCAGCTATGTAACAAACCCGTTTTGCGAGTGTTTTTTGTTTTGACGGACGAAACAGTGAGTTTTAAGGTAAGATATACTGTTTATTTTTTCTCAAACCTTTCGTCTTACCAATGGAGTTATATTTTTGCTAAGAAATAAACTTAATTGAGGTCATTTTGGGCTATACCGCACTTCGATTTACGTAAAACCATCACACGTGGTATGAGTTAAACTACTCTATGGTTAAACCCAAAATGGCGGTTTTGTACACAGTGGCTCAAATCACTTAAGTACACAGTGGTTCATGATCCACTGTGTACTATTGGTACTGGATAATGATTAACAGACATTAATTTAGAAAATTTAGCGAGATGTAATAGTTTTTGTTAATTTTCCCTTTTAGGATGGCTCGTCCAGCAAGGCCCCGTGAAATAGATAAACTTACAGCTGATGACATGAAAATAAAAAAAGAAATGGTATGAGCGTGAGAAATGCGTCTAAATTTCAGAAATTCTTTTCACTGCACTGAGACGTTGTCATTTTAAGACTCGATATATTAATGTCGCCTATATAGGTTCGTTTACGCCAAATTATAGCGTTAGTAAAATGTGCAATGAAGAGCAACAAATTTTTTTAAAAGATTATTTCAAATACTGTGCGTATACTGTTTTACGGATTGAGTACAAAGGAATTTCGAAAAATAACTTGATTATTTATTTTAAGGCCAAGGAGACATTTTTTATGATATTTTATGCAAGATACTGATGAAGTAATGGTAGTTAGGTACTTAGTTTATGTAGAAGTTATGCGTTGATTTTAACTAAGTCATGAAAAATTAAGCTCATTTAGTACATTTTGAATGTGTAAGACTGAAAAGTCAGTTTCAGGCTGAAGTAGTCAAAAAAAGTTTTCTTTTCTGATGTGTAACTTATTGTTTGATTAAAACAAAAAAATAAAGACCGATACAAAGCAAAAAAATGCATTATTAGTTGAGTTATATTATAGATGATCCACTGTAAACTTGCCTGATTCACTGTAAACTGAGGGCCGATTCACTGTATCCCACCCACAGTACACAATGGCTCAAATGAGTTTTTTTAGAAAATACTATATATTTTCCAAAATATTATCTTGTCGAGCTAAATCGATTAGAATAATCAATATACATTAGTTACACTATAACACGGATCCTTTTACATCTTTCCAACACTCACCCAAATCAAATTACATCTCTGCAAAAAAAAGTGACCCACTGTTGCCGCCTTGACTACAGTCTGTGAAAATTTCAACTGTCTACCTATAACGTTTCATGAGAAAATGCCCGTTGAACGAAATATCATGCAAAAAGCCCTGTTTTTGTATGGGCGCCCCCCTTAATTATTATCGTTTTATCATGAATAGTATTTGTTGCTATAGCACCAACAGAAATACATCATCTGTGAAAATTTCAACTGTCTAGCTATCACCGTTCTTGAGATACAGCCTGGTGACAGGCAGACGGACGGACGAACGGACGGACAGCGAAGTCTCAGTAATAGGGTCCCGTTTTTACCCTTTGGGTACGGAACCCTAAAAATATTGATTTATACAAAATAAACATAAATATATGCAGGTTCGAAAAAAAAGTTCGAAAATATAAATAGCTCAACTAGTTTAACTGCCACTTGAGAACTAGCCAAATAAAAGGGTTCGGTCACCTAGGTCCAATTCCCTAAATGTCCAGTATGTATTTTTCGTCCAACTCCCCGAATGTCCATTCTCCGCACGTCCAATTCTTTTTGCTTGGCAGTAACCAAAATTGTGCTAATTCCACATAACTTATTTTGGTTCCTAGTAGCCCTCAGTTTGTCAGTCCTCCGATTTATTAACTAGAGACAAACCACAACTCTTCCAAGCAAATGAACTGTCAAAACATACAAACTGACTCACTGCATGGTTTGACAGTTTATTGAGTCTAGCAGCTAACATTTGTGGATTTCTTGTGCCTCTCAATCTCAATGGTTGTTGCTCTTATCATAGCAATTTGTACCGACATTCGTATTTAGCTAATTAAATTATTTGAGAATAGGCTTATCCCCTTTCTTATTGTTTTACAGACATTTTTATAGAAATTTGTTTCGAAGAAAATGTTTCTCGTAATATCGTTTCACAGAATAATCATTTCATAGAATTTTAGTTCATCGAAATTTCATACTAAAGAATATTTTATTGATCGAATTTGCATTTCATAGAACAATATTTTACAAAAAATCTAGGGTACTCGGTGTCGGCACGCGTCCTAATCAGTGAGAGCCTTCGATTTGCACTGGCCCTGCGCGACTGTTTGAGCATGACCCATACGCTGAGTCACTGGCCCTGCATGGGTTAAGCCGGGAAATATATCGTTCACATAACCTAACTTTACCAGTACTTACCCACCAGATCGGTTAGGTAAAATTAAAATATTTGAACCGTTGTTCTATGAAGTGAATATTGGATCAATGAATATTCTTTCGTATGAAATTTCGATGAACTAAAAATTTATGAAACATTTTTTCTGCGCAATGATTATTTGATGAAATGACATTTGAAATAAAAATACGAGAAATGAGTATTCTACGAAATATTTTCTATGAAACAATTCGATGATTTGATTCGTCACCACCGCTGGTATTTGCGGGCGTGACTGACACAAATTCTTCTCCTAAACCTTTTATCCCTTGCCAAGGTCAGACATGTGGAAGAGTAGAAACCAACAGGTTACTTGTAAAACCTCTGTCTAACAAACGATAGCGTGACCTAAAAGCTCGCAGGCGACATCTATGGACCATTACCAAAACTATTATGAATAACATTGATTTCATTCGAAGGCCTGAGTGATTAGAATGTCATTCACAATGGTCTGTTAGTGTTCTGTTACAGTTCTCACCGCGAGCATTCGCTTCTATTGTAACAAAAAAACCGGCCAAGTGCGAGTCGGATTCGCGCACCGAGGGGGGTGTGTAATGATAGATATAACAACGTTTCATATAATTTCAAAAGATATAACAACGTTTGATATAATGTTTCATTTGATATAACAACATTAGGTATAATTTAATTGGGTATAATTTCAATTAGTATAAAATACATTTAATATAAAGTTCATATTCGAAAGATAACCTAACTCTCCTCCTCGCTTCGCTCGTCGTCGTACCTAACCATGACTCTATTACAATTTAACTTTCATAAGCAGTTAGTGTGTATTGAGCCTTTAAACGTATTATATCAAATGATCATAATACTATAGGATATTATGCCATATGAAATTATAACAAATGTTATTATATATTGTTCGTTTATTTACCACTTGATCGTTATACTGACCAATATTATATCCTAAGTTTTTATAGCGACCATTACCAGTGCCATACAAACACTTCCCTTCCCATCTTAACTGGCCGGGTTAAGTTAAGTTTGCACCTGGTATGTATGGCGCCGCATACATATGAAGTGCAAAGTTAACGCAACAGATCACGTTTGTTTTATGGGAGTCCCACTAAAATATTTATTATATTCTGTTTTTAGTATGTGTTGTTATAGCGGCAACAGAAATAGTGTGTAAGTGACAGACGTACAGACAGACAGAGACAGACGGATAGCGGAGTCTTAGTAATAAGGTCCCGTTTTTAGGGTTCCGTAGTCAACTAGGACTAGTTATTGTTAAAAATATATTTTATTGTCTAAGCTCTACCTAGTGTATAAAAGCCGTGACAGCTCATATTCCAACCTTTTTCTTTACAATGGCCGCCTTTTAACTCTAAACGTAAGCTGTGTATTGGCCTTGTGTCGTCCCAGTATATTATTTGAATTAAGTATGTGGAATAAATTAAGAATACACAATGTTGAAGTATTTCGTATGAGTAAATAAACAGAGATTGCGATTCAATTACGGTTTTATTCGAGTATATCCAGAACCACGTGATAACCACTCCACTGCAACCACACTTTGTAATGGCGGCTCCACATTAGTGCCGTGAAGCTCCGTGAACAGGCGTGAACGTGAATGTGGACGGTTTTCGCGGGGTTCACGCCTGTTCCCCGATCAGAGTCGGTATTTTGTCCCGCGACAAAGGGTTCGCGCCCGCTTCACGCGGCGTTTCTCGTGTGTACATCCACATTCACGGCCCCGTACCAGTTTACTACGGACTAGAAAGGCGTACGGACGTCTGCAGTCGCTGTCCGCCCGCAATGGAGTCGCGCGTAAACGTTTGAAGTAACGAAATTGAAATGCTCTTTTTAGAGCATTACCATTCTGAATTCTTGCTAATATTGCTGGTCTAAATTGGGTATCTGTTTTAGAAATTATTGGAGAAACTTTCTGAAGCAAATATTCGAAGTCCAATGTTGACATACGAGTAAATTTCTTAAATTCGCCAGGGGGTTCAGAATTCAATTCTGATGCGTCTCCATAGAAAGTCTGAAATGATTTTGATAGAATTAATAAAGACAGTTCTAATCATTATAATAAGTCAATTCAAAAATTCACAACACCAGCAAACATACCTTGATCGGTTACGATGTATTTCAGTCATCCACCATCTTCTATTTTTCACATGTTTTTTACTAACTTTCTTGTTTAAATAGTGATATGCTGCCACAGCAAACAAAGTTATTGTAGCAGCAGCTTCTACGTCCATTTCGCGGCGGGTTTCACAAACGATTGTGAGCATCCCGTGAGTGTGGAGGGCACTACTTGGCCGCGAATTCATGCCGTGAATTCGCGCCGTGAGTTCACGGCACTAATGTGGAGCCGCCATAACAGTTATAGTTTCGCCATGTCCGTCTGTCCGTCCGTCCGTGGCTTAGCTCCGTGATCATTAGTACTAGAAAGCAGAAATTTGATATGAGTATGTGGATGTATCAAGCCGACAAAACGGTAGAAAAAACCGAAAAAAAAAAAAACTTTTTCTCGGGTACCAATCTTCCGTGCACCTAAAGTGGAGTGTGTTTTTTTTCGTTCCAACACTAGTGTGTGGGGTGTCGTTAAATAGGTATTTTAAAAATAAAAGGCGTCTCCAAACATTACTTTTTGATAGTCAGCAGTTTTGTAAATATTCGTGAGAGTCAGAATGGCGGGTGTACCATCACGGATTTGTAAAACAATTGTACCAAAAAAATATACTCAAAATGTACTACCCGCCATTCAAACTCTCACAAATATTCGCTCCGGAAATCAAAAAATAGCGCCCTCCCCTCTAACTTTTCAACCACGGGTCAAAAATGAATAAAATCGGTCGAGCTGTTTTTGAGTTATCGCAATATTTAATAATTTTCCTTAAAATGACAGTATACCTAATTGCCGCGCGGTGTCCTTATACTTCGAACGTTATACATATTAGTTAAGTGCCATACTGCATTAAAACATTCCGCTCAATCTGGCACGTATAATCGATAACTTCCAGAAGGTAATAAGTAATTAGTTACTTTGGCGTTTACGACCTTTTTTTAGAGCTTGAAATCTTTCTCGTAATTATAACCTCGGGCTTTAAACCGCTGTTTTAAACCAGTCTACTGTGAAGGATGGGCAACTACGGTGCTCTACACTGAGCGTGGCCAGACATGCTCTTGGCCGGTTTTTTACCCTTTGGGTACGGAACCCTAACAAAGCTTCGTTTCGCTATTCATAAATACATTACGCTATTCATACATACATTACGCTATTCATACATACTAATATTTGATCTATGTTTTGGTCGACATACATCGATCGACATTTTCTAATGCATTTATGTGTCGTATCCTTTTTATAGTATAGCGCCACTATCCCTGAGCATAACCGCCACTTGCTATACACGGGGTAGAAGCCCTATCCTTCTGTCGTGGTTAACCCGTTCCAGACCTTCCGATCCGATTTATCGGATAATGTGTAGTGTACAGTCTGACCAAAAAGAGTAGAAATTAAAAAGTGGCAATGCTGTAGCGTCGTCCCGTTCTAATCAATGTAAGAAAACGGGGACGACACTACAGTACTGCTACTTTTTAATTTCTACTCTTTTTGGTCAGACTGTAATTAATAGATCGGATCAGGTAACATCGGAAGGTCTGGAACGGGTTTTAGTGAGCTTGCTGTGAAGTGTACGTCGTGTCATTCGTTTCAATTTTGTGTTCTTCAATTTTAACTTCAGACTAATACTTTTAGTTATAAAGTAAAATAAAACTCATTTTTAAAAGAAACGTATTATTTCATAACTTTTTACAATAATAGTACACTTGGATAGGCACGGTCTTTATGCGGCTATTACACTTTCTTAAAAATAGTGACTGGCGAAGTTGCAGCAATATGTGAGACAAGTATGGAGATAACTCCATCTCACTCCTTCGTATTGCTGCACCCCTCTCGTCAGTAACTAATTTAGGAAAGTGAGCTGCATTAACGCTAACCAGAATTTTCGTGCCACCAGCGGAGCGGCGGGGCTGCCATAGGTATAGTCTGATTATATTTTATGCACACATTTGCAACATAACAGGACCCATATAGCGTCAATCTGCACGACCTTATTGAATTTCATTAAAAAAAAAAAGCAATGACAGTGGTTTTTGAAGTATCTATAAACGTTTTTAACTTTCTATTTGATATAATTGAGTTCATGTTATATTTTTTCTTATCACGGTATTGAAATATTTAACGATAATAAATAATTACATAAACAGTTACGCACTACGTGCTCTTTTCTTAAAAAGCTGTGTTGTGACCAAATCATGCCTATATGTATCATTGTTTTATTCATTTGCTATTTCTGTAAATTGGTAGAAATCGATAAATTGATAACCTGAAGAAAGAACAATAAAACTTAGAAAGCTCCAGTGAGTCCGACAGCTTGTAGCTCAAAAAAATATTGATTAATACAAAATAAACATAAATATATGCAGGTTCGAAAAAAAAGTTCGTTGATAAAATCGATTCGATCAACCATTCATAATCGTTAGATTCGGCAAGCAATATGTCTTTGCTACATCACTGCAAACATCAACAGAGATCTGTCAAATGTGTGTTAAGTAAAATCAGACGGTAGGAGCAGAAGGTCCGAGTGCGGTGTCAGGTCTGGCTCAATTGTATGACGGCCGCTCGTCGCTCCGGCGGCCGCGCAGTCTTGGCAAGCCCGTAAGACATATGGCGTCAGTATGTTTAAATAGCTTCAATAAAATACAATGCAAATGAAACATGTCGGGCCGTGCCTGACAATTTCACGCGAGTGTAAACCGCTTCATACAATAACAATGCATATGTTTGAAAAAATACCATCATGTCGGTCGCTTCGTTCCGCGACCCATAGGATAGTTGACTCATGTTTTTATAGAATATTTCTTATCGATTCTATTTTTAATGTGGAAATACGACATTTTTATTTTTATAAATATGGACAAAAAAATGTAATGCTTAGATTGTAGTAGATAACATTTTCTTTCATAATTTACCTTTGTGTCAATATTTATAAAAATAAAAATGTGGTATTTCTACAATAAAAATAGAATCGATAAGAAATATTCTATAAAAACATGAGTCAACTATCCTATTGGTCGTGGAACGAAGCGACCGACATATTTATTTCGTATAGTATTTGACATAGGAAACCTAAATATACAAATATTTTTCAGTTCATGAAAGTAGAGGATGGCTGAACAAAGCGAAATTAAAAATATGATTTTTATTCTGTATTTTGAAATGCTTAAAACGCTGTCCGCCATTTTCGCCTTTGATAGTAACGTCTCCAACGCAGTAAAATACAAAACATTATTTATGTCTACGTTCAAAAGCTTAAACTCTCCACGTAGTAAGCTTCGTAAGCTCTATACGACTTGCCATCAACGGTTCTTTGATGAGAAATATGGTTTTTAAATTTCTAAGACCAATTATCTATAGACTTGACAACCAAATAATAATACCACTACAGAAGGAGATGGTCATATACAAATTATAACAAGAGTGACAGAGAGAAGTATATTATTTTTTGTCTTTTTCATAGTTTCACTTTTTCACCGCTGCCACAATCGAGTTTGTGGCAAACAAATAAGTACACGTGACATGTAAAAATGATCCGCCCAAATTACGTAGGTTGTTTATGATAAGCTGTCAGTCATATTTAAATGTGTTCTTAATTTAGCTGCATAACAATCATGTTAGGGATACCAGATGAAAATATCATAAATTTAGGGGTATTAAATCGTACTTATATTCTAATAACAAAAAAAAAAACAAATATTGTGAAGATTAAATGAGGATGTCGGTTCCACGGCTTAGAATCGCCAACGGAAATAATTTAATATAATATGTATTAATAAATAAACATTAAGGGACTTTGTTACACAAATCAAGCTTGTACTATGGGTACTAGATGACGATATACATAATATATATAAATACATATATCGATAGCATCCATGACGACCCGGGAACATATATTCGAGTTTGTCGCACAAATATTTGCCCTGGCCGGGATTTGAACCCAGGACCGCCCCCTCAGTAGTATTATTTGTATATAAAAATTGAATATATCGGTAACATTATCTGAATGTGTTTCATTTCTGATTTCTCATCTAACCTTAAACCCCATCCTCATTTTTAGTGATAAGATGTTCCAAAAGCTAGGTATTATATGGAGCCACAATGATGCAAAAATGGCATGTCAGTAATATAAAATTATGGGAAAATTTGAATCAACATGGCCACCCCGAATATATGACGTATTCTATGTCTGTCCCTTACGGGTGTACGCTGAAGTCAAGTCTATAGATAATTGGTTTTAGTTAAATTTATTATCCGACCATAGACTAAGGTTCTCTTTCCCCTGGTCTAGAGTTTTGCTGGTTCTCTGCAGACTGCGGAGGTTCTCGTCGAGGCGTTTCTTCACATTGTCTATGATTTGGTCTTCTTCGTCTGTGTGCTTGTTGATATCTGTAAGAAAAAACAAGTCATTTATGTCAGCACAGTGTAGCATTCCTAGGAATCCAACCTTTTAGCCCTATATTTTTAAATCTTGGGAGTTTATTTAAGAGCCGGCTTAAAATCTGGATAAGGGTTTTAATAAGACTTTTTTTTGTAGAGGTAATGGAGATAAAAACGACGAATGACGGTACAATGTAACTTTTAGGAGACCGGATTACAAGATATCGTAAAAAATAGATAATTTTTCAAACACGTGACTAGTACTACCGATGTCTTGTGTTAAGTAGTAGAAAATTGATCTGTTTACGATAGACAGCGCAACTCGACTTGATAACAAGACGACGGAATTCTTTATTCATGATATACATGTATACATAGTAGGTGGCTGAGAGTTTCGAATGACCTTATCGGCGTTTATGATTCCTTAGGTTAACATCACGGTGACTTTTAGCGACATCTTGTGCGAGATAGTATGAAAAATCATTTTACGTTAAGTTGATAAATGATAGACGACTATGTTAATGTAATAACATACATTATACAGTACGATTAAAATCAGTTAACGATTCGGCCAACCTCGGTAATTGTCGTGAATCCCTCATCTCTCACATAGAGTTATCAATTTACAGATATGACCGATTTACAATAGTTATTTGTTATGCAAGGCTGCAAAGTTGTTATTTGGCGCGAGTGTTGGAATTGAAAGCTGAGCGAGCGAAGGAATCTAAGATTGAACCATGAGCGAAGCGAATGGTTCAAAGATAGATTCCTGAGCGTAGCGAGGCTTTCAAGACACGAGAAGCTAAATAAATTTGCAGCCATGCGGAACACACAACTTTTCACCTCACTACAGCGAGGAAAGTGCAAGATTCAAGAAAAACAATTAAAACATAAAAATAATCATATTTAATGTTGCCTTCTATTTAAAACAAATTTAAAACATAACACTCAAATCCAAACCAAATAAATACGAGAGAAGCACACATATTAAAAATTAAAAGTAATATGGCCGTAATTTGTATTATCGTCGTGTATGTAATTTTATCGTTGAGTTTTTCTTAAGCACTGTTACCTACATTATATTTGTATTTGAAACTACTTGACACATTCGTTGTGAATGTGGGAGAATGGCATTCTGGGAAGGATTAGTTGGCCACTCGGAAGTATTTTCCATAACACTTGCTTTGGAAGTTATTGGACGATGGGATCCGAACAAGATTATTCCGGCTTGATCTTCTTTAAAAACGCCAATAGTTTTGGTGAATTACTTATCGTCTCCAAATATTATTTATAACAAATCCTTTTTAGGGTTAATGCAGGCTTTTAGCATTGAATAAATACTCCAAATTGGGCTTAACTTTCTTGTTTTCGATATTTCTATAAAGTAAGACAACAGTATGAATTCTTCACAGAACAAATTTACGTTGTTTACGTGAATTGTGAAAACTTCCAACTTTTTAATTATTATTTTTTTCTCGGGTGCGTTCAGAAATTATACTCTTATGTTCCAACTTTTATAACAAATAAATATTAAAATTTGTGTTGTATTTAATATATTTACTAGTCAAAATATGTAAATGAAACTGAAATACTTACTATTAATATATATAAACATATTCAACATAAAATAAAGTGTAGAAAAATTATAACTTAAAAATCTGTAACCACAAATCAGGTTTCTGGACGTGATATTCTAGGTGTATTTTTTTTAAAAAGAAGTATTCAAACGTACATAAGATTTTAGCCGGCCTGACCAGATCGCCCTTTATTAGCGTGCGTTGATTGGTTATTCGAATATTTATCGACTGATGAATCAGTCACGCGTTGAAGGAGTCTTAAATATAAAAAAGTTACATGCACCACAGAGAATCAAAATCGTCGTGTTCGAAATTCAAATGACTTTTGCACGCTAGCGGATAAAATAGACTTTTGCACGCAGATTTCGCCCTATAAACGGAGGTTTTCCGAGCGAGTGAGGTGAAAAATTCTTTTTGTATTTGATAGGGTATACTTTCGAGATGGTCCCATGTAAATTTTATCAAAATCGGTCAAGCAGTTTATGAAATATCAACAAAAACGGTTGAAATCGGTTTTTTAAATTTTTTATTTGGTGATTATTATTAATTATTAATCCGACGTAATATCGTAGGTACTTACGTTACTTACTTACATGAAACAGTAAAATATTGACTTATATATGTTTTTTTATATATTGTATACCTACAAGTATAGCTTTAATAAATAATGAATGTTAAAATTCATGTCGCTTCTACATAATACATTTCTTAGGCCTACCGGTTAGTAATGTCATCTTGGCAGGAGCTATACATTGCGTTTATGATACCTCAAATTAAATGCTACCTAAAAGAAATCGCGGTAATGTATTTCGTGTCATTTCCGTCTCCGTATTGAGGCGTGATACCCGAGAAAAGCCGAATCGTTAACTGATTTTAATCGTATTGTAACACCGCACCACTTCTGTCCATCAGCATGTTCTATGTTGTACTGGTGACATCTAGTGTAAAGTAGGGGAAGTTAAGCTTGCTCCTAGCCGACAACAGATGGCGGCGCATAGTTTAATATCTTGATCTCTTGCAAAACAGCAGCGACGTTCAGGTTCAAATCTCCGCACTTCCTCCTACCACTAGGGTTTCTATGGCTCACACTAAATAAAAACATACCTGCCCATATCGCGACAACGAAAACTACCAACATATAGTGTAAAATGGCAAGGGAATGCATTCGTCCGGCGCGAAGTTGCTGTCAACTAGAGTACTAAGTGGTACCACAGTACCGGTGTTCTCCATCGACACGAGGCAACCAGGACCGACGTCTAGTGTAAAGTACAAGAACATAGACTTGCTCCTATTGGACAACAGATGGCGCCACATGGTTTGATAACTGACCTCTAGCAACACAGCGTTCCGTTTCAAATCTCCCTTTGTCCCTTAGCCTGAGCCGGCGGCGTGTGGCGGCGACTCGTCGGCACATAGTAAACAGCAGGACAAGTCCGCCGCCTGCCAGCGCGCAAGCAAACGGGCGAGCGAGCATTGGAGGGTCTCGAATATCCAAATCTTTTCACCACTGGAAAAAAACCAATACATTACTGCAGACGCCGGGAAAGAAGGCATGCCGGATGAGTAGGATAGTGATACGAAGCCGGCAAGCCTTTTCTACGGCTAAGGCATGTATAGTGCTGTTCTCAAACATATGCAATGAAATAAAATATACACAACTCGAAAAAATATAATTCAGCTGTTCATCCTATGAACACAGATTTACTTCCTGGTAGCTGAATTATATTTTTTGCCTTCAATTTTGTATGAAATTCCTGTACAGTCCTCTCGACTTGTTCCGTCCGAAATGTGATACTTCGAAGCCTGCTATAACGCACGCTATGACGACATTTCATTGCAAGTTTGAGAAAAGTTAGTTTTAAGCGAGTTCTTGTCTCGACGCGAGCGAGACGCAGCAGCTCGTCTTTCATAAAATTCAATCGGCATTTTATTTGCTACGATTTTATATAAGGATTCGGGATATATTTTGTATTTAATGATCTCGCAAATACGTACCTGTCTAAAACGAGTTTCCTATTCTTCTCCAGGCTGAATTTCTTCAAATATATTTTTATTTCATCGATGAATCGTGCGTTGCTCAAATCTAAAACAAAGACAATTTAAGGTAAGACCTCCATAAGTGCTCCTTTTGTTTCCTGTTTGATTTCTCCTTGCATTTTAGTCAATCGATCACTATTTTATCAGATAATTTTACTACCGCGATTCACTACATTCTTTATATTATTGTGAATGATCAACAATAATAGCGCCATCTATTGATACAGCTTTTCCAACAGACAAATATATTTCACGAACGCCACTATATTACTACGATCCCACTGTCTATCTCGGCGGCTGCTCACAGAACTGAGAACTGACGCAGAGGCTGAGCATTAAAGCGTTTCGAATATCTGTTCCGTTCAGTACTCATGTGGGGACTACTAGCGACATCTAGTGTGGAATGACATGAAGACTCTTCTTACTGCTAGTCGACAGTAGATGGCGCACAAAATTGCGTTGTTTAGTGGTAGTATACAGTACTGTTAAATTATACCTACATATTAAACAAATGTAATAATAATAAATAAGAATATGACCTGTAACGAATGTTATCAATAAATTTTTCATTTTCATTTTTTTCATTTACTGTGAAAGTTCGATAGATGACGCACCATGGTTTGGCATTGAGAAGCAGCTGGTTACATATCTGTAAATAGGCTAGTTGACTCATGTATTAAACTAATATTTATTTTTATTTCATTAATATTTTTCAGTTCATAAAAGTAGAAGATGGCTGGTTGAATATGAAAATATGGTTTTAATTTTTTTTTAATACTCGTAGATGTATCGTATCGATATCGATAAATTTATTCGGGTATCACTAACAACTAAAATTGGACACACGGGCTAGGTGCGTCCTTTAAGTCGACGTCCAAATATACTGTCGTCTCGTTTTTTCTGGCGGAAAACTTGACGTACTTTACAGAGATAGCAATACAGTCGTAGGTTTCTACTAAGTTACACGTACTCTATTGAATTTTACTTACTGTAAGGTTCAGACAAATTTTTCCCTTTGATTTAGGTTAAACTCACATACCTGAGAGGTCGTCGAAGGAATTCTCAGAAACGTCGAACTCCATGCTTTATTCCATTTTGCGCCGCTCTCGGCGCTGCTCGTAGAACTGACGCAGCGACCATATCGATACCGCGGGCAGCTCTAGTCGAAGGCCTGTCGAATGAGAGGAATACAATCACATCGGAAACTACGATACAACGAGGGGCGCCCGATATTTGATATAACGTCCTTTGACCTAATGTAACGTTTGATATAACGCTTTTATTCCTTTGATTTATTACCTTTCAAACCTATCAACTTGTCAACGACAAAAGCACTTTAGTCTTGTTCAAGGCTTTGTAGACTACCACCGATTGAAAGATTGTAGGATTAATAAATATTAAACGTGTTTCAGTGCTTATTGCAAGTACAGAAAATTTATCTGATTTAGAAAATATAAAAAAGGAAGTGTCACTAGATTGGAATTACCCGCCGCCTTAAATTGTCATTTAGTTACAATTTTATTTATATAACTTCTATCAACAAACAATCTATTGACGACGCGGTTGGCGAAGTGGTAAAGCAGCTGCCTACTGAGCCGGCGGTCCTGTGTTCGAATCCCGGCATGAGCAAATATTTGCGAGATGAACTCGAATATTTGTGCCTAGGTCATTCCATAACACAAGCCTACTAGAGCTCACTGGGGGACTAGATCGATTTGTGTGAAGTTGTCCGATATTTATTTATTTCATCTAAGCTAGTGGCCGGGTATTTTTAAGCCGGACATTTTGCATTTGGCGTACAACTCATTTTTCCCCCGGACGTATTTTATTCAAAACAATCGCTTTATTTTGCATTAATATGTGAAATAACGTGTACGTTTCAAAATCTACTTGAAATTGACCAAACCTGGTTTTTTCAACTTATTTTCGACAGCACGCAATGAAAACATGAAATAGCTGTTACCACCTAGAACTCGGGGAAAGTTGGTTGAAAGTTGAAAAAGTTGGTTGAAAGTTGAAATCATCAATATGAAAAAAAAAACAGGAATAGGGCCTCACCTCACAACATAATGTTTATTTTTTGTGCGATTGGCGCCAAAAATTTTATTTGTTATAATTATTTTGTCATCAAAAAGCGGCAACTATTCAGTGACGTAGAAAGTCATACACCTTATTTTCTTGTACAGTCGCCATCAGATATATCGTAGCATATAAGGCGTCCATAAATATCTGAACATGTACTGTAACGCCCAGTAAATAAGAGTCGTGTTCAGATATTTATGAACGCCTTATATGCTACGATCTGATGGCGACTGTACCATGGTTTCTTAGAAGCAGCGTTGCCAGAGCTACGGAAAAATCCGTAGATCTATGGATTTAAGGCCTAGTGCACAGACCTACGGAAATAACTTCAGACTAATTTTAGTTATCACCAATATTATGACGTGAACGAAATGGAATGTACCTACTTTTTCTGCGAATAATAAATTGTAATTAATTTCATTCTCTTACTAGCTCAAAACGATGAACAGACTACGGACTAGGTGTCCAAAAATATTCGATTTTTATTGCTCTTCCACCTGTTTTTGCAGAAGTTACTAACTTTTAATAAGATTTTTATGCTTCAGTATAGTCAAATAAAGCATTTAAAAAAAGTCTGTAGAACTACGGTATATTTTTCAAGCGACGATCAACGGAATTCACAGATTTTTTCGACTTACTGTATAGCATTTTTTTTCTATTTTTAATATATGTCCCTATTTCCAGTTGCCTGATGCTGATGAGCTGCGTGAATGTTATGGCTGTTGGAAACCTTAGAGCATTTAGCCAACAAAAACTAACCAGTTGGTCTAATGCCCTAAGGTGGAAACGGTATACAATACTATTACAGATATAGTGTAATAATGTTTTGCATCATATTTTGTCGGAAAAGTTCGTTTTAGCATACTTTTTCTGAAATACTTTCGGGGAGAAAGTTAAGATAGAAATATAAAAAAACCGGCCAAGAGCATGTCGGGCCACGCTCAGTGTAGGGTTCCGTAGTTGCTCATCCTTCACAATAAACTGCTGTTTTAAGCCCGAGGTTTACATTAAGAAAGATTTTACGCTCTATAAAAAGGTCGTCAACGCCCTAGAAACTGTAATCACTATTATTACCTTCTCGAAGTCAACTTACGACCTTTTAAAGAAAAAATATGAAATTTGGCGATAACTCAAAAACGGCTCGACCGATTTTGTTCAATATAGTTTTCATTGAAAGTACTTATAAGGCCTCATTAACATGATCTTTTCCGAATTTTTTTGACCCGTGGTTGAAAAGTTAGAGGGGGGGGGACACATTTTTTTTTGTTTTTGGAGCGAATATTTACAAAACTGCTGACTATCAAAAAATAATGTTAGAAGACCCCTATTATTTTTACAAGACCTATTCAACGACACCCCACACACCAGTGTTGAAAAAAAAAAAATTCCACCCCCACTTTAGGTGTTCGAGAGGTACCCGAAAAAAAAATATTTTTTTTAATTTTATTTTACCGTTCTGTCGGCGTTATACATACACATACTCTTACCAAATTTCAGCTTTCTAGTACTAATTATCACGGAGCTAAGCCGCGGACGGACGGACGGACGGACAGACGGACATGGCGAAACTATAAGGGTAAAAAACCGGCCAAGTGCGAGTCGGACTCGCGCACCGAGGGTTCCGTACAAACACTTTCCATCCCTAAGTGTTTAAGTTAAGTTTGCACCTGGTATGTATAGCGCCCCATATAAATTAGGTGCAAACTTGCAAAGTTAGGTATTAAAAAAAAAAGGTAACCTATCTCAAACACTAAAAACCATTGACCGAATTTCATTTGCCCGAAAACTATTCGAATTATTATCGTTTGTCCGATGACAGGATTCGTACATTTTTCTTTTCACCATTTTACATTTAGTAGAAGTATCGTTTGTCCGAAAAACTTTTCCCGTCACATTCACTTGCCCTATGAGTTGTTACGTATTTTTTTTCGTAGCCCATTTTTCATTTACCCCATGATACTTTTGGCACTGCATACATTTGAACAAATTTTCAGTTCACCTTTTAACTTTTCCCGCCCCATTCACTTGCCATCTGAATTGAGACGTCTTTTGTTTAGTACCCTTTTTTTCATTTAGCCAAATTTTCAGTTCACCTTTTAACTTTTCCCGCCCCATTCACTTGCCATCTGAATTGAGACGTCTTTTGTTTAATACCCATTTTTTCATTTACCCAATGATATTTTTCGCATTACATAAGAACTGCGACCACAACAACAGCCCGCGAGCCGAACGAGCGAAGCTACCGTGCTGCGGCAGCAGCCGACAAACCGCCAAAACCGACCTGGTTGGGTTAGGTTAGGTTAGAACTGTGACCACAACAGCCCGCGAGCCGAGCGAGCGAAGCTATCGTGCTGCGGCAACAGCCGACAAACCGCCAAAACCGACCTGGTTGGGAGGTTAGGTTAGAACCACAGACCATAAGAATACTATAGACTGGGTAATGGGCGGGGCACGCATAACCGAGCATTAGCCCAAATCCCAGAGAAATGTCAACGTGATGTCAACAGTCACTCAGTTACCGTACGAACGTGCTTGAGTAATTATGTGCCAAAAAATTAGAAATATGCCGAATTGTGCCATTATAATCGTCACAGGCGAGATCTGCATACTCAAAAAGATACCTGATACAGTTTAATTTCACTGGGAAGTAATAAAATTCGGTATTTTGTAATATTTCGTAAAATATTGCAGTGCATTATGATAATTATACATTACTAGCTTGACATGGCAACTATTCACGCAACATCTTTAGGAGCACGCAATGTATACGTCCGTCTGACAATTTAGTGCGGGGGAACAAGTCTAAACCATAAATTGTCGATATTCTGTATGGAGGTTTTAATGTGAGCCGCTCTTGTTTCATACTAACTTGTCCATTTGAATAATATAATTTACACTTTATCACCTTGTTTTTTAGAGTTCCATACCTCTATCGGAGAAAAACGGAAATCTTATGGGATCACTTTGTTTTCCGTCCGGCCGTCTGTCTGTCTGTCTGTCTGTCAAGACCCTTTATCTCGAGAACGCGTGGAGGTATCGAGTTGAAATGAACACTATATGTATATATACTCAGGTCTAGGGTCCCTTAAAGTTGTGAAAAAAAAAACAAGCTTCTACGTTAACGTGAAAATAATATCGGCCAAGCGCGAGTGGGACTCCTTACCATTATCTGTAAGTTTGTTGTATGGTAGCCCCCCTTAAATATTTATTTTATTTTTAGTATTTGTTGTTATAGCGGCAATAGAAATACATCATCTGTGAAAATTTCAACTGTCTAGCTATCACCGTTCTTGAGATGCAGCCTGGTGACAGACGGACGGACAGCGATGTCTCAGTAATAGGGTCCCGTTTTTACCCTTTGGGTACGGAACCCTAAAAAGATACGGCCGTTTATGTCGCCAAAAACGCACATTTCGTCACTCAAGGGAATCAAAGTGATAGAGTACTTCCCGATGACCCAGAACTATGAAATTTGGCAAATAGTACAAATACTTATAAAAATCTGAAATCGCCACATACTTACTACAAATACTAATAAAAATCTTAAAAAATATAGTCCTTTTCAAACATCAAGTCCACCTTTTGTACGATACGTTTTCTTTTGTGCAATAAAGATTAATTAAATAAATAAATAGGTAAATCATATTTGGAGAACTTGGTTGCGTTAAGTTTGATTCAAATTCAAATTCGTTTATTGCAAGAACATAGTAATAAATTAGGAGATACAGGTATATACAGTGTTGCTTATGTTCTACCAAAAAGGCATGCAAACAAAATAAAACACAATATTCAAATACTTGATTGTTACATATTTCAATTTGTTACTTATGTCAAAAATAATTACTAAAACTCAGAATTTGCAGATTAAATTATATTAATTAATACATTATTTTTATAAGTATTTGCACCTCGTTTGTATGCGGCGCCATACATTTCAGATGCAAACTTAACTCAACCAGGCCAATTAAGATGGGATAAGTGAAAGTTTGTACGGAACCCTCGGTGCGCGAGTCAGAATCGGACCTGGCCGGTTTTTTTTAAATTCAGACAAGTAATTTTATTACAGCGAAATCAATAGCAGTGGTTGACAAAATCATTAGATTAAAACAGTATTATTGTTTTGCTAATCCACAATGTAATAATTACGTGCTAGTCAGTTGACGACGAGGTTGGCGCAGTTTTAATGCACCTGCCTACTGAGCCGGCGGTCCTGGGTTCGAATCTCGGCAAGGGCAAATATTTGTGTGATGAACTCGAATATCTGTACCTGGGTCATGGATGTTATCTATATATATTGTTTATATCGTCATCTACTATTGGTTAGTATAAGGCCAGGTCGAGTTGTGTACGATTGTCCCTTAATTATTTTGTTTACATTTTATATGATGAAATACATAAATCTACTCCGTTTATAATTTACCTACTACCTGTTCCAAATGTTGTAAGGTGATGTTTTTATTATTCATATATCACTATATGTAAAGTAAACATTCTGAACGATAGAAAGATTGAGATGGACGCTTCCATTTGATTTCGTCGCCAGAAATTAAAAGGTGTGATAATTTAATTTACGACGTTTACGACCATACAAAATAAATATCTTCAACATGCATTATACATATTATAAGCCTATACATATTATTATTTTATCGATATCGACTATTTTGATTTGATCACGCCCTTAACCTTTAGAATCATTAGATGCATACCGCTGGCAGAGCTTACATTACATTTTCTGGGTCGTTAAAATTAGACCCCGTGTTACAAGGATAGGGTTCAATTTAAAATGTTTTAAAATTGTAACATAAAACCTTGCGATATTTAGCCAGCGTTAATATCAAAAGTGACACTACTGAATTGACGGAAGTAGAAATCAATTTCTTGTCAATTCGAGGCTTTGTCGTACTGAATCACAAAGTCTCATTTGCCTTTTATTTTATTTCTATTTAAGTTATAATAAAAATAAAGACATTGTCTGATATGCATATAAGGACTAAAATTCTCGATACATTGATCGTAGTAGTGTATGACCACGTAATACGCACACATTAGCTCAGCCAATGTCAACTCACTTCTGTTTGTTGTAAAACCTTATTTTTATACGAATATAATTGTGTGCGTGTAAAAGTCGGCTACAGCGGTGCTAGAACAAACTGCGCTGAATGCCATCTCCATATACTCCGTGGTTAGAACTGTGACCACAACAGCGCGCGAGCCGAGCGAGCGAAGCTACCGTGCTGCGGCAGCAGCCGACAAACCGCCAAAACCGACCTGGTTGGGTTAGGTTAGGTTAGAACTGTGACCACAACAGCCCGCGAGCCGAGCGAGCGGAGCTATCGTGCTGCGGCAACAGCCGACAAACCGCCAAAACCGACCTGGTTGGGTTAGGTTAGGTTAGAACTGTGACCACAACAGCGCGCGAGCCGAGCGAGCGAAGCTACCGTGCTGCGGCAGCAGCCGACAAACCGCCAAAACCGACCTGGTTGGGTTAGGTTAGGTTAGAACTGTGACCACAACAGCCCGCGAGCCGAGCGAGCGGAGCTATCGTGCTGCGGCAACAGCCGACAAACCGCCAAAACCGACCTGGTTGGGTTAGGTTAGGTTAGAACTGTGACCACAACAGCCCGCTAGCTGAGCGAGCGAAGCTACCGTGCTGCGGCAGCAGCCGACAAACCGCCAAAACCAACCTGGTTGGGTTAGGTTAGGTTAGAACTGTGACCACAACAGCCCGCGAGCCGAGCGAGCGGAGCTATCGTGCTGCGGCAACAGCCGACAAACCGCCAAAACCGACCTGGTTGGGTTAGGTTAGGTTAGAACTGTGACCACAACAGCCCGCGAGCTGAGCGAGCGAAGCTACCGTGCTGCGGCAGCAGCCGACAAACCGCCAAAACCGACCTGGTTGGGTTAGGTTAGGTTAGAACTGTGACCACAACAGCCCGCGAGCCGAGCGAGCGGAGCTATCGTGCTGCGGCAACAGCCGACAAACCGCCAAAACCGACCTGGTTGGGTTAGGTTAGGTTAGAACTGTGACCACAACAGCCCGCGAGCTGAGCGAGCGAAGCTACCGTGCTGCGGCAGCAGCCGACAAACCGCCAAAACCGACCTGGTTGGGTTAGGTTAGGTTAGGTTAGAACTGTGACCACAACAGCGCGCGAGCCGAGCGAGCGAAGCTACCGTGCTGCGGCAGCAGCCGACAAACCGCCAAAACCAACCTGGTTGGGTTAGGTTAGGTTAGAACTGTGACCACAACAGCGCACGAGCCGAGCGAGCGAAGCTACCGTGCTGCGGCAGCAGCCGACAAACCGCCAAAACCGACCTGGTTGGGTTAGGTTAGGTTAGAACTATGACCACAACAGCCCGCTAGCTGAGCGAGCGAAGCTACCGTGCTGCGGCAGCAGCCGACAAACCACCAAAACCGACCTGGTTGGGTTAGGTTAGGTTAGAACTGTGACCACAACAGCGCGCGAGCCGAGCGAGCGAAACTACCGTGCTGCGGCAGCAGCCGACAAACCGCCAAAACCGACCTGGTTGGGTTAGGTTAGGTTAGGTTAGAACTGTGACCACAACAGCCCGCTAGCTGAGCGAGCGAAGCTACCGTGCTGCGGCAGCAGCCGACAAACCGCCAAAACCGACCTGGTTGGGTTAGGTTAGGTTAGAACTGTGACCACAACAGCCCGCGAGCCGAGCGAGCGGAGCTATCGTGCTGCGGCAACAGCCGACAAACCGCCAAAACCGACCTGGTTGGGTTAGGTTAGGTTAGAACTGTGACCACAACAGCCCGCGAGCCGAGCGAGCGGAGCTATCGTGCTGCGGCAACAGCCGACAAACCGCCAAAACCGACCTGGTTGGGTTAGGTTAGGTTAGAACTGTGACCACAACAGCCCGCGAGCTGAGCGAGCGAAGCTACCGTGCTGCGGCAGCAGCCGACAAACCGCCAAAACCGACCTGGTTGGGTTAGGTTAGGTTAGGTTAGAACTGTGACCACAACAGCGCGCGAGCCGAGCGAGCGAAGCTACCGTGCTGCGGCAGCAGCCGGCAAACCGCCAAAACCAACCTGGTTGGGTTAGGTTAGGTTAGAACTGTGACCACAACAGCGCACGAGCCGAGCGAGCGAAGCTACCGTGCTGCGGCAGCAGCCGACAAACCGCCAAAACCGACCTGGTTGGGTTAGGTTAGGTTAGAACTGTGACCACAACAGCCCGCTAGCTGAGCGAGCGAAGCTACCGTGCTGCGGCAGCAGCCGACAAACCACCAAAACCGACCTGGTTGGGTTAGGTTAGGTTAGAACTGTGACCACAACAGCGCGCGAGCCGAGCGAGCGAAACTACCGTGCTGCGGCAGCAGCCGACAAACCGCCAAAACCGGCCTGGTTGGGTTAGGTTAGGTTAGAACTGTGACCACAACAGTCGAGTAGTTAATAAACCGAATCGTTACATCGGACAAATGAAATCAAAGTCATAAAAAAAAAGTCTAGTAGTTAATAAACCGAATCGTTACATCGGTCAAATGAAATCAAAGTCATACAAAAAATGTCGAGTAGTTAATAAACCGAAACGTTACATCGGAAAACTGATATTACGGACAAATGAGATTTAGGGAAACGTGTCATTAGTCGAGTGAATAAAAATCCTAAGCAATTAATGCCCAATCGTAAATTATCGAATTGAATTTTCGGACAAATGAAAAAAAGTTAAAATGATATTTGTCGAATAGTTTTTGTCGAAATGAAATTCGGACTAACGTTTTTAGTGTTTCAGATAGGTAACCAAAAAAAAAACTACTTACTAGATCTCGTTCAAAACAATTTTCGTTGGTAGTTTTTATAGTAATGTACATCATATGTTTTTTTTAGATTTTTCATTTCCTTATTTTAGAAGTTAGAGGGGGGGGGGGGGACCAACTTTTTTCCACTTTGGAAGCGTCTGTCACGCAAACTATTCGGTTTAGAAAAAAAATATTTTAGAAACCTCGACATCATTTTTAAAGACCTATCCATAGATACCCCACACGTTTGATGAAAAAAAAATTTTTGAGTTTCAGTTCTAAGTATGGGGAGCCCCCATTATTTATTATTATTTTTTTATTTTTGCATCAAAATCTTAATGCGGTTCACAGAATACATCTACCTACCAAGTTTCAACAGTATAGCTCTTATAGTTTCGGAAAAAAATGGCTGTGACATACGGACGGACAGACAGACGGACAGACGGACAGACAGACAGACATGACGAATCTATAAGGGTTCCGTTTTTTGCCATTTGGCTACGGAACCCTAAAAACGAGCTTTTCCGAAACAAAATATGGCAAAACAGTGGCAAAACATTATGCGCTATATCTGTAGATTCTGTAGCTCGCACATGAACATGCACTGCACCCACACATCAGTAATAGTTCCAACTAGAGATTATAGATGGCGTTAGTTATGCTGTTACCGATCTGAGGCCCAGAGATTGTTCTCTAATTCAGTATAAATAAAGTACTCTGTACTTTACAGATTTTCATAAATGTCATCTAGCAACACTGCATAGACGGTAGGCGGGTGGTGTTAACCCACGCCCGCTGGTATTTGCGGGCGTAGACACTCAAAAATAATAACTGAAATATCAAAATTGTGAAAAAAACTTTTTTCACTCGTAAGTAAGTATGTACTATGTAATTTGTGAAAGACAAACGTTAGCGCGATTTAAATGACCACACGCGCCATCTACTGGCGCATGTCGTAAACATTACGATATGAAGTTTAAGACACAATTTGAACCCTTCATATCATAATTAAAATATTTGAAGGTAATCAATATAATAACAATATTAAATATTCACGACAAACTCCAGTATAAAAACTATGAATACCTACCAGAATAATATTTTCCATGTCGAGTATAAGAATATTACAGCGGCTGCAGGTACCGTCACGCGAAAGTCAGGTGGCAGCCGCGTTTTTTTCCTTTCAGTGATTGGCCACAAAATCGTAGGGGGCGGGGCTGTATCGGTCTAGGGTGACTTTCTTATATTCTATACAATTTTATAATAGTATGGATAGATAGATTGTTTCATCTTTCCATCCTGCATTTTGGGTGGATCAACTTTTTTTTCCTTGTTGTTATTCTGTCCGATGAACCAGGGGACAATACCTAGTAATTAAGGGGACGGGTATTGCGAAACTAGCGCCACTTACGAATTTTTATTATATCTTCCAAACCAGATCCATTTTCAGTAATTGCAAGATATTAGGAGCTGGAAAAACACCTTTAGTGTTTATTAAATCATTATACACAATTTCTTGTTCTTTAGTTGTCTCTAAAAACTTGCCCAAAACTATTGTGGCCGCTTTTGACGTGAACAAGTTTTGTAAGGTAAACTACAGTGAACAAATTGTATATAGTGATTTAATAAATATTAAAGGTGTTTTGCTACCTAGACTTCAGCTATTTCTAAAAAAATATCAGATTATGAAGGTATAACAAAAAAATCGAAAGTGGCGCTAGTTTCGCATCACCCGTCGCCTTAAAGTTAAACTTCTTAGGAAAGTGTTAATAATTTACATAAGATTGGGCTTATAACTGCTGCATTTACAAAGTTTTTGGTAAAAGTAACCACGGAAAATCGTAGTTTTAAAAAGTGGCACAGGGGACATCACCATGGCAACGAGTGGTAGTAAATAGTTGATGGACCCATTTCCACCATTCCCTCTGCTGTTGATCGCTACGGCACGCGCTAAAGATGGCGGCCAGGCGCTCTCTGACGTTCTGTATTGTCCGCTCCGTCACCGCTAGGGATGAGACCACGCTCTTGGTCTCGTCTTTCTTGGCTTCCTGCATATATAATAACATTTTATTGATTATGTTACACGATAGGCTAGTGGACTCATGTTAAATTGTATTTTACAGTTGGGGTGGTGGAGAGGTTGACACGTTGGAACGGTAATCTAGAGAGTTCCACTTCCGGTCTCTTCCGCTAGAACATTTCAATATTTCTTAGTGCTTTTACACATGTGACATAAATTTATGTTGATTCTATATTATTTTACTTGTTATTTTATTTGAATCGTTGTTTTTTATTTAGATTTTTATGTTGTCGATAACCGTATAGATTATTTTAATCGACCATGCGTTTGTGTAATTTAAATTTATAATGTTTTCCTATATGTGTGAAATAAATTCAATCTACTAAAATTACTGCTAAGGCGCGGAGACAATCCCATTAGCGGGTTATACTCCCACAAAAAAAAAAACAATAGAATCTAATCTGCAGCCAGTGCGAGTACTGTACTCACGACAGCTGTATCCTGCTGACAGCTGGCGGCGGCGGACTAGCAGCGAGCAGGACTCGCGCGATAGTTGCGACTGAAACGATACCTATCGATAGATTGATCAAATAAAACACCCACACATCGCCTAATGACAACCAAAAGTCGATGCTCTTCAAAACCTCGTATCTAGTTAGTAACTTGATACTCTGATACAAGATTTGTTTTAAGTACCGTTAAACAACCCAACTATAGTCCAGTCCACACGACTATGGTCCAATTTAATCCGAAAATTACTCGTTAACATTAAGTCAATTATTACGAATAAAGTCTAGGTGAACAAAATAATTAAACACACTTAAATAAAAACGTATAAAACCACTGATAGAATATGGATTTTGATTAAAATAAACGATTTATCTTTGTGTCATTATTTATTATAATAAGAATGTGGTATTTCCACATAAAAATATGAATCGATAAAAAGATTCTATACAAATATTTAGAACAGCGCCATCTCTCTAGCAGTCTTCACACTTGCTGTAAAGCAATGGGGATTGGGGATCGTGCGTGTAAAGCGCACATCCTAGGGTATGGCTAATGCGCATAAGCATTTCAAACATATATGACGCAGAGGGCGCTCCAGTAGCGTAACGAATTATGGGATGAAAGATTGGGTGTGATTGACGTAGCGATCTGATAGCTCAGTTGGAAGAGCAATGCGCCGGAAACGCAGAGGTCGCAGGTTCAAATCCTGCTTAGATTGTAGTAGAACGCATTCAATTTTTCTTTCTTAATTTATCTTTGTGTCATTATTTATAAAATAAACGAGTTTTGTTGTGGACCATAGTTGGATGATTGGAATATAGTTGGGTTGGGTAGTTTTACGGTAAGTATTTGTTACTTAGTGAATTTTGGTTGTCAATCGGCGACATAAAATAATAGTTTATGCACGACGCGGTTGGCGCAGCACAGTCTTTTACAAACCCCGTTTTTGTCTCACGCCAATTTTTTTCAAATCATAAATATTACACGATACATATTACCATTACGAACATCAGACTAAAACTCCCACATCGATAGGTCCTGTAGTTTTTTAGGGTTCCGTACCTCAAAAGGAAAAAACGGAACCCTTATAGGATCACTTTGTTGTCCGTCTGTCCGTCCGTCTGTCAAGACCCTTTTTCTCAGGAACGCGTGGACGTATGAAGCTGAAATTTATATCAATTACTCAGGTCTACTGTCCCTTGAAGCTGTGAAAAAATCAAACTTCTAAGCCAACGCAATCAAAAGATACAGCCGTTTATGCCGCAAATTTTCGACACTTGCAAGGGAATCAAAACCTACAGGGTGCTTCCCGTGAACTCAGAATCTTGAAATTTGGTACGAAGCAACGTCTTATAGCATAGATAAAGGAATAATTACGAAAACCATAAATTTTTTTTTTAATACCTAACTTTGCACCTAATTTGCAAATTTTCGACACTTGCAAGGGAATCAAAACCTACAGGGTGCTTCCCGTGAACTCAGAATCTTGAAATTTGGTACGAAGCAACGTCTTATAGCATAGATAAAGGAATAATTACGAAAACCATAAATTTTTTTTTAATACCTAACTTTGCACCTAATTTATATGGGGCGCTATACATACCAGGTGCAAACTTAACTTAACCACTTAGGGATGGAAAGTGTTTGTACGGAACCCTCGGTGCGCGAGTCCGACTCGCACTTGGCCGGTTTTTTTTAAATAATCATCAAATTTGCTCATATTTGGGTCATGAAATTTACATTTCATTTTATTGCTCAAGAAATGGTCTACTTACAAAAATTTTGATTAAGCCACATGAACCTGCGTATGATTCCCTACCGTTTGCGTTTTTTTTCGTCCTCGTAATGTGATAACTTTCGGAGATAATATTCTTTTCTCAAACATGCAATGAAATATCGTCGTAACGTGCGTTAAAACAGGCTTCGAAGTGTCAAGTTTCGGGCGGAACAATTCGAGAGAACTGTAAAGGAATTTCATACAAAATTGAAGGTCTAAGCCGGGAAGTAATTTGTTTTTAATTTTAATGTAAACATGGCGTCTGTGTGTATGAACAGCTGATTTATATTTTTTTTCTAGTAGCTACCCATTCAGCCATTGGACCAACAATATCATAATTACCTTATTAGAACTAACACAACATAACAATACAAATAGACATGCACATATATACACGGACATAACCTTGAATGATAATGATAATTATGCTCATATCGAATGAATGCAAGATTTTAAATTATGAATATTTGTGAATAAAATTTAACATGCACTGTACTTAGTCAATTTATATTGTAAATTGTTTTAAAGTATGCGCAACCGACATAATATCTATAAATTTAAAAATATATAATATATACTAATTTTAATAATTGTACATACATTTTCATATCGCATTTTATTAATTTGTATACCACGTCCCTAGAATAAGTTTTTTTTGTCAAATTGTATACCCATAAATAGTATCTCATAAATTGCTGCGCCCTACTTCAGGGTACATGATGTGATCTCAAATTTGTAATTTTACCACCTGTTTTATAAAACCATTATGTGCAATAAAGTATTGAGTATTGAGTATTGAGTATCCGTGTTAATGCCTAGTACCATCTAGTACACACGAACTGAAAATACCGTCTATACGTAAGTCACCAGAGACCATAGACAATATTAAAAATCCTCTGCCTTTATTTTACTTATTATAGAAACTAAGATTCTTATTATCAAGTTGTTTATAATGGCCCTAATATTCGCACACTACACACGTGGACTTATTAAAGAAAAAAAATATAGAGGGATTGGAGGGAAAATTAAAAATACTATTTCAAACATGGCGCCTGTGTTCATGAACTGGCTGAACAGCTGAATTATGTTTTTTTGAGTGGTGTATTTTTTTATTTCATTGCATATGTTTGAGAAAAGCACTATACATGCCTTAGCCGTGAAAAGGGCTTGCCGGCCTCGTATCACTAGACAGCCTCCCTTACGGTCGGCCGTCTATACCTACTCAGCCGGCAAGCCCTTATTTCCCGGCGTCTGCAGTAATGCACTATTTTAGACTTTTCTGTTTTCATTTTTTTATTTCATATTTACCCCGTATTAGGCGGAGATATTTTAGTGTTCTTAAGCAATAAAAGGAAATGTAAATTTCATGACACGGATATGAGCAAACTTAGATGATTAAACAAAATAAAACTACAGGACCTATCGATGTGGGAGTTTTAGTCTGATATTCGTAATGGTAATGTGTATCGTATTTTTGAATAAAATCTGCGTGAGACAAAAACGGGGTTTGTAAAAGACTGTGCGCGCAGTGGTTAAGCAACTGCCTACTGAGCCAACGGTCTTGGGTTCGAATCCCGGCAAGGGCAAATGTTTGTGTGATGAACTCGAATATTTGTGCCGGCTTGTAGGCGGGCGCACTACAAACTGATTCCTCAATTCGGGTTAGATTTTACCTGGCCACTTTAAGGTGTCCCTTCTTCTAAAAAGAAAGCATATCAAACGTACATAAATTGGGACAAATAGTCATACTTTCTTGTAGGCTCCATTTTATTCTTAAATGTTTATCTTAAAATGCACATTTAATATGTTTTCTTCGAGGACTACGTATAGGTACGCCTAAATTATTAAGAAAGGTACAAATTAAGTTCATATTACTGTAATAGTTGAGTGAGTTTCTGAGAAAATGACTCGCTCTTGAGTTTCTTTCGGCGTTTCTTTTCAACAGTGGTTTCCTCTTGTGAAATGCCAGTAAACATGTAAAAGTGCCCTTGTGGCCTACTTGCAGAATAAAGTTCATTATTTCATTAACTGCGCCAACTGCGACGTCAAAGATATGTATATTATGTATATGTACTCACGTTCAAAGCATCGACAGCTAGTGCTAAACGTTGCTGCGCCAAGCGGGTCATTTCACGGCACTTCAGTGCTTCTAGTGCCAACGTTGTGTGGCTCAGGACAGTCTGGAAGCTCGGCCTAAGATATTCAATAACGTGTTGCAGAAAAAATAAACATTATGTGTAATATTAAACCATTGATACATAAAGAGTAAAGATTACAGAAAATTTGTAATGAGTTCATTTTTAGTTTGAGGTGGCCAGTTATTGAACGGTGGCCAATTATTGGCGATTTACCCTATATGTACTCACGTTCAAAGCATCGACAGCTAGTGCTAAACGTTGCTGCGCCAAGCGGGTCATTTCACGGCACTTCAGTGCTTCTAGTGCCAACGTTGTGTGGCTCAGGACAGTCTGGAAGCTCGGCCTAAGATATTCAATAACGTGCTGCGGAAAAAATAAACATTATGTGTAATATTAAACCATTGATACATAAAGAGTAAAGATTACAGAAAATTTGTAATGAGTTCCATGGTGGAAGAGAGCGGGAACCGAACCCGGGACCTCTGGGTCGCCGGTCCGGCGCGTTAACCTCGCACGAAAAAGCATGACTCCTTGTCACGTCCCACCTGAGCTGAGCGTGTAAGCGAGAGCGCGGAACAAGCGATAGAGAGGCACGATCGGCCTAAGCGTTCGGCTTGTGACACATCTAATCTCCCTTCCACTCCATCGGCCGGCATTCAATTCATAAAAGTATGCAATTTTTCATCATTGCGTTATTACGTTAAATTATCGTCCGTAAACTGACTTTACTGACAACCAATTTTTGTTTGAAATTTATTGTTAGAAATCTATGTAAACACGGATTGTACACACCTGTTATTATCGACAGTAGGTTCTCCTTTGCTGCTGAGTGACGTCACTAAGGCTGCGGCGCGCATACAACTCCGACCAGAGAGCATCGCCGCGGCATTGCATCAGCTGTGCCAGGGGCTCTTCTGTGTGACAAATAAATATAAAATAAGTCATAGGAGCAAACGAATCGCCTGATGGTGCGCGATCACCGTCGCCCATAGACACCTGCCACACCAGAGGAGTCACAAGTGCGTTGCCGCCGCACAGGTACGAGTAAGCTCTCTTATTGAAGGTTTGAAGGTAGTACAGTAGTGACTAATTGACGTGTGCTGCTCTGTGGCGGCGCCACCATAATGAAAATCAATCAATTATATGGTGGAATGATGTACCTTGAAGGTACACCATGTACATATCATGTTTCTGGCTGTACCTGTACCAGGGAACGAAATAATGGACATTGTTTGTGGCGCCGCTGGGGAGCATACTCTGCCGCGGCGCCACAGAGAACTCATAGATAGAAATGACTAGCTATTATTTTCCTATGGAAATTGATGTACTAGTGCTATTTAAACATGATATGTGGGATTAAAAAAAAAAACACGAGCTTAAATCTCGCTTGCAACTTAATGAAAAAATAAATAAATAATAAGTAATAGGTCGATGGAACGAGACTGTTACATAGGCATTGGCAGTCTTCTTGAATAATTCATTCATGTTGTGACGAAACTAGCGACATCTAGTATGGGGTAGTAGGAACATTTCACTTACTCCTACCGAGCAATAGAGGGCGCTACTCTACATTACCAAAGCTTTAGAAAACTGAGTTTTTTTTCATACATACCATTAACCACGTCGTTGCAAGTAGAAGTGCTGTTATTGTAGAACACGCGACAACTAGTGGCGCGCGACGCAGCGATTGACAAAGATTGTAATATCTACTCGACACTAGATGGCGCTAGTCTACCTTATCAAAGCTTTATGAATTATTTAGATAAGGTGCGTTTATTTCGCGATCTTACCGTCAGCCTCACCGTGGCCTGTAGAAGTGCTGTTGTTGCCTATCATCGTAGAGGAAGCCACGGCCGGTCGCGGGCGGCGCAGCGATGACGGATATTAGTCCAGCTTTGGCTGAAATATAAGGGATTATCATAGACACTAATCACACTTTTTAATAATAAATAAATAAATATAAGACAACTTCACACAAATCAACCTAGTCCCAAATTAAGCTCAAGAAGGCTTGTGTTATAGTATTATGATTATCAAATCGTGATTTCATAATCATAAATAATCATGATTTATTCATAACTAACGGCCCACCTCGGCTTCGCGCGGGTGCAATGCTATATTATGCATTATACATATAAACCTTCTGAATCACCGCATCAAAATCCGTTGCGTAGTTTTAAAGATCTAAGCATACATAGGGACAGACAGAAGGAAAGAACTTTGTTTATACTATCTATTGATATAAATTTAGATATGGTGATATCACATGTCCTATTTATACATATCTTATACCTTTGTATTTACATATAAATTTACATAACAAATACAAATCTAGGAACAATACCTGTACATCAGTATGCTCCTGGACCCTGCACGTGTCTTCAGCAATACTCTGAGTCTCGATGAGGCTCTGCTTCTCGGACCGCAGGTCTTCAGCCAGCAGCTGCAGCAGCCAGCCTCTCCGCAGGTCTTGCACTCTCTGACGCGCCAAGTTCCGTTGGGACACTGTGGTAATGATAACAGATAGATTATTATAAACTAGCGGCACCGCGTTGGGTAACACAGCTCATCCCATGAGAACGTTAAATTTTACTGGATAAAAAGTATCCTATGTGTTAATCCAGGGTGTCAGCTACATTCATAACCAAATTTATCAAAATTCGTCCAGACGTTTGAGCGTGAAGAAGTAACAAACATACACATAAACACACATAATTTTAGTGTGATAATGATAAATTAACATTAGTTAATTAGGTAGTCCCTCACACAAATCAACCTAGTCAAGTCAGCTCTGGTAGGGTTGTTTTAAGGGGTACTAGACTACAATTTACAATTTTACAATTATTATTAGTATTTACAATTTTACATAGATATAATTGTATAAACTTAAATGTGTAGAAAGTATCTATGACCCTATAAAAAGGTCGTAAACGCCAAAGTAACTTTAGTTACTTATCACCTTCTGGAAGTCAACTTACGTCCTTTTAAGAAAATTATGAAATTTTGCGATAACCCAAAACGGCTTGACCGATTTTATTCAATATAGTTTTCATTGAAAGTACTTATAAGGCCTCATTTACATGAATTTTTCCATAATTTTTTGACCCGTGGTTGAAAAGTTAGAGGGGGGGGGGACGCTATTTTTTTTATTTTCGGAGCGAATATTTACAAAACTGCTGACTATCAAAAAATAATGTTTGGAGACCCCTATTATTTTTCAAAGACCTATTCAACAACACCCCACACACTAATGTTAAAACGAAAAAGAAAAATCACCCCCACTTTAGGTGTTCGAGGTACCCGAAAAAAAAGTTTTTTTTAGTTTTTATTTTACCGTTATGTCGGCGTGATACATACACATACTCATACCAAATTTCAACTTTCTAGTACAAATGATCACGGAGCTAAGCCGCGGACGGACGGACGGACAGACGGACATGGCGAAACTATAAGGGTTCCTAGTTGACTACAGAACCCTAAAAAAACGAGCTTTTCCGAAACAAAATATGGCTAAACATTATGCACTGTATCTGTGGATTCTGTAGCTCGCAGCTATCGTCACACACACACACATGCACTGCACCCGCACATCAGCAATAGTTCCAACTAGAGATTATAGATGGCGTTAGTTATGCTGTTAGCGATCTGAGGCCCAGAGATTGTTCTCTATTTCAGTATAAATAAATAAAGTACTCTGTACTCTATAGATTTTCATAAATGTCATCTAGCAACACTGCTTTGACGGGTCTGTACATGTACATGAGGCGTTAACCACGTCCGCTGGTATTTGCGGGCGTGGACGCACAAAAAATTCTGTAATATAATAATTTTAATATTTTTAACACTGCTACGTATGACTCGTAAGTATGTACTATGTTATTTGTGAAAGACAAACGTTAGCGCGATTTAAATGACCACACGCGCCATCTACTGGCGCATGTCGTAAACATTACGATATGAAGTAAGCCACAATTTGAACCCTTCATATCATAATTAAAATAATTAAAGGTAATCAATATAACAACAATATTAAATATTCACGACAAACTCCAGTATAAAAATTATGAATACCTACCAGAATAATATTTTCCATGTTGAGTGTAAGAATATTAGTGGCTGCAGGTACCGTCACGCGAAAGTCAGGTGGCAGTCGCGTTTTTTTCCTTTCAGTGATTGCCCACAAAATTGTAGGGGGCGAGGCTGTATCGGTCTAGGGTGACTTTCTTATATTCAATACAATTTTATAATAGTATGGATAGATAGATTGTTTCATCTTTCCATCCTGCATTATGGGTGGATCAACTTTTCCTAGTTGTTATTCTGTCCCATGAACCAGGGGACAATACCGAATAATTAAAGTTAAACTTCTTAGGAAAGTGTTAATAATTTATATGACTGGTATTATCCGAAGATAGTCTACATAAGATTGGGCTTATAACTGCTGCATTTACAAAGTTTTTGGTAAACGTAACCACGGAAAATCGTAGTTTTAAAAAGTGACACAGGGGCATCACCATGGCAACGAGTGGTAGTAAATAGTTGATGGACCCATTTCCACCATTCCCTCTGCTGTTGATCGCTACGGCACGCGCTAAAGATGGCGGCCAGGCGCTCTCTGACGTTCTGTATTGTCCGCTCCGTCACCGCTAGGGATGAGACCACGCTCTTGGTCTCGTCTTTCTTGGCTTCCTGCATATATAATAACATTTTATTGATTATATGTTACACGATAGGCTAGTGGACTCGTGTTAAATTGTATTTTACAGTTGGGGTGGTGGAGAGGTTGACACGTTGGAACGGTAATCTAGAGGGTTCCACTTCTGGTCTCTTCCGCTAGAACATTTCAATATTTCTTAGTGCTTTTACACATGTGACATAAATTTATGTTGATTCTATATTATTTTACTTGTTATTTTATTTGAATATTTTGTCGTCGTCTTTTATTTAGATTTTTATGTTGTCGATAACCGTATAGATTATTTTAATTGACCATGCGTTTGTGTAATTTAAATTTATAATGTTTTCCTATATGTGTGTAATAAATTCAATCTAATAAAATTACTCCTAAGGCGTGGAGACAATCCCATTAGCGGGTTATACTCCCACAAAAAAAAAACAATAGAATCTAATCAGCAACCAGTGTGAGTAACTGAGTGGTGTACTCACAATAGCTTTATCCTGCTTGAGCAGCATGGCGGCGGCCGGCTCGGCGGGCTCGGCGCGCGCGCTGCTCCACCGGTCGCTGCGCGCGCGCACGTCGTGCAGCGCCGCGCGCAGCGGAGGACTAGCAGCTCGCAGGACTCGCTTGATAGTTGCGACTGAAACGATACCTATCGATAGATTGATCAAATAAAACACCCACACATCGCCTAATCACAACCAAAAGTCGATGCTCTTCAAAACCTCGTATCTAGTTAGTAACTTGATACTCTGATATCGAATGATGAAAAGAGTCATAGGAGTAAGCGTTCAGAGCAGACGTGTAGCAAAGTGTTTTTAATTATTTTAAATAGACGTCAACCAATTATATCTATTATCGTTGGTGCGTATAAGTGCAAATTTAAATATTGTGCTTTCGTGTGCTTACGCCGTATAGTTCCAAGCATTGCGCCTAGCGAAGCCGTAACCGCTCTTCACCCCCTTGAGTAAAGGAGACGGGAACATATTTTTTGACTCCCTCACTTCGCAATACCGTTGCTTGCAACCATTGCTCAATCACAGACCAAGATGAACTCGCCTACTGGAAGTGGCCTGGGTGGTTCCCAACCAAACTTATCAACGATGTCGGACAATGCATCGGAGTTCACTGACCACTCGAGCTCTAAAGTAACATTTCGAAATAATAAACGGAAATATAATGATGACCTACTTAGTGAAATGGTCGAGATGAGAAAACAAATGATGGAAATGATGGAGCTAGTGAAATCGTCCAAATCAACCGGCGAGAAACAAAACGAGTCTATAAATAAAATATCTGAGAGTCTTTCTGATATTCAAGTAGAAGTTAAAAACATAAAATCTACCATGGAAAGCCTGACCGTGGAACAAAGTACAATCAAGACTCAAATGGCTACTTTAACAACCATCACCACCGACACCGAAAAAAGGATCAAGATTCTGGAAACCGATGTCACCCAACTCAAAAACGAACCACACACACTTTTGCCCAATAATACATCTTTTGAAAACATGATATCAGAACTTCAGGATCGCCAAATACGAGCATGCAACATTATTATAGCAGGTATTCCCGAATCGCAGGCCACTACGCAAGGCGAGCGGCTGGCAGACGATATGAAAGAGAGTCTACAAATTATTAGACAAATATCACCTTCATGTCCAGAGCCAGTAGAAACAAAGAGGCTTGGTAAATATACCGCTGGCAAGAATCGAATGATAAAGGCAATCTTACATTCCAAGGAAGACGTCAAGCTTATTCTCACGAATAAGAAAAACGCTACAAACAAAGAAATTAAGATATTCTCTGATATAACACCCCAGCAACAGAGCCATTTAAACAACTTAAGAAAAGAACTAGAAACTAGAACTGCCAATGGTGAGTCAAACCTTACAATAAGATACTCAAAGGGCACTCCAAAGATTATAGAAGCGCCACCAAAAAACTAGTACACTCTTGCACTTCAAACAATAACGAACTTTGCGATAGCTATCTAGTTACAAATGATTACAATGACATTACTACAAATAAAAAAACTATAAAATTTATATATGCTAACGTTAGAAGTATAATGAAAACTGGAAAATTAGACGAGCTAAAATGTATTTTAAAGGCATTGAAAAGCATGATCCACGTTATAATCCTGTGTGAAACCTGGATTAAGTCTGAAGAGGAACTGGAAAGAACACAATTACCATGTTACACACATTACTCGAACTACAGGACAGACGCACGGGGAGGTGGTGTATCGATATTTGTACATAACAACTTCAAGCACAATCTAGTCGAAAGTGAAAACAAGGATGGAAACCATTATCTCTGGATACACCTAGAGAAATACGCGTTAGATATCGCTGCTATTTACAGGAAACCTGATAATACGAATTTCCAATCTTTTATTGACAGTTACTCGCAGCAACTACACAAATCTAAAAGGGCCATTATTTTCGGAGACTTTAATATTAATCTCCTAAAAATAGGTCGAATGACTAACGACTACAAGCAGACCATAAAAGAGAATGGCTACCGAATCCTAAACAAAGTCGATGAAGACTACTCCACACGCGAAACTGAAAACACGAAGTCAATTATAGACCACGTCTGTACAAATTTAGAAGATATTCACACTAACATGGCACTCGTTGAATCGGCAATGTCGGACCATAGACAAATATATTTCGAATTAATAAACTATAAGCCAAACGAGGTAATGAAGAACAGATACGACGCTATAGACTATGAAAAACTCTATAACTTAGTCCAAACCATAGACATAGTCGAAAATGCTGACTTCCACCGATTAGAAGAAAAGTTAATCTCCTGTATCACAAACAGCAAAGTTACCAAGACCAAATACTTAAACCCCCCTAGACAAGACTGGATAAACAAGGACATTATCAATAGCATAAACAGACGCAACATAATTTGGCAAGATCATAAAAGAGAACCTTCAAATGAAGTGAAAAAAGAAAAATTCATCAAGGAGCGGAACCATGTCAGTGAACAAATACAAAAAGCAAAAAGTCACTACTATCTCAAGGCATTCTTCGGCTGTAAATTCAACCCTTCAAAAATGTGGAAATTAATAAATAGCCTCGCAAGAAACAAAGCGGAAGAAGTTAGCATTCCCAGCAAGCTGGAAACGGAAACAAGTGTATTAACTGACCCAGCTGATATCTGCGAGTGTTTCAACAACTATTTCTCAAGCATAGGCACCTCACTAGCTAGTATAATTCCCAGTGTGTCTGATTTCAATCCTAGTAGTAATCCAAGCTGTAAACCACAAACAATATTATCAGAGTTTGCCCCAGCAACAGTTCTAGAAATTACCTCAATCATAGACAACTTAGACGCAAATGCTAGCTCGGGTTTGGACGGTATAACAATAAAATCAATAAAATGTGTTAAAAATATAATAGCTGAACAACTAACTAAATGTATTAACAAATGCTTAGATTCAGGTCATTTTCCTGAAAGCCTCAAACTGGCCAAAGTTACTCCAATTTACAAATCGTCGAGTAAGGCAGATCCTGGTAACTATCGACCCATTTCAGTACTCCCGGCTCTCTCAAAGGTACTTGAGACTTTACTACGGAATCGTCTTAACAGCCACCTAAATTCAATGAACTATCTCTACGAAAAACAGTATGGTTTTAGGCCACTATCAAATACCTTGGCGGCAACTATAGATCTCGTGACTAAAACCAAAGTTAATATTGATAAAAAACAAGTGGCCCTCGGAGTGTTCATCGATTTAAAAAAGGCCTTCGACACCATTAGTCATCAGGTGCTTCTGAGAAAGCTAAAAGACTGTATTGGCTTGACTGGAGTAGCACTAAAAATGTTTGAGTCCTATCTCACAGACCGGAAGCAGATAGTAAAAATAGGTCAATATAAAAGTAGTCAACAAAACGTTAGTTGCGGCGTACCACAGGGTTCTGTCCTAGGACCACTTCTATTTTTAATTTACATTAATGACATAAACCAAATTGGACTAAAAGGTGACGTCACTCTATATGCCGACGATACAAGTCTTTTTTACTATGGTGAGTCCTTACCAGAGATCGTATCCGACGCACAAAGAGACCTGAACCTACTTAATAAATGGTTCCAGAGCAACCTCCTAACTATAAACATAACAAAAACTAATTTCATTATTTTTGCCGCCAAAAACAAAATACTTCCAGATTTTGAACCACTGAAAGTTGACAATCAACCTATTGCGAGAATATATCATGAAAAATATCTTGGTCTCTTACTAGACAATAAGTTAACGTGGAAGCCCCACATAGAAAAAGTTAGAAATAAAATAACAGCTTTAACTGGATCACTCCGCAATATTGTGCGATGCCTTCCGAAAAGAGTGCGTTACACAATATATAACTCTCTTGCGAAACCGCACATTGATTATCTTATAGAAGTATGGGGTACTGCAGCCGCAACTCATTTAAACATTTTACAGAGAGCTCAGAATAAGCTAATAAAAGTTCTATTTAAGTATGACTTCCTAACACCAACAAATACAGTTTACCAAGAAACCAAAATTCTTAACATCAAACAAAGTTACATGTATAACACTTGCATACTTATCCGAAAAATACTGCAAAAAGATTTGCATGTCCAAATATCGTTCACAAAAAAACAGCAAATACAAAAAATTAAACTAAGAAATGCTAATTGTCTAATACTTCGCACTCCCCGTACAAACTATGGAAAAAAGTGTATATTATACGAGGGAGCTAATATTTATAACAAGTTGCCCGGCGATATAAAAAATGCTAAGTCTATAATCACTTTTAAACGATTACTAAAAAAACACCTAACTTCAAACATCTAAATTTAAATCGGTATGCCGCTATTTACATAAATAAAATAAAATTAATAAATAATACAGAATAATATATTATATAATATGTCAACTAACAATAAATAATAATAAAATAAAATAGACGACAGCAGTGTAGTAATAATGCGTACTACGCTCTTGTTAAGTTAAGACGCTTCCGATCGCCGTATATCCATGTATTTCGTTATCTTGGTGCACACGCAGCACTTCGCTTACCGTACTGCGCGCGCGCAGCGACAGCGTGCCAGCGCGGAGATGTCTTGTTTTGTATAATACCGCATGCATTTTACGTCTACCCGAACACTTGTTTGTTATTGTTGCTCACTAGCTAGTATAATTATATCCGTATTACTTAGCTTACTTCAGTTTATTATAGTACATTATTATGTTTTGTTTTCTCATGTAAGTGAATTAATGTTATTCTTTTTGAGAAAAATAAAGATCTTTAAACCGATATACTCCATTTCAAATACGAAGGCCCGATGCACTTGAAACTTAACAATAGGGCTCATAATGTTTGTCTTTTGTTATCTAATTAGGAGCACTTCAAAATGGCACGCGTCGGTACTGGGTCCGGCCAGGTATCTTTTGTTATTACTAATCCTATTGTTAATGCCTAATGACCGTCTCAAGTGCATCGGGCCATGGTATTTGAAATGGAGTATACAAGATTTGTTTTAAGTACCGTTAAACTACCCAACTATAGTCCAGTCCACACAACTATGGTCCAATTTAATCCGAAAATTACTCGTTAATATTATGTCAATTATTACGAATAAACTCTAAGGTGAACAAAATAATTAAACAAACTTAAATAAAAACGTATAAAATCACTGATAGAATATGGATTTTGATTAAAATAAACGATTTTTTATTTTTATTTATCTTTGTGTCATTATTTATAAAAATAAGAATGTGGTGTATCCACATAAAAATATGAATCGATAAAAAGATTCTATACAAATATTTAGAACAGCGCCATCTCTCTAGCAGTCTTCAAACTTGCTGTAAAGCAATGGGGATTGGGGATCGTGCGTGTAAAGCGCACATCCTAGGGTATGGCTAATGCGCATAAGCATTTCAAACATATATGACGCAGAGGGCGCTCCAGTAGCGTAACGAATTATGGGATGAAAGATTTGGTGTGATTGACGTAGCGATCTGATAGCTCAGTTGGAAGAGCAATGCGCCGGAAACGCAGATCCTGCTTAGATTGTAGTAGATCGCATTCAATTTTTCTTTCTTAATTTATCTTTGTGACTAAACGAGTTTTGTTGTGGACCTTAGTTGGATGATTGGACTATAGTTGGGTAGTTTTACTAAGGTAGGTATTCGTTACTTAGTGAATTTTGGTTGTCAATCAGCGACATAAAATAGTAGTTTATGCACGACGCGGTTGGCGCAGTGGTTAAGCAACTGCCTACTGAGCCAACGGTCTTGGGTTCGAATCCCGGCAAGGGCAAATATTTGTGTGATGAACTCGAATATTTGTGCCGGCTTGTAGGCGGGCGCACTACAAACTGACTCCTCAATTCGGGTTAGATTTTACCTGAGTACTTTAAGGTGGTCCCTTCTTCTTATAAGAAAGCATATCAAACGTACATAAATTGTGACAAACCGTCATACTTTCTTGTAGTCTCCATTTTATTCTTAAATTTTTATCTTAAAATACACATTTAATATGTTTTCTTCGAGGACTACGTATAGGTACGCCTAAATTCTTAAGAAAGGTACAAATTAAGTTCATATTACTGTAATAGTTGAGTGAGTTTCTGAGAAAATGACTCGCTCTTGAGTTTCTTTCGGCGTTTCTTTTCAACAGTGGTTTCATCTTGTGAAATGCCAGTAGACATGTAAAAGTGCCCTTGTGGCCTACTTTCAGAATAAAGTTCATTATTTCATTAACTGCGCCAACTGCGACGTCAAAGATATGTATATTATGTATATGTACTCACGTTCAAAGCATCGACAGCTAGTGCTAAACGTTGCTGCGCCAAGCGGGTCATTTCACGGCACTTCAGTGCTTCTAGTGCCAACGTTGTGTGGCTCAGGACAGTCTGGAAGCTCGGCCTAAGATATTCAATAACGTGCTGCAGAAAAAATAAACATTATGTGTAATATTAAACCATTGATACATAAAGATTAAAGATTACAGAAAATTTGTAATGAGTTACATGGTGGATGAGACTGGGAACCGAACCCGGGACCTCTGGGTCGCCGGTCCGGCGCGTTAACCTCGCACGAAAAAGCATGACTCCTTGTCACGTCCCACCTGAGCTGAGCGTGTAAGCGAGAGCGCGGAACAAGCGATAGAGAGGCACGATCGGCCTAAGCGTTCGGCTTGTGACACATCTAATCTCCTTCCACTCCATCGGCCGGCATTCAATTCATAAAAGTATGCAGTTTTTCATCATTGCGTTATTACGTTAAGGTGGTTGCAGCGATGTCACTTTCATACAAATCGTTTGATCAATACACGCTTAGGCGGTTATGGCTTTAGGTTATTAGACATTCTTAAAAAAATCTTTAAGCTATCTTATATTCGCCAAGGAAATCAGTTTTGCTTTAAATCATACAATTACAATGTTATTAAAGCTTTAAAACCCGTTGATATATTGTCCATATATGTATGTGTGCGTTGCTTTTACACACATACAAACGTAAGCGCACGTAAAGCTATTCATGAACAGTGCGTTCTGAAATAAAATACTACTTAACTTATGATTTAGGATAATAAATTTAAATTGATGTTTCGATATGAATGCATAACAGTTTATTTTTAAATGATTTCAGCTTTCATTAAACATGTAACAAATAATTGGAAACATTTGGTTTTTAAAGATACCTATTTTGTTTATTTGCTCATAACAATAAAGTGGAACAGATTTCGAACGCACTAAATCTTGTGAATGAAAATATAATGAATAGTGTCAATACTGTCAATTGTGGAAATTCGTATAAAAATGAATCATGTTTGGTTTGCATTTTTTTCGTTTCGTGAGTTTTTACTGTATGTAAAGTGTGAATAATGAAACGTGCATATAATAAACATGTGTACTCAGGACATAGAGTGATCCCTAAACGATATTGCGATATCATGGGTCAGAAATTGCGGGGAAAGTATTGTGTTTGTTAACATTACAAATCGATGCGTCCTGACGTGAAAAAGGTGTCTCGTGCTATTTTCTTTTTAGGCGAAGACAAGCATGGCGTGATGACAACTGTAACCAACCACAAAAACTGAACGCAATCGCTCGCTTTGGGTGTTGAAAAAAATGTTCATAGTGTGTTCATATAGGTAGTTTTTTCTCTGACTGAATTGATACCAAGACCAACCCATGTTTTTCAATAGGTGTGGGAAACCAAATCCTTTTGGAATTATCGATTCAGTGACTAAGTTTCCTCCTTGAAGGATAATTGTAATACTTATTATTAAAATATTTATCGCTCTTTAGCGATAAGACCGCCTGTTGTTTACCTCTAATTGTAATTTCTTGCATTGTATTTCTCCTGTATATTTTATGAGGTGTGCAATAAAGAGTATTTGTATTTGTAATAACACTAACACCCTGTAAGATAATCACATAATAGGTACTGCATACAGCGGTTTCCATTGCTGGCATTTTTGTGACGTAATAAATAATTTCTTTACAGATTCAAGGCCAGCTTAGAGCTTCATCAAAAGGGATTACTGCAAGATGATTTCCTTCATTGATTTATCATTTATCAACAAAAATAATGTCAATTAAAGTTCATACAGATGAAGGCTTCATCCAAGAAAAGCTGCAGAAACTTATAATTTTCTACAAAACATGCGTGTTGCCTAAAAAAATATTACAACGTATACCTGCCAACCACATATGTAAATATAAACCTTCGTTTTCAGGCAGCCGTACTAACCACTAAACAGCACTAAACAGAAAGAAGCCTAGGAAAAATTGAAAACGGCGAAGATCTGGGGGTTAAAAAGAAAAATAATCCACCATTTCGAATTAAAGCGACGTCTACAACTCACACAAAGTATAATGTATTATAATAAAACCTACACGTAACAAAAATTGTTTTATTTTATTTAGTGGTTGGTGGTTCTAAAACCCTTATAATAACAATATATTGTCATATATTTTTATATGGCGCGAGCTAGCTCTGGATCGTGAAGCGTGGCGCAAACAACTGGTGCTGCGCTCAGTTAATAGTACTTAGTTCTAGTAGTTATATATTTTTAGACTGAACATTTTTACAATTAGACTCCATGGAACCATGATTTAGAACCGCGAAAATCTCAACCGTAATCAGTACCTACTTATTCTTTATGTCGGGTTTTTGTATATCAGGTCAGAGTATAGCAAAAAGGGCCCGGTTTTGTCATTAAGTGATAAAAAACAGAGGTATACTTGTGATTTTTTTTCACCGTAAATTTCTTAGTTCCAGCACAGAATAGATAGTACAAGTAGTCCCAGGCTGTGTAGTAATTCTATGGCAACTTAGGACCGATCTAGTTCTTAAACGGGCAAGTTAATCAAACAATTGTAAATTATAAAAGATACTCATTTTTAATGTATTCTTTAGTTCTAATCAAAAAATTGGGCAAGTGCGAGTCCGACTCGCGCAGGGATGAAGGGTTATCCGTATCTATATATATGTATATATAGGTATAACAAGTTTGTTGTATGGGAGCCCCCTTAAATATTTATTTTATTTCATTTTTAGTATTTGTTGTTATAGCGGCAATAGAAAAACATCATCTGTGAAAATTTCAAGTGTCTAGCTATCACCGTTCTTGAGATACAGCCTGGTGACAGACGGACGGACGGACAGCGAAGTCTCACTAGTCTCAGTAATAGGGTCCCGTTTTTACCCTTTGGGTACGGAACCCTAAAAAGTAACAAAAATGAGAAAAATATTTCTCAACAAAATATGTGTCCTAAAATTGGGCCCTTTTTGCTATACCCCAATCAATCATTCAGAAAAACTTAGACAAACTCAATAACATCGCAAATCAGAATCACAATAGGTATATCAGAGCAGAAACCCAACAAAAATACTTATTTAAATCACCACATACTTAAAAAATGTAGAACTGCCCAAGATTTGTAATTTCTTCGTATTATTTATTTTGACAATCCAGCCCGTCTAATACAACTAGGCTTCACGATTCTTGTCGCGCGATATAGCATCGTCCGTCAGTCTCCTACAGTACCGCAAAGAAAGAGATAGGTAATATTTTTCGCGCGAGAAAGAGTTGCGTGTCACAGTTGTGCTAGAGGTGCATCTTAACTTCATCATCAATATCAAATATCATGCCTGCTTATTTATTCTGCGCTTACTATCTAACTGACAGATGATACGCGACCCTTTAATGAATGAATCACCCGCACACACTCACAATTAGTGTCTATTAGTGTGAGTACTTGCTGATTTTTCACAAATTGCCAATACATGGGAGAATAAAACAATTTATGACGTGCTACTAATAGTATATGAATAAAAGACTAATACGCGGACTCGCCAACATACAAATTTTACTTCAAACTAAAGTAACATACGAAATAATACACAAAAACTACAAATCTTGCTTCCCAGCGCCATCTAGCGTGGAATGTCTAGTTTTTTTTCTTCTGCAACCACCTTAAATTATCGTCCGTAATAGTAGAGTCGTTAGTCCGCTGTTTTCTAACATAACTGTGCGCATCGGGTTACAAGCATGAAATTTCTACCACAGATAGAGTGTTTCACGGTGATTATTTTCAGATGTGGAGGGAAGTCAGATTCGTCCCCTGTGAGGCAGGAGAGCGGAGTGAATACGGCCAAGTACCCCTCTTTTCTTTCTTTATTGCTGGTCAGTTAAGTCTACCAGGACGTGTTTGGTATCGTTTCCGTGTAAAACAAATATCAGAAATTCATTTTTTATGTTATTTTTGTATAGTTCTATATAAAAATATGGGTGAAATGGCCGAAAAGGCAAAAATCACAAGAAGATTTTTTATTCAGTGAGGTAAATTAGTTAAATTTCGTAAAACATTTTCAAATTATTATTATTATTATTTAAAAAAGTTCATTTAATCTGGTTTCTAAAAATATATGCATGTTGGGCACTTCTCATACAAATAGTAGCTTAAAATATATCTTTACGTCGGCGTAACCAACGTAAATCACCGAACGCATCCTATTTCGCTTCATTAAATACATTAAATAATGATTATTAACATGCGCTTACATATAATATTTACTATATACGTCCTAGAAAAACAAATTAATGTAATTAAAACATTTTTTTTTTGCTAATGTATCACGAGCACACGGGCTAATCTCAACATCAACAATTTATTTAAGTTACTGTTTGTATGAAGAGTGCCAAATATTTATATATTTTAAGAAACTAGATTAAATTTGCTATTTTGCAATATTTTTCTTGGTTGTAAATATTCAGGAAATATAACTAATTTATCTGCCTGAATAAAAAAAAACTTGTTGTGATTTTTACAATTTCGGAAATACAACCATATTTTTATATGGTACTATGAATGAATAACATGAAAAATGAATTCATGATATCTGTTTTACACGAAACCGACATCACACAATCATCCTACTAGCGTTATCTGATCAGTAATATAAAAAGAAAAAGAGGACTCTTTTGTCCTATTCACCCCGCTTTCCCGCCGCACAGGGGACGAATCTGACTTCCCTCCACATCTGAAAATAATCACCGTGGAACGCTCTATGTGTGGTAGAAATTTCATGCTTGTAACCCGATGCGCACAATTTCGCGGCTTAGCAACTCTACTATAAACTGACTTTACTGACAACCAATTTTTGTTTGAGATTTATTGGTAGAAATCTATGTAAACACGGATTGTACACACCTGTTATTATCGACAGTAGGTTCTCCTTTGCTGCTGAGTGACGTCACTAAGGCTGCGGCGCGCATACAACTCCGACCAGAGAGCATCGCCGCGGCATTGCATCAGCTGTGCCAGGGGCTCTTCTGTGTGAAAAATAAATATAAAATAAGTCATAGGAGCAAACGAATCGCCTGATGGTGCGCGATCACCGTCGCCCATAGACACCTGCAACACCAGAGGAGTCACAAGTGCGTTGCCGCCGCACAGGTACGAGTAAGCTCTCTTATTGAAGGTTTGAAGGTAGTACAGTAGTGACTAATTGACGTGTGCTGCTCTGTGGCGGCGCCACCATAATGAAAATCAATCAATTATATCGACGCTTAAGAATCAATACCGTCTAACTAACATTTAGTTAGTAACATTAAGTTAAACCATGAATACAAAGATCAAAGCTTAAAGAAAAATTGAAAAAGGAGCTACCTGGTGGAAGGGACCGGGAATCGAAATCTTTTAGTTTTGATCTTAATAATAGGCCGATGGAACGAGACTGTTACATAGGCATTGGCAGTCTTCTTGAATAATTCATTCATGTTGTGACGAAACTAGCGACATCTAGTATGGGGTAGTAGGAACATTTCACTTACTCCTACCGAGCAATGGAGGGCGCTACTCTACATTACCAAAGCTTTAGAAAACTGGTTTTTTTTTTCATAGGTACATATCATCAACCACGTCGTTGCAAGTAGAAGTGCTGTTGTATTGTAGAACACGCGACAACTAGTGGCGGGCGACGCAGCGATTGACAAAGATTGTAATATCTACTCGACACTAGATGGCGCTAGTCTACCTTATCAAAGCTTTATGAATTATTTAGATAAGGTGCGTTTATTTCGCGATCTTACCGTCAGCCTCACCGTGGCCTGTAGAAGTGCTGTTGTTGCCTATCATCGTAGAGGAAGCCACGGCCGGTCGCGGGCGGCGCAGCGATGACGGATATTAGTCCAGCTTTGGCTGAAATATAAGGGATTATCATAGACACTAATCACACTTTTTAATAATAAATAAATATCAGACAACTTCACACACATCAACCTAGTCCCAAATTAAGCTCAAGAAGGCTTGTGTTATAGGATTATGATTATCAAATCGTGATTTCATAATCATAAATAATCATGATTTATTCATAATTAACGGCCCACCTCGGCTTCGCACGGGTGCAATGCTATATTATGCATTATACATATAAACCTTCTGAATCACCGCATCAAAATCCGTTGCGTAGTTTTAAAGATCTAAGCATACATAGGGACAGACAGAAGGAAAGAACTTTGTTTTATACTATCTATTGATATAAATTTAGATATTGAACAGAATCAATGGTGATTCTATTTTTTTGTGGTGATACCACATGTCCTATTTATACATATCTTATTTATCCTTTGTATTTACATATAAATTTACATGACAAATACAAATCTAGGAACAATACCTGTACATCAGTATGCTCCTGGACCCTGCACGTGTCTTCAGCAATACTCTGAGTCTCGATGAGGCTCTGCTTCTCGGACCGCAGGTCTTCAGCCAGCAGCTGCAGCAGCCAGCCTCTCCGCAGGTCTTGCACTCTCTGACGCGCCAAGTTCCGTTGGGACACTGTGGTAATGATAACAGATAGATTATTATAAACTAGCGGCACCGCGTTGGGTAACACAGCTCATCCCATGAGAACGTTAAATTTTTACGGGATTAAAAGTATCCTATGTGTTAATCCAGGGTGTCAGCTACATTCATACCAAAATTTATCAAAATTCGTCCAGACGTTTGAGCGTGAAGAAGTAACAAACATACACATAAACACACTTAAAAACTTTCGCCTTTATAATTTTAGTGTGATAATGATAAATTAACATTGGACTACCTCGCACAAATCAACCTAGTCAAGTCAGCCCTGGTAGGGTTGTTTTTAGGGGTACTAGACAACAATGTATTTACAATTTTACATACATATAATTGTATAAACTTAAATATGTAGAAAGTATCTATGACCCAGAAGCTGGTGTTTGGCCCTATGGTCTAAAATGCCTAACTCTTTGCTTACTTTTGCTAGACACTTTATCCATGATCTCATTGAGGTCTCTCCTGGCCTCGGCTGTGCGAGTCTCCGCTTCCAGGACTTTTCTTCTGGCTTCTGTCTGTGGCCGCCATAGTGTCAGCTCTGGTTGTATCAGAACATTGGTGTCTTGCTGCAAACTGTTGAATTAAAATTTCAAAAGTAGTTGCATACACTCAGGGCAGGGGCTGGCAATGACTGATAATAATTACAACACCGCCTACAATTTTTCCGCTTTGCCCTAAGGTTGACTGGTAGAGAATGCCTCATGGCATTAAGTCCGCCTTTTGTACGATAAGTTTTCTTTTGTGCAATAAAGATTAAATAAATAAATAAATAAATAATAAAATATATAAAAATAAAAAGCCTTTTATTATTCCATTGGCAAATTTACACTAACAGTTGTGATATATGCAATTTTAGTCCGATATGCCTGCCAACTGGACCCCTCTTTGGGTGAAGGCCTCCTCCAAAGATTTCCACTTGTCACGATTTTTTGCCAGGTTTAACCAATTTCTTGATGCAATGGTCTCTATTTCATCCTTCCACCTTGCTTTTGGAATGACTAATAATGAGCCCTTAATTTGGAAAAGAACTTTGATGAGGCTCGAATTATGGAACTGTAGTTTCCAAAATTCGAGTCATATCAAGGTTCTATAGTTCAAACAAGTGTGGTTCAGGGAAAATACAAATAGAGGGTCATCGCCGAATTAAGGGTTAAAATGCAAAACCATTATTGTACCAATGACCTACTAAGAATAGAATACAACCAAGTGGTCCCTTTTGATTGAAAAAGTCACAAATAAAACCATAGAAACAACTGTTACTACCATATCCCTATAAATTAATTGAATCTGAGCTCATGATTTAGTGCTTAGGTATATTGCAGCAAAAACCCTATCACACATTTAAAAAACTAATAAGATAACACTGTAACAATGGATTCATCAGTTCTTCTTATATTATTAACTATTTTATGTTTCAATACCTTAGTTCACACTTGTACTAATTACAAAAAATTGCAATAACTTTCACCGAGAAGTTAGCAACATGATTGTGCTTTAAGGTATCAATAAGTTTTATAAAAAGTGCATTAAGTAAATTGCAATATACATCAGACAACGTATGGAGCGGAATGATCGTTCAACGACCAAGCTTTCAAAATTATTAGATAAAAAAATACTTCCTTTACTACATTTACCTCAGTGAATAGATATTTCTTCTTACATCTGCGCACATCATCAGCAAAAACTTGCAATCTCTTCTGTTTAATTATTTCTTTTGATTCAACTTGTTCCATTAAGCTACGCCAGACCAAATAATAAGTTCCGCGGCACATTCTACAAATGAAAATATAAAACCTGAGACACCAACAAAGAACATCGAAAAACATATAATTACAAGCAATTTTTAAATAAGACAATGATTGATCAAAAGCAAAGAAGTTTTCAGTCCAATTATATTATAGACAGCAAGGACAAACATGCTTAATAAAGAGAAAATTGATCAAAAACATACTGAGAGATTTTGTCCACTGTTGGTACTTTTTCAGGGGGGCATCCCATAGTCAAAAGCCAGTCAGCGAATTTCGCCGGCACTTCATCACTGCTAAGTTTTGTGTCACCCATTTCTAAAGCTTAAGTTTGTATAAAACGAAATGTTTTGAGAATTTTGAAATAATCACAACAATAGATTGATTTGACGCCTTTGACGGACTGTCCAACTGTGCTGTGGTCCAAGATCCGTTCAATTTGAATATTTTGAATTTAATTTAGGGTTGCTATACTAATGTAAGGTTTTAGGTAGACCATAGGTAGACTGATGAAAAGAATCACAATCGTATAAAAGAAGATATAATAAACACAATAAGAATTGGTTATTGTTATCAAAAAGCACTGTATTAAGCTATGTATGTATTAAAATAACTCAATGTTAAGCAAAATAAAAACTATATATAAATAAAATGGTAACATTTAAAATTTAGAGTGTATGGAGACAGATACAGAGAATTATCTGTTAAAGGTGCACGCTCACTACTCAGCAAAAACACATTTTTTGATGAAATTGTATAACCGATGCGCTATTTCCGCTGAGGGGTAGTCTTTTGTATCTTTTAAAATTTCCTGAAAGTATATTTGGCCACGTCTTTCTGTTTAAAAATGTTCTATGAATTTATTGGCACCGAGCTTCTACACTTCATAGCACAATTTGTAAATGCTTCAATGAGAGGTTTTTTATATTTTTTTAAATGAAAACTCGGGTGCATGTGACACCCGGACTGTAAAATATTTAACTGTACTTAAAATCGCCTTCTGCGCTGTCAAAACAAAGCTCTGTTGCAAGAATCTTATATACAATTAATAAGATAATATATAGATTTGTATATAAGATTCTTGCTCTGTTGCATTCATAGATATCATATAGATATAGTATAATTTCATGTGATGTGGCACAGATTGGGCACAGACTAATAAGAGATACTACGTATCAGACGCACAACTCTCATACAGCGTTATTAGTCTGTGGAGATTTCCTGGAGTCACATTTGACAGTTTGTTTTTTTTAATTTTGTCAGATGTTAAGGCAAAGGAGATAACGGCAAACAGCTTTTCAGTGAGCTGCTACCGTTGCTTGGTAAAATAATGGGAATTAGGGTTTTCAAGCATAACCAGAAATGTATTATACCCACTCGGCTCTGTACTATGCCGAGTGTGGTTTAAATATTTCTGGTTATGCTTTTATGTGTAAGTATAAACAATAAGCACAACACATTAAAATTATTTCTTTTTATTCCTCATTTTTTTTCTCTATTTAATTAACGCCTTGGCCTAATCGGGAAATATCTGTGCCTCTTAAAATTTTATTTATTGAATTGCACCAATTAAACATTGCAAATTTAATACTTACGACTAGAAAATATTCATGTGCATCGTTTTTGTGGCTCTCACAGTTAAAGAAATCAAACAAATATTTAGAGAGGATATGGCGTTTGATTTGTTTAGTAATATTATTTAAATGTGGCTGCCTCTCCAACTATTTGTTTGTTTACTTACTTACCTACACCGAACATTCGAACGGCATGTTCTGAGGGATAGGTCAGTCTCCTTTGTGTTATCAAATTGTACTCTCTTTGGCTGATCCAACTGTGCGTAGAAGACTGTCGTTGTCAGATCAGCCAAACAGTTGTCACACTTCAGTCTTTTATTAATTTTTCTGACCAACCACCCCGCAGTATATGCCTGAGCATGAATATTTAGCCGTTCACGGCGAGCTTCAGTTTGAATATTTTCATAGTCCAAGGTTTCTGTTGGATTGTGAGTAGGTGTGCTTGTCTCGGCTTGTCCATCTGTCGCAGAAGCTTCAAATATTTTTTTAATATTTATTAATTGTGCACTAGCATCCTCCTCACAATTAAAACCCTCTGAATGAAATTTTATAAACCTTGTTATTAACAACGATTTAAAGGTGCTTTTAAAGGTGTGGCAGGACGGATCGTTATTCCTAAAGTAAAACGCCCGTACCTGCCCAAAATAGTTTTCTATAGGATCCGAGTTAAAATATCTCGGGCGCATAGCTTTGATATCCTTTGTTTTAAAAAATTGCCACAATCTTATAAAACTTTTAAGAGTCACTATATATTTTTTTAGTGACGGCACAGATACTTCACCACGTCTTCCGTCAACATATTTCATTTTTTCTAATTTTTTTATCGCGTCTCGCGAAAATTGATGATGTGCCGAAGTATTCGCACTGAGAAAAATTTCCTCTGCCGCGCTACGTAAAATAAGGATAAAAATCGACCACAATGACGTGTGTAACCCGCTACATTACGCGTACGTAGTCAGTCGTACGTAGTCGGCATACTGACGCTCATCATGGAGCGGGTTACGTAATTTACTCGTGGTCGATTTTTGTACGTACGTACGTAGCCCGACATCCGGCTACGTATACGTAGTGCGCAAGTCGCACTGAATTCTCCTGAAACTACGACTGCAACACCCGTATGGTATTGTTGCGGGCACAGTCGAACACGGTGAACCATTACGTGTGTACCATGGCGGCATACGTACGATACTGTAGCGGGCACAGTAAAGCACGGTGAGCCATACGTGTGTACCACGGCAGCATACGTATGATACTGTAGCGGGCACAGTAAAGCACGGTGAGCCGTACGTGTGCACCGTGACGGCATACGTACGATACTGTAGCGGGGACAGTAAAGCACGGTGAGCCGTACGTGTGTACCACGGCAGCATACGTATGATACTGTAGCGGGCACAGTAAAGCACGGTGAGCCGTACGTGTGCACCGTGACGGAATACGTACGATACTGTAGCGGGCACAGTAAAGCACGGTGAGCCGTACGTGTGTACCACGGCAGCATACGTATGATACTGTAGCGGGCACAGTAAAGCACGGTGAGCCATACGTGTGTACCACGGCAGCATACGTATGATACTGTAGCGGGCACAGTAAAGCACGGTGAGCCGTACGTGTGCACCGTGACGGCATACGTACGATACTGTAGCGGGGACAGTAAAGCACGGTGAGCCGTACGTGTGTACCACGGCAGCATACGTATGATACTGTAGCGGGCACAGTAAAGCACGGTGAGCCGTACGTGTGCACCGTGACGGAATACGTACGATACTGTAGCGGGCACAGTAAAGCACGGTGAGCCGTACGTGTGTACCACGGCAGCATACGTATGATACTGTAGCGGGCACAGTAAAGCACGGTGAGCCATACGTGTGTACCACGGCAACATACGTATGATACTGTAGCGGGCACAGTAAAGCACGGTGAGCCATACGTGTGTACCACGGCAGCATACGTATGATACTGTAGCGGGCACAGTAAAGCACGGTGAGCCGTACGTGTGCACCGTGACGGCATACGTACGATACTGTAGCGGGCACAGTAAAGCACGGTGAGCCGTACGTGTGCACCGTGACGGAATACGTACGATACTGTAGCGGGCACAGTAAAGCACGGTGAGCCGTACGTGTGCACCGTGACGGAATACGTACGATACTGTAGCGGGCACAGTAAAGAACGGTGAGCCGTACGTATGTACCACGGCAGCATACGTATGATACTGTAGCGGGCACAGTAAAGCACGGTGAGCCATACGTGTGTACCACGGCAGCATACGTATGATACTGTAGCGGGCACAGTAAAGCACGGTGAGCGGTACGTGTGTACCACGGCAGCATACGTATGATACTGTGGCGGACACAGTAAAGCACGGTGATCCATACGTGTTTACCATGACGGCACACGTACGATACTGTGGCGGGTACAGTACAGCATGGTGAGCCATACGTCTGTACGATGGCTGTATACGTGTAATACTGTAGCGGGCACAGTCAAACACGGTGAGCCATACGTTTGCACCATTGCGGAATACTTACGATACTATGGCGGACACAGTGAAGCATGGTGCGCCATACGTGTGCACCATGGCGGCATACGTAGGATACTGTGGCAGGTACAGTAAAGCATGATGTGTCATACGTATTAACTGTCGTAGTAGAGGTAAGGTACCGTTGCCGGTACAGTAAGGCATGATGAACCGTGCGTATGTACCACAGCAGCGTACGTACGATACTGGTGCGGGAACAGTAAAGCACGGGGAACCATACTTATGTACCACGCCAGCGTACGTACGATACTGCTGCGGGTGTAATAAGGCATGGTGCACTATACGTGTTACGTATGGCACACCATGCCTTACGATAATCGCACCTGTATTTTCCTTATGCTGGCATGGTAGGTACATACAAATGTGTTCAGATAATTATTATGAATATTAACCAATCAAAGTGAATGAAATTTTGTAGACACGATCGAGAAACAATATCTAAGGTCTGTGGTTTATTACTTTTTCGTAAAAATGTATAGTTTAAATATTGCAGGGAGTTTTGAACGTAAATATTAAAACCCCCTGCACTATATAAACTATAAATTTTTACGAAAATGTTATTAACCACAGACTACAAAATTTAATTGACTTTGATAAGGTTAATATTCAAAATAATTATCTGAACACATTTGTATGTACCTACCATGCCAGCATAAGGAAAATACAGGTGCGATTATCGTAAGGCATGGTGTGCCATACGTAACACGTATAGTGCACCATGCCTTATTATACCCGCAGCAGTATCGCACGTACTCGGGCGTGTGTCTAATTAGACAAACTTGATTTTTAGGTTTCCGTTTTTCCTTTTTTGAGGTACGGAACCCTAAAGATCAAGTATGTCTAATAGCCGTCCATCTATGTACTTATGGTGAATGGTATGGTGCCTTATTGTCCCGCACTAGTATCATACCTCTTATTTTTCTTCTCAGCATATATATTTGTCCACTGCTGGACATATGCCTCTCCCCCATGGTTTTTCTATGTCGTCCTCGATGCGGCGTATCTGGTCGAGGTCAGCCCACGGCCACGCTTCGACTTCCGGTTCATATCTCTACTATAACAGTTAATACGTTTTATACACATTATGCTTTGTAAGTATAAGTACAACCTGCACTGGAAACATAGACATCTAATACTTATAAATAATGGTGCGGGTACGCTAAAGAATGATGTATCATTATAAAGCTAACCAGATTTTTATTGCTGACCCGCGTGCGGTATTCTTCAGATTTAATTTCTTAATTCAATAATTGGTAATTTAGATAAAATAATACTTCACGATACATATACATGTAGTGTACAGAGCAATGATACAACATTATTTAACTTTCTAAACTTTTACAAGGTTAATAACAGAAGAAATTCTGTTCTCAAACCCCGTACAAGTTTTACGCGTACGTGGTTAAAAGTAAATAGACATAGAAGATTCATATTATTTATTTTCAATTGTAAAATTGAGACATGAAAAAAAAACCACAAGCTTAATTAATATGTAATACTATTCTAGAATTGTCATCAATCATTAAGTTTTTCAATATTACATTTTCTTCCTATAATATAAGCTATTTGAACTCAGAATGTACGAATAGTTTATTTTTAGGCTGTGGTCTCCTATCCGACGCTATACACAGCGTAAAACGTCTTTCCATACTAATGATAAATATAAATAAATAAATAATATGGAAAGACGCTGTACGCTGCGCATAGCGTCGGATAGGAGACCACAGCCTTAGGACATATAGTTTTTTAAATACCTTATTTGTAAAACCTCGGTAGGACGTTTGGTTAAATGACGGATGTATGGGACATTACTTTGGTCCATATGGAATCAGTAAGGAGAATAAAAAAAGGACTGTCTACGTCACTACTTTTTTTATTTTCCTTACTAATTCCATATACACTATAGACCAAAGTAATGTTGCATACATCCGTCATTTTAACCAAACGTCAAATCGAGGTTTTAAATAAAAAATGGTATTTAAATAGTAGGTATTAAGTCCAAATAACGTATACAGGTTCTGATCATTATCAGAAACATCGTCGTTACCGAGATCCAGAACGGGTACGAAAGCAAGTCACACAAAAAAACCACAGCTTAATTAATCATAATATTCTAGAATTACATGGTCGTCAACTTGGCGTATCCGTAAAACATAATAAAAGCTTCACATTATTTATTTTCAATCGTAAAATTGAGACATACAAAAAAACACAAGCTTAATTAATTATACGATTCTAGAAATACATGGTCGTCAACTTGGCGTACCCGTGAAATATAATAAAAGCTTCATATTATTTATTTTCAATCGTAAAATTAAGACATACAAAAAAAGCCACACAAGCTTAATTAATCATACCATTCTAGCATTACATGGTCGTCCACTTGGCGTACCTACCCGTGAAACTATGAACGATGAATTTCAACGTCTGTCGGTTATTGACAGGTGTCCATCATTGCAAGATTTACAATACGTATTACGGGAAGGACGACATTATTGGCGATTGGATATTTATAACAATATAAGGGCGTCAGTATCAGTAGATATTATCCCATCTTTTATAGATTTCGTCTGAGTGTTTTAGGGCAATTAGAAATAATTAGGTACAACAACAGACAGTCCATTATCAACATAAGCCACAATATCTCAGATCTCAGGTATTTAATGCACGAGCCGGAGGCGGGTAAGTAAGAGCAACCTATAGGATTCCCGACCAAAGAATCACTATATAGCAAGGGTACCTTGGCATCAAAGGAGTCCGCGTGGTCGTCGCTGGAAACCAATGCGTCTAGGCCTACGGTAAACTTAACTTAACTTAAAAACTCGTTCGCATACGAACGCTAATACATTAACGCATAATCCTAACTAGTTGCGGAACCTATGTCGCAAGGCCCGACTTTAAACTGATATAGCCGGTATTCTACAAAAAAAAAAAAACAAATTGTGGGGATCGCCCCGTTTTGGTAGCGATCCGAGAGCCACCTTTTGGCAGTAGGGGCGGTGCTCCCCTACCCCAGGGCCTAGGTGAAGGTTAAACATCAGTACCGAGATTCGATATTTCTACTTCTACGAAATTTGACTGATTTTAAAAGCTTAAATTACACAATACGGTGAAAGAATACAAACAAAAAATTAAACTCAGTACTGATGTTTAATCTGAAGTTAAGTTAGAGAAAAAAATTGGTGGTGGGCCCGCATTAACGCTTTTGCAAAATGGTAAGGTATGGGGTAAGTAAGATGTGTAAACTTTATCACCTGTGGGCAACAGATCCACACAGGTGGGTGTGTTTCTGAATTTCTGATGCACGTGTTGTATGCCTGTAAGTGTGTGATGAGAGAACAATCGAAGATGGTTTGTGCTAATGCTAATATGATGGGAAGTCGTAGCCCAAGGTTTGATATTATTATAAGTAATTAAATAAGTTTATTAATATTTAATAAATAGTTACCCGTCGCTATGGAAATTTCAGAAATTTAAAACGCAGATGGATTGAGTGAGATAGTGCCATTTCTTAAAGGTAAGCCATTCCCATATACGTATATGCAGCGGGACCCCATGTAATTATGGTTTAGGTCCTAAATAATCGAGTTGGTATATATTTCTACCTGTCGATTTATGTACTTTAAAATTTCTATCTTTGCAAATTAATGAAAAAAAAAAATTATTCTGTGCCAGCGGGGCCCTTTGTTAATTGTAAGTTTACAGACTAAATGAATTACTATTCATGGAGCCTCTTATTTCTACCTACCAAATAACTTTTTCACCTCACTCGCTCGGAAAACCTCCGTTTATAGGGCGAAATCTGCGTGCAAAAGTCTATTTTATCCGCTAGCGTGCAAAAGTCATTTGAATTTCGAACACCACGATTATGATTCTCTGTGGTGCATGTAACTTTTTTATATTTAAGACTCCCTTAACGCGTGACTGATTTCATCAGTCGATAAATCTTCGAATAACCAATCAACGCACGCTAATAAAGTGCGATCTGGTCAGGCCGGCTAAAATCATATGTACGTTTGAATACTTCTATAAAAAAAAAAAACACCTACAATATCACGTCCAGAAACCTGGTTTGTGGTTACAAATTTTTATGTTTTTATTTTTTCTACACTTTATTTTATGTTGAATATGTTTATATATATTAATAGTAAGTATTTCAGTTTCATTTACATATTTGGACTAGTAAATATATTAAATACAACACAAATTTTAATATTTATTTATTTACAAAAGTTGGAACATAAGAGTGTAATTTCTGAACGCACCCGAGAAAAAAATAATAATTAAAAAGTTGGAAGTTTTCACAATTCACGTAAACAACGTAAATTTGTTCTGTGGAGAATACATACTGTTGTCTTAGTTTATAGAAATATTGAAAACAAGAAAGTTAAGCCCAATTTGGAGTATTTATTCAATGCTAAAAGCCTGCATTAAAACGAAAAAGGATTTGTTGTAAATATTTGGAGACGATAAATAAATTACCGAAACTATTGGCGTTTTTAAAGAAGATAAAGCCGAAATAATCTTGTTCGGATCCCATCGTCCAATAATTTCCAAAGCAAGCGTTATGGAAAATACTTCCGAGTGGCCAACTAATCCTTCCCAGAATGCCATTCTCCCACATTCACAACGAATGTGTCAAGTAGTTTCAAATACAAATATAATATAACAGTGCTTAAGAAAAACTCAACGATAAAATATACACGACGATAGTACAAATTACGGCCATATTACTTTTTCTAATTTTTAATATGTGTGCTTCTCTCGTATTTGGTTTGGATTTGAGTGTGTTATGTTTTTAAATTCAATGTGTTAAATAGAAGGCAAAATTAAATATGATTATTTTTATCAGGAATCTTTTCGATTATTTTTTTTATTATTTTATGATTATTTTTTTCAGGAATTCGCTTCGCTCATGGTTCAATCTTAGATTCCTTCGCTCGCTCAGCTTTCAATTTCAACACTCGCGCCAAATAACAACTTTGCAGCCTTGCATAACAAATAACTATTCACTACACCCTAGATATAAATAGTTTTTGAGAAATACGCGTTAGAAGATTATGTCCTTCTAGCAGGGCCCCTTGGTATTTAGTGACTTACATGACCCCAGGTAATTAAAAAAAACAGCTAGTTATTTCTACTTACTGAATCAATTATTACCAACTTGCTAGTGACAGGTTTAGTGATAATATAATACAATAATATTTTTTATATATTTTTTTTCTTGAAAACCTGTTACTAGCAAGTTGGTCACAATTGATTCAGTAGGTAGAAATAACCATCTGTTTTTTTAAATTACCTGGGCACACAACAAACATGTTATTATATATATGTATACGTGTATACGTGTAGGTGAAATGTTGATGACATAAGCCAGCAACATCAAAGCAACATTGCTAGATGTCTCTGGATCATCTTCTGTATTCAAACAAAAAAAAAAGTTTCGGTAAATTTTTGAGACTTAATTTTAATAAGATTTAATAATAAGAACTAATATTTGAGAAAAACTTCTTACCGTCAATCAGTGCAATTATATTTGCTATTTTTGCTCTCGTGTCTTGGTCTCTAATTTTTCGTAATTTTAATGAAGCATATTTTATAATTTCTTCATTTTTGAGGGTGATAGAAGAAAATAATTTGTTTTCCTTTCCCGGATACAGACGACTGAAATCGTTCATTAGCAAGTAGAAATAACTAGCTGTTTTTTTTTATTACCTGGGGTCATGTAAGTCACTAAATACCAAAGGGCCCTGCTAGAAGGACATAATCTTCTAACGCGTATTTCTCAAAAACTATTTATATCTAGAGTGTAGTGAAAAGTTATTTGGTAGGTAGAAATAAGAGGCTCCACGAATAGTAATTCATTTAGTCTGTAAACTTACAATTAACAAAGGGCCCCGCTGGCACAGAATAATTTTTTTTTTCATTAATTTGCAAAGGTAGAAATTTAAAAGTACATAAATCGAGATGTAGAAATATATACCAACTCGATTATATAGGACTTAAACCATAATTACATGGGGTCCCGCTGCATATACGTATATAAAAGCGACCGGTGTCAATACTGATGTTAATTTACGTAGTTGTTTTTTGTAACTCTTGTTTTTAAGGAATAAAATATCTGCATGACTGTATACTTTGTAATAAAGTTTTTAAATTATTTTTCTAGAACCTTGAAATTAAGAACGCTGAACCAAACGAAACGCTGACTCTAAAGAATCACTATATAGCAAGGGTACCTTGGCATCAAAGGAGTCCGCGTGGTCGTCGCTGGAAACCAATGCGTCTAGGCCTACGGTAAACTTAACTTTAACTTAAAAACTCGTTCGCATACGAACGCTAATACATTAACGCATAAACCTAACTAGTTGCGGAACCTATGTCGCAAGGCCCGACTTTAAACTGATATAACCGGTATTCTACAAAAAAAAAAAAAAAAACAAATTGTGGGGATCGTCCCGTCTTGGTAGCGATCCGAGAGCCACCTTTTGGCAGTAGGGGCGGTGCTCCCCTACCCCAGGGCCTAGGTGAAGGTTAAACATCAGTACCGAGTTTCGATATTTCTACTTCTACGAAATTTGACTGATTTTAAAAGCTTAAATGACACAATACGGTGAAAAAATACAAACAAAAAATTAAACTCAGTACTGATGTTTAATCTGAAGTTAAGTTAGAGAAACAAATTGGTGGTGGGCCCGCATTAACGCTTTTGAAAAATGGTAAGGTATGGGGTAAGTAAGATGTGTAAACTGTATCACCTGTGGGCAACAGATCCACACAGGTGGGTGTGTTTCTGAATTTCTGATGCACGTGTTGTATGCCTGTAAGTGTGTGATGAGAGAACAAACGAAGAAGGTTTGTGCTAATGCTAATATGATGGGAAGTCGTAGCCCAAGGGTACGCATGTCGTATGTGATGTGTAATGGTCGTTTCCTCGTAGCCAAACTAATTTACCAAACCAGTTTGGCCACGAGGAATCTTGTGTCAAGGTAAGACAGATAAAACCAACAACTTATAAATCTATGCACAATCTATGTTCACCGTGTTATACTAACTTTAAGACAATTTAAGTCCACCCACAGCTCCGTATGTCTAATAATATTTTTTGAGAAAATATACTTTGAATACAGTCATTTTTTTAAAATAACATTTGAATTCCAAGGTCTTGGTGCAGACGTGTGCGAGGAACATGCCTGCACCGCTTGTGGAGCCAGTGCGAACCGCCTCGGTCACCACGGACTCATCTGCTCTTCGGGCGCCGGCCGCCACTCCCGCCATGCCAGAAGGGCACTCGTCAGTGCCAACGTCCCAGCTGCCCTGTGTGGTGCTCTGTGGCGGCACCACCATAATGAAAATCAATGAATTATATGGTGAAATGATGTACCTTGAAGATACATCATGTACATATAAGCTTTATGGCTGTACCTATACCGGAGGACGAAATAATGGACATTTATTGTGGCGCCGCTGGGGAGCATGCTCTCCAGCGGCGCCACGTAGTACACGAAGAGCGTAACGCGTTAACGCTCTTCGTAACCTTTTGCCTCGAGTTTCTTTTTTCAACAACGAGGCGCCGTTAGTGGAGTCGAATAACTCATCCAGGAAGGATACAGCCTCGGACGTGTTTTTTAAGGTTTCGCTTTTCGGTTTTCCATCCGGGTAGGTTGCTGTGGAACCAAATAATTGTTCATTATATATTATTGGTCGGCAAATAAAATAACGAATGTCTTATACTTGTACAGTCGCCATCAGATATATCGCAACATATAAGGCGTTCATAAATATGTGAACATCTTTTATTGACTGGGCGTTACAGTACATGTACATAAATATTTATGAACGCCTTATATGCAGCGATATGTCTGATGGCGACTGTACAGTAAATGGGTGAGAGTAAAAATTTGGTAAAAATGCGGTAATGAAAGTCTTTAGAACGCTGTTTGTTGGAAAATCGGCGAGAAATACCTGCCTGATACCATAGGAATTTAATTTTAGCAGTTTGTGTCTGGAAAAATAGCGTTTCAGAGCTTCCATACTAAATAAATCACCTATTTTTTAGATTTGAAGTATAAAGTACCTTCTAAGAATTGGTTTCTTGTTTTGTTATCTTTGATATAGGAATCTGACAGTCTCGTATCATCTCATTTAAAATTATTGATCGAGACTACTTACGATACATGGCTGCGAATTGTAATGCCGCTGCCACTGTCCTGCTCAGAACTTGTGTGCAATTCTTGACCTAAAAACATGTTCTCAGAGTTAAGTTTTTGTATCATTTATCTTGTCTAATGTACTTATTTATTTTATGTTATCTATGTAAATTGCATGCACTATACCTACGTTTCTGTTTAGCCCAATTGACTGTATTAAGTACCCCATTTGTATTGTGCAATAAAGTATAAATAAATAATAAAAAGAAATGTAATTATGTAATTTCGAGGAAGGCACCAAGGCCGGGAGTGTGTTGATAAGTCCAGTTGCGACTTTTACATATGGTACATAAATTACGTTAAAAATTACCTTCATTTTGTGAATTTTATCAGGAATCACGTGTCTTTTAATTTATGCATGGTACGATTCATAGTGAGCTCGCAGTCGTATTTGTATACATCTACAATATTAGTCCGTAAGCCCGCTCCAAGATTGCCTACGTAATATGACATCACGATAAAATGCATGGCACACGGTCGAAAAAGTTGTGCTGAGCGAGAATCAAACGAATATCGCACAGAAAATTGGCCGGAAGTTTGAGAAAATCCTTCACTTCAGGTCAAAATTTTAGGGGTGTACTTACGTCATGTGACATCATTACGTGACAGATGGCATCATGTAGCCCTTTAATCATAGACAGTGTAAACATAAGTCTGCCAGTTCTAAAATGGCCGGAAGTGCTTGGCAGACGGGGTCAAAGATGGTCATCGGATACGTTTTCCTACGTTTTGTGGTATCTCGACGAAATTGATTATAAATGTGTTAAAGTAATAGTGTCTCTAAAAATAAATAAGTCTGCCAAGACATATCTGGCAGGAAGTCCTTCAAAAGTATTTTTTAGGGTTCCGTATTCAAACTAGGAACCCTTATAGATTTGCCATGTCCGTCGGTTCGTCTCTCCGACCGCAGCTTAGCTCCGTGACCAATTAGTACTAGAAATTTGGTATGAGTATGTATCACGACGACAAAACGGTAAAATAAAAGCTAAAAAAAAATTTTTTCGGGTAGGTACCTCTCGTATCGTACACCTAAAGTGGGGGTGAATTTATTTTTCTTTCCAACACTAGCGTGTGGGGTGGCGTTGAATAGGTATTTTGAAGATAATAGGGGTCTCCAAACATTATTTTTTGATAAAGTCAGCAGTTTTGTAAATATTCGCTCCGAAAATCCATGACAATATGACCTATAAGTAATTTCAACGAAAACTATATTTAATAAAATCGGTTGAGTCGTTTTTGAGTTATCGCAAAATTTCATAATTTTCTTAAAAATGACGTAAGTTCCACGCGGTGTCCTTATACTTCGAACATTACACATATTAGTTAAGTGCCATACTGCATTAAAACATTCCGCCCAATCTGGCGAGTATAATCGATAACTTCCAAAAGGTAATAAGTAATTACAGTTACTATAGCGTTTACGACCTTTTTATAGAACTTTCTCGTAATTTAATCCTCAGGATTAGGAGCTCGGGATTTAAGCCCGTCTTTTGTGAAGGATGGGTCCCTATATAATGGCAGTATTTGCCAAGTAGTGCACGACCAAGTTCTAGGGGAACCAATTCCAATGAGCGCAGGAGGCAAACAGGGTTGCCTCCTGTCGCCGCTGCTCTTCATAGTCCTGCTCGACGACGTCATGCGGAAAGTAACAGAAACTCCCAGGGGCATAACATGGAATAAAAGCTCACACCTGGAGGACTTCGACTACGCAGACGACATAGTGTTGGTTTCGTCTGCACTGCCCGATCTTCAAATGAAGCTGGACTCGTTACGAGAGGAAGCTCAAGTTTAGGGATTACGAATAAACGCTAGGAAGACCGTCGAATTGCGAGTTCAGTCGTGCGAAAATCGACCCATAAGACTCAATGGGACGCCGCTGGAATCTGTCGCATAGTTCACATATCTCGGCAGCACCGTGACGTGACTAACAGCGGTGGTTCCGATGACGACGTCGACGCGAGGATTAGGAAAGCTAAAGGCGCCTTGCCCAGCTGAAACAGGTCTGGGATTCGAACGTGCTCACCCGAAGATTTCCCTCTTCAATTCCATAGTGAAGTCTGTTTTGCTCTTCGGCTGCGGGACTTGGAAAGAGACAAAGGGTCTGACGAACAAGTTACAATTAGTGTTCGTCAACAAATGCCTTAGATCCATCCTGCTCATATTCTGGCCGAATACTATCAGCAACGAAGATCTTTGGAATCGATGCCACCAAATGCCGATCAAGCGAGAAATCGCTCAACGGAAGTGGAAGTGGATAGGGCACACCCTCCGAAGACCAGAGGACAACATTGGCAAGGTTGCGTTCAAGTGGAGGCCGCGCGGGAGCAGACGACAGGGCCGACCGGCGCACCCGTGGCAGCGCACCGTCGACGCCGAGCTGCGGGCGGCCGGGCTGAGTTGGAGTGACGCGGAGCGCGAGGCACAGGACAGGAGCGGATGGCGACGTCTCACGAAGGCCCTCTGTACCACTGGGGTACCATAGGACAGCAACGACATTGTAAAGGATGGGCAAGTACGGACCCTACACTAAGCGTGGCCCGACAACCTATTCAACGCCACCCCACACACTAGTGTTGGAAAGAAAAATAAATTCACCCACACTTTAGGTGTACGAGGAACATACGAGAGGTACACACCCGAAAAAAAATTTTTTTTAGTTTTTATTTTACCGTTTTGTCGTCGTGATACATACACATACTCATACCAAATTTTAGTTTTCTGGTCACGGAGCTAAGCCGCGGACGGAGAGACGAACCGACGGACATGGCAAATCTATAAGGGTTCCTAGTGACTACGGAACCCTAAAAATTACTTTTGAAGGACTTCCGGCCAGATATGTCTTGGCAGACTTATTTATTTTTAGAGACACTATTAGTTTAAAATCAATTTCGTCAAGATACCACAAAACGTAGGAAAATGTATCCGATGACCATCTTTGACCCCGTCTGCCAAGCACTTCCGGCCATTTTAGAACTGGCAGACTGTTTACACTGTCTATGATTAAAGGGCTACATGATGCCATCTGTCACGTAATGATGTCACATGACGTAAGTACACCCCTAAAATTTTGACCGGAAGTGAAGGATTTTCTCAAACTTCCGGCCAATTTTCTGTGCGATATTCGTTTGATTCTCGCTCAGCACAACTTTGTCGACCGTGTGCCATGCATTTTATCGTGATGTCATATTACGTAGGCAATCTTGGAGCGGGCTTACGGACTATAAACGGACATTTTAACGACCATGACTTATTTGATATAGATGCAGAAGGCGTTTATCTACAACATTATATAAATAGGCATAAAGATATTACGAAAGAACTATATGCAAACCTTAATAAAACCTTATTGGAAAACCAGGAAAAATCCATGTCAATTGCTAACAAGAATAGATCTGATCCTCCACAATATGAAGAGAATCGAGCCGTATACGTTAAAAACCCTCTAGCTTCACGTCAAAAGACGAAGCCACGTTATTTAGGTCGTAGAGTTAAGAAAAACTTAGATTTAAAAATAATAGATGATAGGAATATCAGTCATCACAAAAGAACCTTAAGAATGCCGTTAAAACAACAAAGACCCTTGTTCCAGGATTCTCCTGATAGAAGTAACTCAAGGCCGCCAGGTGACCCTCACGGAGCTGGATAACAACCCTGGTATATTGCCGTTCAAACTGGGCACCGCTAAGGTTCAGATGACTGAACACGTATTTTTACATTACTATGAATTAAGTAGCATTAAGGATAGCATTAGTAATATAGAAAGTTATATAGGAACTTACTTAGATTATCTTAAGTCCGCGGACCCTCTTTATTTTAAAGATACCTCAGTAATGACCAATCAGATTTTCCTCAATGACCTCAAAACAATATACGGTAAATTTAATGGCTTATATAAAGCTCACCCGAAACAGAAACGGGGCCTCATCAACGGTTTGGGTTCCATCATAAAAAGTATTACCGGTAATTTGGATCACGATGATGCGCGTCATTATAATCAAGCCATACAAATTTTACAGAAAAACCAGGATATAATTGGAAATAAATTAAATTCTGGCATAAGCATCAACAAACAAATTCTCGAATCATTCAATATCACTTTATCTACAATAGTTTCCAACGAAAACAAGATTCAAGTAACAATAAACGAAATTTTAACTGATGTAAATATGACCAATTACAGACTGTCTGACTATATAAAAATCAATTGTTTATGCAACTTGATAAAAAGTAACTTACAAAACATTCTTGACTATGTAACTATGCTCGAAAACGCAATAGCTTTCTCTAAATTAGGAATAACCCATCACAGTGTAATAGGTTCTGAAAGTATAATGTTCATGAAAAATATTTTATTTAAGCTCTATGATAAACAGGAGATGCTTATTAACGAAGATACTGAAATACGAGATTACTATGATATTATTGCCTTCTATGCAGATAATAGAATTGTATTCGTCTTAAAGTTCCCTATAATGTACAAAAATATATACACCTACTATCATCTATTTCCCACTCCAACCTACAACTCGACCATTTTGATCCCTCCTAAACCTTATATGGCTATGAACGGCGAAAATCACCAGTACATGGAGGAAGAATGTAAACAATTCCAAGAAATATATTACTGCGAAGAAACTGCTTTCATCATGGCTTCAAAGACAGAAGACTGCATTTATTCACTGATCCTGAGGCACGAAATATCTGCAAACTGCCAATATACTACATTTATAACTAACTTCGAGCTGCTCCAAAGATTAGATGATTACCATTACACAATAACCTGCCCACAACGGACCAAATCACAACTTCTGTGCGATGAAGAAGAAATTAGATTTATCCAAGGAACGTACCTGATCGAAATCCCAGAAGGCTGTAGTTTTACCACTGCAAGTACATCAGTCAAAAATTACAGGAACCAGATTAAAGGACAGGCTATTAAACTTTTATCCTTCGAGCTGTCAAATATAACAATCCAAAACGCCGCACAGCCATTGAAACTGGAAAAAATACCTTTAGAGCAGTTATACAAACTCGAAACCTTATTGGAAAAAGAAAATCTCTTACAAATACAGAAATTTGATACCGAGGACAATAGCCATATGTTATGGACAGGACCTTTATACATACTGATTGCCATCATCGCCGTGATACTTCTGTGGAGGAAGCTGAAATCGTATTGGTCAACGAAACGAAGTAACGAGATCCCGAGGAACCCGGACGCCGAGCTGGCCCTAACTGGCCAGGGTGGTCAGCCCTTCTTCACGGGAAGGTCCTCTCAGTGATGAGGGGGGTGTTATGTGCTTGTGTGGGCGTAGAGCCCTAGTGAAGTGAACGATAGGATTAAGACGACAGTTAGACTCTAGCATCGGTCGCGCTCGCTCCCTCTAATTGTCGGGAATCACCTTGTAATTTTAGTCAATATATTGTGTAACCTTCAAATAAGTGATTTTATTCAAAGAACTATAAACTTTTACACCAAAACTTATAAGTAGTATGTGTAAGTATAACGCCTACAAAACGGTAAAATAAAAACTAAAAAAGAAAGTTTTTCCGGTACCTGGTACACCTAAGTGAGGGTGAATGTCTAACTTTTTAACCTTGGGGCAAAAAATTATGGAAAATGAGGCCTTATATTATAAGTTTTCAATGATAACTTTGTTTTTGAGTTAACGCAAAATTTCATTTTATTTCTTTTAAATGACGTAAGTGTCGCGCGGTGTCCTTATAGTTTATTTATTTATTAGACACAGCAACAAAACACAGGCTTATACAATCAAAAAATTAAATTATAGAACACAGGATACACGTCTAGCTTGTGCTTCAATTACAGGCGTGCAACAGCATTCTCAAGTAGACGCGAGACGGCTAATTTACTGAACTACGTACGAGTATATACGGTGGTGTACATTTTAAAAATAACAATGATATTACAAAATTCAAAACATAAAATAATAATAAATACATACAAGTTAAACTATGGAGATTATTTGAGCATAAAAAATAAAAGAACTAACTAAATTGTTACTTTGCTAGATGACAGCAACCTACGCCTCCAACTGGCGAGCTCATTAGAGTAAACGTCCAAATCATGCGATTTCTGGTATTAGTTGTACAGCGTCTGGAACCTATGCAAGGCAGAAAACTTACCCAAGTTTGATTTCGATAGTTTAGGTCGGAAAGTGGTGATGCGAGAGAATCTTACGTTAGTTTTAGGGACGACAAACGATATACATACTAGTTAAGTGCAATACTGCATTAAAACATTCCGCTCAATCTGGCGCGCATAATCGACTAGCTGTGCCCGCGGTGCTACCCGCTCATCCCACGGGAACACTACATTTATTCGGGATGAAAAGTATCCTATGTCCTTTCCCGGGTCTCAAACTATCTCCATACCAAATTTCATCTAAGTCGGTTCAGCGGTTTAAGCGTGAAGAGGTAACAGACAGACAGACACACTTTCGCATTTATAATATTAGTATGGATAGCTTCCTGAAGGTAACAAGTAATTACGTGCTGTAAGTAAGCTGTATTATCCGACGCTTACCATCATTCCGCTGAGCATTTCTGGATGGGAGAACACTTCCACTGGTGGAAGCAATGGCATCTGGTATTTGTTCTGAAAACCAAAGATTCAATTTATAAGTATGCCTTTATAATATATAAATATGCCTTTTTTTACTAACGCAATTCCTAAATACTATATGAACCAGTTGTTATAAAGTAAATGTCCTCTTCTCTTATAAAAAAACAGTTCACTGAATGCTTCATTTCATACTTTTTCCTTGGAAGTCAATAATAGTAATAATTTTTTCAGAAATCTTGAAATCGTCAACCTATAGATTTGGTTAGGTTTGTGTTATAGCATTACATTTTGTGGTTCCTAAAAAAAAATGCTATTGATGAATTGAGAATTCGATGAAACGTTTGTCTATAAAACAAGGATAAACCAGTAAATGTAGTTAATAAAGCTCAAAAACGGCCTTTGTCCTTCTGGTAAGGAAGTATAGTTTGTAAAATCGGATGACTACTTCCGTAATAACTCCCTCTATACAAATTATATATTAAGTGTGCAAATTATAAATTATAATATTTTGAGCACACCTAGTTATGCCGTATCCATACGCGATAGGGCGCGCCCTCATATCTTCTTCCTACATCGCTGTGCTTGACGTGCAGATGATGCATAAATTCCGAGTGTATAGCGTTGTAAACTAATTAATTTCTAACCACTATGATTTTTCTATGAGATATCTTTTGTATATTATAAGATTTGTATTTAACTTTTTGTACACTGTATGCTTAGTTTAGGTTTTAACTTGTAACCTTTCTCATGTAAGTGAATTTCTGTAATTCTTTATGAGAAATAAAATTCTTTAACAAAGCTTCCGTCAGCGTATTACAATGAACGCAGACAGAGCTGCGCTAGGGGCGATGCCCACTAGTGCGTCGCGTATGTAGTCGCGTTGTCTCATACAATACAATACAATACAAGTACTCTTTATTGCACACCTCATAAAATATACAGGAGAAATACAACGCAAAACATTACAATTAGAGGTAAACAACAGGCGGTCTTATCGCTAAAGAGCGATCTCTTCCAGACAACCTTTGGGTAGTGGAGAACTAGAAAAATAAATGATTGCATTGCATATCATAAGATATATTACATAAACGACGGGACACAACGTAACTCACTAGTACTAGTAGGGCCTCGCATACGATATCGTCCTGGCCCTATTAATATATCTTTATTTATTGGATTGTCCATTGACGGACATATGCCTTCTCCATCCTGTGCCAATATTGTCTGACTGCGGTGCCTCGTCCAGGTCGCACCCGCGGTGGACGATATATGTAAAATAATTTAATCGTTCATAGGATGTATGTAGTGTATCAAAATAACGCAAGCGAAGCCGCGGAATAGCACATTGTTTACACGTTAATAACATCCAGACTCCAGACCAGACAAGACGTATATATGACATTTAACTACTAAGACTATTTTATACTTACCAAAGAAATTCAGCCTACCTACTCTAAATAAAGACTTACCAGCGTTTTGATGTAAATTTTCTGTTTTTTGGGATTCGGCAATTAGCGCGCTGCTAGATCCCAGGATTTCATTATCAAGACAAGGGCGTTTTGCTTGTATTGGTTCTGAAATATAATTATACATACACATGAGTGATCATCACGATGATGTTGGAGGCCTGTCTCTCAAATTTATGGCTTAATCCTCTTTCAGTGTGTGTATGTTTCTATGTCCAACAGCGAACGTCTTTCGGCTGATGTTATGATTACAATGATGTTGATGAGTGATCGTCGTATTTAAACTTTAGCTACGGAGTTGTTGTATTTGATCAATAAAATTCCCGCAATTTTTTAACAAACATATCAAGCTAACGTATATGTCTATTTAAATAAAACTGCCCATCGGAAGAGTAAATGATAAGATAATTTTAAGATATCGTCGGGGATAGTGCGAGGCCGCGTAAATAAACAGCTGTCGATAAAGTTCTCATTTCAAAAAAATACTTAGCATTTGTTTGAATATTGATTCATATCTACATCTTATTACTTACGCGGTATTGCACTACCCCCGACGATATTCCTCTTTGGTCTCTTAAAATTTAAACATAGTATTACCATTTATATTTTGAGGCATTAATGTTGCCAGCGGGTCTCTGCTCGTAGAAGGCGTAGACGTTATGGGGGGCAACCCCACTGGCAGTGACTCCCCAGAAATATTCAAGTTTGCAGCCAAAACTGAAATAAATTAGAGATAAAATAAATATATTGTTTTCTATTCTCCACAGTCAAAGCCAACTGAAACTAACGTAGCATATCAAAGCCTACAACTGGAGAGAGTACAATCCATTAAATTCCTGGGTATAATAATAGATTCTCATTGTAATTGGCTTCGCCACTCGGAACATGTAATGACGAAATTGAGCAGATATGTATATGTCTTGAGGCGACTTAAGGAAGTCTCGTCAGAAAGTACAGCTCTTCTAGCTTTTCACTCCTATGTCATGGCAAACCTACGCTACGGAATTATTCTATGGGGTAATGTGAGCAATAAAGACGAAATATTTAGACTACAAAAGAGATGTCTTCGGGCAATATATGGTTTAAAACAAACTGACTCGTGCAAATCATTGTTCACTGATCAAAAGATTCTCACTTTTCCCGCTCTGTACATATATGAGATCTGTCTTTTTGTAAAGAACAATATAAGCATGTTTAGAGGTAGGAATCCAAGAGCAAGACTGCAACAAAAATATGGTTATGATGTGGTCGGACCAAAATCAAATTCAGCGTTCTTCTCCAATAACGTTATGTGCATGAGTACTAAAATTTATAATAAGTTGCCTATAGACCTAAAACAACTAAATACTCCTGATTTTAAAAGAAAGCTTTTTAATTGGCTAGTCAGCAAATGTATTTATAGCATAAGTGATTACCTTGCCATGTAAGACAAATTCTGCCTATAACATAATACTACTTAAATGCACTACTATATGGTTATTACTTTGTTACTATATTATGATGATGTTATAAAAAATTTAGATTACTATAGATTATATTATAAATTGACATTAAAATATTGTACGCCTCTCGGCAGGACATGATGTACTGGTACTAAACAATAACTAACACCTGTGATGTAAACTCATGACCATGCAATAAATGAATTGATTGATTGATTGATGAATTGATTGATTGAATTGATTAAACTCCACACTTTTAGCTATATACATAACTAAAAATACTCAAAAAGGGATACAGTGGCCCCGGCTTTGCACGGGTGCAATGCTGATAAATTATGCATGCATTATACACATAAACCTTCCTCTTCAATCAGTCTATATATTAAAAAAAAAACAAATCAAAATCCATTGCATAGTTTTAAAGATCTAAGCATACATAGGGACAGACAGTCAGACAGACACCAGGAAGCGACTTTGTTTTATACTATGTCGTGTTATTAATTTGTATAGATTATCACCCAATATGAATTTATTTAAAATACATAACATTGGTATCTGGTCAAACATTACAATCTCTGATATCGGGTAACCATGTTTGGTCATATGATTAATGAAACAAAGGAACATACTGAATTAAGTACTTGCCTTGTTTGCTTGCAACATGTTGCGAGAAGGCTCTCATTTGGTGCTCTGATAGGGGTGGTGCTGAGAGGTGCAACTTAGGAAAAGCTCTTTTCTTCAATCTTTTTCCTGTCTTTCCAAAATCTCTCCTTTCGAAATGGTCACCGCAAACATGGCGTTCCTCATGCAGTTTTTCAATAGGTAGATGCACTAGGTCTTCTTTACCTACTTGCTGAACCCAAATTTTACACCTGCAAGTAGTTCAATTCAAATAAAGAATCTATTTATTGATTATGTGATACAGGAAACAGATTATACATGTAATTTATTGTGTGTATAATATACATTAATCAAAGTATTATTATAATCAACGAATAGGTTCCCGGCCAGTTAGCGACTACTAAGCCAAGTTGTCTACTTTAAACGACACACACCTACTACACAGGAAATTGTGAAAACACCATACAGTGACCACTTGCGATTTTTTACTGTTGAACAAACAGTTGTAAGGTTTACAAATATTAGTAGATGGCAGACTTATGGGTATACATCAGGTATGGGCATAAATAATATTATTTTCACTCATGCTCATAGTTCTGTGTCGGCAATATATAACAGTTTTTTATTTCTTTATTTAATTCAGACAACTATAACGGTCCATTTTGTGTTATAAATATAGGAAAACTATGTTATTATAAGCCTTTGTCTACAGTCATTGACTGTCTTGCTTTTCAGCATAGGCCTCCCCAAGATTTTTCCAAGCCGATCTGTCTCTTGCTGTTCTCATCCATGTTGTTCCTGCTATTTTCATTATGTCGTCTTCCCACCTCCGGTATTGACCACCTTGCTTTCTTTTGTTGTACCTAGGGCACCACTCCATCACATCTTTAGCCCATTTTTCCCTATTGGTTCTTATAAGATGGCCTGTCCAGTTCCATTTCAGTTTTTTGATACATTTTTTTATGTCAGTAACTTTTGTTCTTTTTCTTATGGTTTTGAGTCGAACCTTGTCTTTTAACTTAATATTAAGAATACTTCTCTCCATACTGTGTTGACATGTTTGTAGAGCTTTAGTATTTTGGTCTGTTAGACTCCATGTCTGGCAGCCATATGTCATACTCGGTAGAATGCACGTATCAAATACCTTTCTTTTAGTTTTTAATTGAATTACAGGGTTTTTCATAATTTCCTTAAAGGACCAGTATCTCTTCCAAGCGATAGTTATCCTATTATTGATTTCTTTTGTTGTGAGATCGTTTGGTGATATTATTTGTCCTAGATCCGTATACTCCTCCACATATTCTATCAAGCTGTTGTTCGGTGTAATCGGGGTTTTGATGTGGTTTGTCATTACTTTTGTTTTTCCCGTATTCATTGTCAACCCGACCTTATCGCTTTCGAAGACTAGTTGTTCGATCATTTCCTTCAATTTTCCAGCATCTTCAGAAAGTAGGATGAGATCATCAGCAAAACGTAGATGGTTTAATAAGACTCCATTTATCTTGATACCATACTCGTTCCATTCCAGATGTCTGAATACATGTTCGAGAACAGCAGAAAATAATTTGGGTGACAAGGGGTCTCCCTGTCTTACGCCTCGTTTAATAGGGAAGTATTCTCCGGTACATTCTGTTTTGATTTTAGCTTTCATATCCCTGTAGATGTTGCTGATAAGGCGTATATACTTATTGTTAACTCCTTGTGATACTAGTGTTTCCCAGATTTTCCCGTGCTTCAGTGAGTCGAACGCCTTGTTATAATCGACGAATGCCAGGTAATATGTTATTCTGTACTCGTTACATTTTTGAATGACCTGCTTAATTGTGTGAATATGGTCGATAGTTGAAAAATCTTTCCGGAAGCCGGCTTGTTCTTTTGGCTGGTTTTCGTCTAGTGTTCTGGTTAAGCGGTCTAACAAGATCTTCGAAAACACTTTGTATATGTTAGACATAAGTGAGATGGGCCTGTAATTCGAAATATCATTTCTATTTCCCTTTTTGTGGAGTAGTATTATTGTTGAATTAGTCCATTGTTCAGGAATATGTTCGGTGACTAATATTTCATTGAATAGTTGCATAATTGGAGTCAGGATAGTGTCACATACTCCTATAAGCAGTTCGTTAGAAATCCCATCCTCTCCAGGTGATTTGCCTCTTTTTTGTGACTTGATGGCCTTACTAACTTCTTCTTTTATTATGGGTGGAATAGGTTCCTCAGTTGATTTTTCTTTGGTTGTTTGTGGGCATGTTATTGATACTATCTCTTTGTCACTGTAAAGTTCTCTGTAATAGTCGGTAGCAGCTTCTACTATTTCTAATCTTTTAGTTTTTGACTTTTTGTTTCTTGGGTGTTTTATACTGTTAATCCAACTTGAATTCTCCCGTAGTTCTTTCCACGCTTTTTTAGTACCTCCCGTTTTTTCTATATGATATTCTATCAATTTGGTTCTCATTTCTTGTCTGTGTTTTCTAATTTGTGTGTTTATTTCTTTGCTGATTTTGGTTATCTGTTGTTTGTTAGTTTTTCTATCATCGAATAGTAGTCCTCTTTGCTTGATTAAGTCTCTAGCCTTAGGTCCTATTTTATCTTTTGAATTCTTACTGCCTTCAACTTCTTTCTCAATGTTTTTCAAAGCTTGTTCTATTGTGTCATACTTTTCCTGTAAGCTCTTGAGATAAGATAAGGAAGACTAAAACGCCAATTGAGCTACCATTGCCAAATAGTGCTTTGGAGTCTCTTGAGACACAGTTACAAACAGCAAATACTCTCACGAAAACTATGTTAGTACTTAATAATTAACGAGGATTTAGTCCTCTAGCTGCGATTCCACATTAGAGGACAGTTAATCTTAGTCGCTATCATAAATACACTAATTAGTCTAAGTAGTATGATGTAAAAAAAGAGGCCCCTGGGCTTCCTTCAGGATGGGATAAGCTAGATGAATGATGAATAGAATATTCAAGTGATGAAGAAATGCTAACACGCTAATGGAGCAGAATGAGAATTGCTAGCAACTTTCACCCTATGTCTATTTCGTAAGTTCAGGTGAAGGATGTTACTTACTTTAATTGTAGGAATATAGTTGTCCAAGTGATCAAAAAACCAACACTGGTTGCGTAACCGGACTAGCGACCCTAGTAGCCAACCTTAGGTGCTAGTCTGAGTCACGCACCTAAGGTTCCGTACAAACACTTATCCCATCTTACCTGGCCTGGTACGAACGACCGTAAAAGTGTAAATTTAAGGTCGTTTTTCACTTGTGCAAGTTTGACATAATTTGATCTTAGAGTTCCGGACAGACTATATATAGGATTGTTGTTATAGCGGCAAGAGAAATAGATCATCTGTGAAAATAACAGTTCTTATTATACAGCTTGGTGGCAGACAGACGGACGGCGAGTAGTCTTAGTAATAGGGTCCCGTTATTACCCTTTGAGTACGGACCCTAAAATGTTTTTTAAGAAATAACTACCGGTAAATATATATGATATAAGGTGAGTAGGGGTTTTGTACGGCCACGTTTTGTACAGCCACGTTTTTCGCGTCCACTTTTTTGGATTCGGAAAACATGGCTGTACAAAACGTGGCCGAGCAAAAATGGCTTCACCTGGCCAAGTTTCGCTCGGCCATGTTTTGTACAGCCACGTTTTCCGAGTCCATGACGCTCGGCCCGTCTTTGTTCGACCGCGTTTTGTACGGCCACGTTTTCCAAGTCCCGAAAATGCAAGTAGGTATGCTATACTAGTACGGTTCTAGCGCTTCGCCGACCGCTGCCGCGGTACGCTCGCTTCGCTCGCTCGGCTCGCGCGCTGTTGTGGTCGCAATTCTAACCTAACCTAACCTAGCAGTTTGGTTCGCGGCCAGCCGTGTTTTGTACGGCCGTGTTTTCCGAGTCCATGGACTCGGAAAACATGGCCGTACAAAACAGGGCCGGACAATACGACCCTGTACAAAACTGGGTTCGAAAAACTTCCCCGAACAAACATTGCTCGGCCACATTTTGCCCAGCCGTGTTTTGTACGGCCGTGTTTTCCGAGTCCATATGGACGCGGAAAACGTGGCTGTACAAAACGTGGCTGGACAATACATGGCTGTACAAAACGGGTTCCCATATAAGGTTATGTTGTTTACTTACCGGAGCTCATCTTTAGGAAAACTGGCAAAGAATCCTCCCCTTAGGCTTTCTCTAATGCCACATATCTCACAGCGTCTGGTTTTCCCGACCATTATGCTATGCGTCACTAAAAACACTACGAGTAATCTCAAAAACAACACGAGTCCCTGTCTCTAAAACTATCACACACACAGTATATGCGCGCAATAAGCGGAGGAGCAAATTTGCTCAACCCGACGCCACAGAAGTTTCAAAAATCCAGCGAAAAATTATCATTATGTAAAAACATGATGACAACGGGGACCACTAATGTACAGCCAAATAATGCTCAACCCAATAATGTACAGCCCAATAATTGGCGTCCATGATGGACGCGGATTATTGGGCTGTACATTATTGGGGTGTACATTCCTGGGTCGAGCATTATCGGTACGGGCCAATAATGTGTGGCCAATAATCGGCGTCTACTAAATGGATTCGAATTATTGGGTCGTGCATTATCGGGGACCACTAATGTACAGCCAAATAATGCTCAACCCAACTAATCGCTGGTAAGGACTGGATGCTCGACGCTGCCAACAGGGACCACTGGTCGTCACTGGAGGAGGCCTTCACCTTCACTAAAGAGGGGTTCTTGCAAGCATGACATATTAAATATTTGAATTTGAATTTATAACATTTTATTTTTGATTATAATATTTAAATTTATTAATTTATTTTAAATCAAATTTATGACAAATCAAATTTATAGGGTTTAATTTAGGAATTTGTGATTGTTTATAAATAAGTAATTAATTAAGTAAAATATAATTGAAATGAACTTGACATTGTGAATATTGTGATTTGACTATATTTTATTTTTATTTTGTAATGTAATTTTTATTACCTAATAGTAAATTCAAAAGTGCATTTAATTTTAATTTTTAATAGTATACTTAGTTATTTAATTGTTTTCTACAATGTAATAGTAAACTTAATTATTTAATTGTTTTCTACAATGTTTTTTAGTTTGCGAGAAATAAACAGGCTTTTTTATTTTATTTTATTTTATTTTTATGAAACGGCCAAGCCATACCTTTGAAGCCAAGGTGTATGATTAGTAAATTCAGGGCTTAGGGACTTGGCTTTTCCAGGGATCTGACAACTTTTTTACAGCGAAAGCGTTATGAGCACGTGAGTCTTGGCCGCCAATTTTACATGAAATGTTTTTGGTGGGATTATACATTACAAATTCAAACTGAGGACAGACTGGCATCCATCCTCTTGCAGAACTTAAAACATTCATCATAAAATAATGACCATCTGCCCACAAATGCATCATACCTTATACTGAAGAACACATTGACGAGGCGAGATCAACTGATGTCAAATTGAGTCACAAAGTCCTAATTGACATGGTATTGATTTTTATATCAGTCATTTCGGAAATAAAATGTAGTAGGTATTATTTTTGATACCATATGTATTTAAGGGTTAAAAATGTATGTAAAAATTCTATTAAAAATAATTTTGATGTGGCTATGTTTTACAACATATTATATTAAGTGTTAACACACTATTACATATTTATTTTTAAATAATCTTATAGCTTAGGTAATTAATTGCAATAATTTTGTTGAACTTTTCTAAACACATAATATTTTCTTCAGTTTCCTTGTCTGTCATTTGTGCAAACTACCCATGTTATAAATATGAATTAAAATGTAGCTTCGATAGAGAAAAAAATAGTTTTTTTCAGTCAACCTTTGACAGTGGTAACTGGAACCTTGCCGAAACGACAGGGAGACCCAAATATTTAATATAATCGCGATATAATCCGTTGGAATCGTTTTATTTAAATTATCTAAACATATTAATTTCACATTTATTTTTAAACTAGCGACCCGCCCCGGCTTCGCACGGGTGCAATGCTGATAAATTATGCATGTATTATACGTATAAACCTTCCTCTTGAATCACTCTATCTATTTAAAAAAAACCGCACCAAATCCGTTGCGTGGTTTTAAAGATTTAAGCATACAAAGGTACATAGGGACAGAGAAAGCGACTTTGTTTTATACTATGTAGTGATAGTGATTACTGTCTCTACATATTAAAATACCGAATTCAGTGAATGTTCCATCACTGCATAACCCCGGGTATCTCGATTTAATGAAATCCGTTTCATATGTATTTTAATATGTCTAAGACTCATGGGAGATTTCTACGAAAAATACTGTCTCTAGCATTGCTGTATTTACTATAAACTTCGTATTAGTTACTCGTACATGTGGACCATAGTTTTTAGTTAATATGAATTTCTTCAAGTCATAATTGTCAGATCATACCATATTCTTTATCGAACTACTAGCTGTGCCCGCGGCTCCGCACGCGTGGAAATCGGTCTGTGTAAGTTTTGCTTTATCACAGTTTCTTAACATCCCGCAGACAGGACTTTCCGTGCTGTCCAATTCTATTGGGATCTTGAAAGTTGTGCGAGCCGTTTTGCCACCAGGCAGCAACGTAGCAGCGATTATTCAATTAAATTTGTTTCTATCCGTACCCTCAGCGGCTTACTCATGTCATAACATATTAATTAATACAATAATAATTATACTTACATAACATAAAATCACATGGAACTGCTGTAAAATGGAGCAGTAACTTTTTTCCGTTGCTTGTTGCCATGGTGATGTTCCTGGGACTCTTTAAAACTACGATTTTCGGCGGCAATATTCAACAGTAATGTTGTAATTGCAGCAGTTATAAGCCCATTCTTGTTTAGAATATATCTTGAAAATACCAATATTATAAATTACCAACACTTTTCTAAGAAGTTTAATCACCTGGGTGACGGGACAGAATTACACCCAAATACGAAATTAGAAAGTTTTCATAAAATGTAACCATTCCCGCGATCCCAACCAGGTCGTCGGTCCACCTTGTTCAGGTACGCTGTCTCTCCCGATACGCGGTTAACACCCAAGAACCTTTCTGCCCCAACGGCCATCGATTCTACGAGCAACGTGCCCCGCTCACTGCCACTTAAGTTTGGCGACTGTCTGAGCTATGTCTACAACCTTGGTTCTCTTGCGTATCTTTTCATTATTGATTCGATCACGCAAGTAAACGTCGAGCATAGCTGGCTCCATTGAGGAACTTTCAGCCTTTTTATGAGGCCCATTGTGAGCGACCAGGGTGCCTATGATTAATACTTTTATCACGCGATAAATAAGTGACTAAGCATCCGTCACGTTTTGGCAAAAAACGAGTGTGAGTGAGAGATGCTTTGTCACTTATTTATCAAGTGATAAACGCAACTATCATAGCCCCCCAGGTTGCATGACATACGGCACTGAAATGTTACCTAGTAAATTAATATACTCGGACTATATTATGACGAAGCGTTTGGAATCCCAGCCAGGGCAAATAAGAGTGTGATGAACTCTATTATTTGTGCTCGGGTCATGGTGGCTCTATATCTCTCATAACACAAGCCTTCTTAAGCTTAATTTGGGACTAAATCGATTTGTGTGAGGTTGTCCAATATTTATTTATTTATTCTGCAATGAAACACCTAAATATACAAATTTATTAAGACCACCGATTGTTTATTGTAACTCTCTTGTGTATTTGTGGTTTTTGATAAAGAGTATGTCTTGTAATGTTTTAGAAATGTTTTCTATTGTTACAGGTGTATTGAATCTAACTCCCGAGACTCAAGATGAAGCCGGTGGCTCCGGCTCCACGCCCGACCCTGGCAGACCAGGCTCTGCCGACTCTAGCGCCAATAAAGTCACTTGCGATGTTTGCCAGAAAGTATTCCAGTTCAAATCCAGTCTGATCGCGCATAAACGGATACATGCGGGAGATAAGCCCTACGAATGTGACATTTGCCAACAAAAATTCCGACACAGATGCTCTCTGAACACCCACAAAAGAGTCCACACAGGGGAGAGACCGTACAAATGCATGCTATGCAATAAACAGTTTACACAAAGCCACATCCTTTCCGCGCACGAACGAATACATAGTGGAGAAAAACCCTATTCTTGCGACATTTGCCAGAAGAAATTCAGACATAAATCCAATTTAAACGGTCACAAAAATATTCACACAGGACAGAAACCCTATTCGGCGAAATTTGCAAGCAGCGGTTCACGCATAATTCCAGGCTACTCAAACATAAGTGGAAGCATACAGGACATAAGCCATTCTGCTGTGATATATGCAAGAAACAATTCAGCCAGAAAACTTATTTTGAGGTGCATATGAAAGTTCACGCCGGAGAGAAGGAGTTCGGGTGTGATGCGTGCGACAGGCATTTCATGCAGCTCTCGGATCTTGTCAAACACAAGCGTATACACACCGGCGAGAAGCCATTTTCGTGTGACATTTGCAAAAAGCTGTTCGCGCACACCTCCGACTTAAATAAACACAAGAGAGTCCACACAGGGGAGAAGCCATACAAATGCGAGGTGTGTCAAAAGAAATTCACTCAAATCTCCGATTTGAGCAAGCACAAACGGACTCACACAGGAGAGAGGCCATATTTGTAGGATTAAAAACTTTTTACTGATTTAAAAAATAACTTGAGAGGAGAGCTTTTGTTTCGGGAGATTGTCATGGACGGGGAAATGATGAAGTGTGTCTTAGCTTTTGATATTATTTTATTTTAATAAAAGTGAGAATTTCTATATTCCGGTGGTTTTAAAATTTAAATCCTACAATTTTGGGGGCACGACCGGGATGAATTTTGTATAGCAGCGAGCAAATAATATTATGAGGCTCTGAAGAAGTATGACATTTTGTTCAAGAAAATTTATTAAGGTGATCAAAGGTGAAGATGTATTGTTAAAGGTGTAGTAAAGGTGAAAAGGTGTAAAGATGGCAAAAAAGGAAGATCTGGTAGTTACAGTCGAAGCGGCGGGTCAAGGGGCATTATGGCAGGTGGAGGAGACCATGAACCAATTTTCAGGAACAGATAAAACATACACAGCTGCCAGATGGGCAGAAGAGATAAATGAAAATGCAGAAATATTCGGGTGGAGTCCGACGCAGAAATTGCTGGTTGCACGGAGATCTTTAACTGGTACTGCGGCGTTATGGTTAAAGTCAGAAAATATATTTAAAACATTCGAAGAGTTGAAGACGGCGTTGTTGACAGAGTTTCCTGATAATGTGAATGTAAAGGAGATACACGAAATCATGGTGTCACGGATAAAACAGCAGGATGAGTCGTGTTATGATTACATGTTGATAATGAAGGAATTGGGCAAGCGTGGGCAGTTTCCAGATTATGTGACCATTGAATACATTATTGATGGTATTGTTGATAGCGAAATTAATAAGGTGATGTTATACGGAGCAAAAACATTTGCTACATTGAAGGAAAAACTCGCTATTTATGAACGCATAAAATCGAAAGAAAAGCGAATCCCTGCAGTACGCTATGAGACGAAAAAAGATGAACGCCATTGCTACAAATGTGGACAAAAGGGGCATATTGCGAATTTATGCGTCAATGGAGTAAAATGTTATAAATGCAATTTGTATGGTCATATCGCTCCAGATTGCGAACGTTCAAAATTGACGTACCTACTATGGAAAGGTGAATGACGGTGACGGTGACATTGAAAAGTTCGAGAAACAACCACATAGCGCTGTCGTGAGCTCAGCGCCACCGCCCGTCCAGGAACGGCAGCAATCGCACGTTTTGTCTATGAAAGCGGTCAACTCGAACAACGCTGGTGATGAACGGAACGTTTGTGATAACTGTCAAAAGTGTCATTGTCAAAAAGATTCAAACTCAAACAACCGGTGTTTTCTTGTAAATAAAGTTAAAACTATGGACGATACTAAAGTGATTTCAAATAAAATAATAAATGTTTGTGGTGTCAAAATTGACTATTTTGTGAATTCCGGCTGTGACACAAATTTAGTGTCGATTGAGTCATTTTTTGATCTAAATGTTACTTCGTATGTTAAGGTCAACACAATGATTACAGTTGGTTTGGTGAAAGTGTCTTCAGTAGGTAAATTTAGGACGTCTTTGCAAATAGATGGATGTATTTATGAGTTGGCATTCCATATTGTGCCTGAAGATATGATGCCATTTAAAATGATACTCGGTCGACCATTGTTTGATGTAGCTACGGTCGTTTTCGATAATGGTATGGTTTGTGTGACCCCTCGCTGTGAAGGTGAGTTTCCCAATAGTTTATGTTCAATGTCTGAGTGGCAGGTGAGTTGTGTGAATGATGGAGTTGATGGAATGCAAGAGAAGGTTATGCTCTATAACTTAATACAAATAGATGAATGTCCTAGCCTCACAGACAAGATTTTGACAGACAATATATCAGCTGTGACAAGTTCTATGTGTGTAACTACTCAGGAACATCATGTGGAAGAGCACGCAAGTGGTTTTAGTTCAGAGAGTGGATTTTGTCTGCCCGCTGTTAAAAATAGTGTAAACACCAGTGTGAAGTGGCCAAAGCGTTTAATATCAATGACATTAAACTTATGGAAAGGTTCAAATGGTTTAATCCATGTTTATAAAGCATTGGTATTTGATTTCTTCTTTTATTGTTTTTATTTGTATTTGCTTTTATATTATTTATGACATAAGTCGATGCACTTGCTTACACCACATTGCATTTTCATTTTGAAAGAAGTTAAATTATATAAGTATAAATATTATTTGTGAGCATTCAAGTATAGTATAACAATGGATGTTTTTGGTTTTTGTTGTGTTGAGCCTGGTTTATTTTAGGTAACATTTAATTTGCCTGAATGGTTGGGTGATTTATAAGAGTACCAGCATATAAAAGACATTTATAGTTAGTTTATTATTTTATTGTTTTTATTTGTGTTTGGTTTCATATTTAAGTTGTATCAAGTTGATAACAAAGATATAGTGAGGTTCTGTACGTAAGTGTTGTTCGACATGGATATATAGAGGAGCATGTTGCTATTTTATTTTATATCAAAGCCGATAGAAATTTTATTCTTATTTTCCTTTCACAAAGCTAGCTTGTTTAAAATTTTACTAAGCAGAATAGTAATTAAGATGCCAATGTTGTGGCATATTTATTCAGTATAATTTAAGTATATTGCTATACCTACTCTGTGTAAGATATTATTGTGAAATTGTACTTTGTGCTTATTTATGTTATTGTTTCATGATAGTTGTACATGTCTATGAAGTTAAGTTTGATGAATAATTATGTTTTAGTATGATTTGATAAGCTTATTAATGCAGATTGTATTGACCAAAAGGTCCTTTAATGATGAAATTTGGCCAGGAGGTTAAAATGATGTTATTTTCACTTTCCTTTCTATTTGAATTTATATTAATGACACTTCTATTATATTAGAGATTGATGCCAACATTTAGACTAGTTGTATTCTTATGTAGAAGCAGTGAGGTTTATTAAATAAAAAGGTGTATGTAAATAAAATTGCGCTCCTTGTGATGGTATATGAATGCATATAATGTAATGTGAATTGATATGTTATTCCTTTTTATTTATGTAGTGTTTTGTTTCTTATAAATTAGCTTCTTATTTCTCAAGAAGAAATGTAAAGACAAGGTAGATATGCCTAAGTTTTATGTATTGTTTTCGATTCAGTGAGAGGTACATATTTTTATTAACTAGTTACTTAATGTACTTAATACTTAAAAGCTATGGTTCATTTGTAATTTAGGTACAGATAAAGTTTAATGTTTAATTTACAGCTACGGTTATATTGTTAAGTTACTGAGTACTTTAAGTTGATTTCAAGTGTAAGTTAAATTGGTTGTATGGGGCCATACAACATCAGAATGGCCGAGTTGTAGGATTAAAAACTTTTTACTGATTTAAAAAATAACTTGAGAGGAGAGCTTTTGTTTCGGGAGATTGTCATGGACGGGGAAATGATGAAGTGTGTCTTAGCTTTTGATATTATTTTATTTTAATAAAAGTGAGAATTTCTATATTCCGGTGGTTTTAAAATTTAAATCCTACATATTTTTGCGACGTGTGCGATAAAAAATTCAGCCAGAAGTACAACTTGATGGTGCATAAACATATCCACGAGGGGCAGAAGCCGCACACCTGCAGTTTGTGCACGAGAGAGTTTATACAGAAGAGCAACTTGAACAGGCACGTGAAGCTGGTGCATATGTCGAAGGAATAGAGCGATGGTCTCCAACCCTTGGAGTCAAAAAGCTCGCAAAAGATTTCAAATTCGCGACACATCGCTCAAGTCCGTCGCAGAAAGCGAATTTCATATTTATTTCGAAACTACCCGCCCCGGCTTCGCACGGGTGCAATGCTGATGAGTTATGAATTTATTATACATAAAAACCTTATTAAATCAGTCTATCTATTAAAAACCGCATCAAAATCCGTTGCGTAGTTTTAAAGATCTAAGCATACATAGGGACAGATAGACAGCAGAACGACTTTGAGACTTTGTTTTATACTATGAAGTGGAGATGTGCGATGTTGCAGATCCGACACTGTTATTTACGACAGTTGTACTGTATATATAGAAAAAATATGGAAACAATGTCTTGTATAAAATATATGGTAAATTTTGAAACACCTGTATTCATACATGACTTAAAGATATTGCGTACTGTGTACGTTATAGTTACTGGTGAAATAAAGTATATTTAAAAAAACTAAACTTATTTTAATGTCATCACAATTATGGAAACTTTTATTTCCAAGTAGTAATTCATCGAAACCCTTTTCCAATACCCAAAAAAAGACCTCGTATCGTAAAATATAATTGAAATTAAACATAAGAATAAACCTTAAAGTTAAAATTAAAAATAAGCCTTGTTTTTTTACCTCAAGTGACCGTCCGGCGTCTTTTAACTGCGGACCCTAAAATGCTGCCCTATCTACGCCATTTTGAAAGAATTAAAAAAACGGGATCGCCGAAGAATTCTACTTAAATAACGAACCTAATTACTCACAACATTTCATGAGAATCGGTTGAGAATTGCGACCTTTAAGCGAGGACAGAAAATAAAAAAAATTGGCCAAGCTGAAACAGATACGTCTCGCTCGCTCGGTCTATTTATTGTCTAAGTACTTAAACCCGCTTCAGACCTTCCGATCCGATCCGATTTATCGGAAGAAATGTCCTAACAATTGCACTACACATTATCCGATTACTTCCGATAAATCGGATCGCATCGGAAGGTCTGGGGCAGGTTTTATAAGAATGAAAATTGACAAACCGAAACTCATAAGTCATAACTATACTTAGTTATATTTCTAGCAGGGACAAAATGTGGTTAGTGCTTACATAATAATAATATCGACAAACCTGATATCCATAACAACCACGTCAACGTTATAAGGAAAAATATGATTAGTTATTAAGAGAATATTCACAATGTCGTGGAACTCGAAGAAATGTAATATTGTTATGCCAATTATTTAATTCTTAAAATAATAAGGTCTATGAATGTAAAAGCTTTTATTACTTAACCTATTTAACGTTAGAAACAACATAACATTTTTAATTTATTTAAGATAAAACCGAAACCTACAAACAAAAATCCACCACATGCTTCGTCAATTTAAAAATAATGCATGCAATTCACAGTGTATATCCGCAACATGCTTCGTCAGAATCAAATGACATAAAATAAATCCGCGACACGCCTCGTCAAGGAAAACTTAACTTATTAAATCCCCTCTCAAGGCCATATTCGGTCCAAAAGTCCCCATTATGCTAGCAGCATTGCCCCGCTGAATGGCAATGGAGACTTGCTGAACCAACCATGACCCAGAGCGAGGATCGTTGCCCCTCTCTCTCAATCGCCGCCCTAAATCCCTAAAAAGCTCGCGAGCCTCACTACCCCAAGGTCCAGCCGTTTCCACAGCGACGGGTACGAAATCGTACATCGACTCTAAGGCTGCGTACTTTGCGTGTTTCATCTTAGCGGCTGTTTCCGCCGCTGAACCCGCCAACCTCACGGTTTGCCCCAAATGGGACGGAGCAAAAGTGCTAACGCACGTTGCGTCCCATAAAAGACAACGCCCTCGCTGCCATGGAACCAACGTTAGTCCGTCCGGTCTTTTGCCATCCGTTCGAGATAAACCAGGGGGCTCCAATACACAGGGGATGTTAATGGACACCATGGCTCGGCGGACAATTTCGTTTATAGAATGATGGCGCGAAAAGCGCCCTGCACTTCTCTGGCAACTTAAGCCATGGTGTCCATTTTCCTCCACCATAACTCCACAAATGCAGCGATGCGGCTCACACACCTTGGTTCCCAGTCTTAGGGCCACTGCTATTCTTAGCGAGTCGTTATCAAGCAGTGTACCCAACTGAGGAGACGGCAAAGCATGGAGCCATGCACCAGATTCGGGCTTAACAACAGCATTGAGACGAGCTAAATCCGCTCCTGAAGCGTCATTCAATAAAAGCGAGTAGGAGAGTTTGCAGAGGATATCGTCCCATCCTCTCTGCGCCACCAAGTTGTCTGGCCGGTCATCAGTCGGACAGAACATTCCCCACTTCTCAAAGGCCTCAGATACAAAAGGCAAGCGGATATTGCAGCCATCAAGTGATAAAATGCGAGCTACAAGATCCGTTGAGCCATGTACAGAAGCCAAAAAAGCTACCAGGCCAATGTCCTGAACCCGACGAACTCCAAGACCACCGAAACGGATAGGTAAAACCGCTTGGCGCCACTGTTTCTCATCTAAACTTACATTGAGTACCGACTCTAAAATTAACTTGAGCGTAGCATCGATTGATTCCAACTCTGATACGAACATCCATGTAGGTGACGTTCGCAAGACATATACCATCCGGGGCAAAGCAAAACAATTACGAAGCAAAGTAAGTGAAACATGTCCCGAGAGATGCTCTAGATGTTCTTGTACTGAAGAGAGTGCCTGCCTTTTGAGTTCAAGAGTAGAGCGGACACCCTCGAGAAAAATCGGAGCCCCAAGCAAATTAAATGAGGACTTGTCGGTCTGCTTAATTCCCGGTAAAAGAGTTTCGAAATCTCCCAGATAGTTAGTGACCAAATCACTGCAGCTATAGAGTTCACATTTAGCTGGATTGATTTCCAAACCCATCGCTTTTAAAGCCGGTATCAAGGCCTTTAAATCTTGAAGGACTACCTCTGGACTCCCCCCTAAAATACCATCATCCAGGTACCAAATATTCAAGGGGGCTTTTAAACCAGAAATAACCTTTTGAATGCCCAAACAGAATAACAAAGGTCCCAAAGGATCTCCCTGCTGAGCCCCAACCTGTGAGTGTATAAGTTTCTCCGAGTAAAACAAATTACTCGGAGAAGCATAGCACTGGTAAATGAAAGGATACAATGAGGGGGTTTGCTCGAGGACTTCGTTAAGAAGGGTGCCTCTATCTATACTGTTGAAGGCATTTTTAATATCAATTTTAACCAGAACATTATTTGTTGCCATATGTTCTTTAGCAAAAAACCGTGTGGAGTGTATTGCCGCCTCACACCCCAGTGCAGTACCAAAACCAACCTGCTTCGGTTGCAAATAACAGGACATTGCCTCCTTAACCGACCGACAGCAGAGCTTGGCCACAAGTCGGCGAAAAACACTACCTACCGCAATTGGTCTGATACCACCATCCTTTTTGGACAGGGCGCACAGAGAAGCTCCGTATAAAAATGGTTTCACCTCCATATTAAGCATGCCTCTTAATAAAAAATTACACAGTCTGGTTATAGACTCGAGCAGCCGCGGGCCATTGCATCCCGCCGAAGCCGAAATTAACTCCTTCAGGTGCTGGGGCCGCAGACCATCGGGACCAGCAGCCGAACCATTATAAAAAGAAGAAATAGCCTCCGCCACATCCAATGGTGATACCGTCAAATAAGGACTAGTTATATTCGGTTCCTGCGGCAAAACCTGTACTGCTGAAGGCGCCGGATGTTTTTCTTTTAGGGCCCTGATCGTATCCGCATTAGCGGGAGCGAGTGAAGAATCTGACATAAGTAACCGTACTGCCCCTCTTAGATCCCCATCATGCACCTTTGCTTCAATATTACGATACACTGAAGGCCGCTTCGATGAAGAACGTTCCTCAGGAAAGTATAAACTAGCGTCTTCTAAATTTGATTTTACCTTGGATGTCAAAGATTTGCATCCCCCTACATCCGGCACCCTTAACGACGAAAAAGAAAATGACAATAATTTAAACCAATCGTCCACGCTGTTCGTATGCAGGCAATCCTCTATGACGGCGCATAACTTGCCGGCGGCCAAGCTCCTAGCGCCCTTAGGTATATGCCTTAATACGCGAATATTAGCTTTTAACGATGGTAAATCATTAAAATTTCGACCCCCCTGTGGTGTGGACGCGTTGTTCGAATCTGTAACTGGAGTCGGCCGAGTGTCTGCACGGTTAGGCAAGTCTGATGTTACTCGGTTTTGTGATACCAAATCCCTATGAACCCTACTTATGTGCACGTTGAGGCCCCTCGAGTGTACATATAACTTCGGCAACCCCGGGCAATAAGGACAGCTCACCTTTGGAGGGCTATTCATAATGTGGGATTTAAAAAATGAACAGCGAAAGAAAGTAGGCACAACATGTAAACAAAATAAAATATTTAAATAATGTTAAAACACAATTAGTATAAAAAAAATCCTCTGCAAGTATAAAATTAAGCACAATTCCAGTGAAACAAAAATAAAAAACGACTTTTTTTAATATATACAATACTTAGTAAAACTTTGCTTAAAAATTTAAAAAGACATCGGTCAATAAAATTTCAGTTAAAATACAATAATCCAATTCAAACAATAATCTTAATAAACATTTCATCAGTAAATCTGCATACCATCAAAATAATCTCAAATAATAAAAAAAAAGCAATTCATTATAAACTTACAATAACCATAAAAAAAATTACTTCAAAATTAAAAAAAGAATTAAAAAAAACACAATAACATTTATTTTAAATTACAAAAACAAAACACAATATAAATATCAATTTATTAGCCGTACAGTACGCTTTAAAATTAGTTCTTCGCTACAAATCCCAGCAAACAGATTATCCGAGCACCGCACTGGCCGCACCGCAGCTCAAAAAAACAAAAAAAAAATAAAAAATAATAATAATAATAACACACACCAGTGTGTCTTATTCGTCAAAACACGATTGCACCATAGGTATCACAGCGCAAAAAAAAACTCCTTTAAGAGTTGTATCCGCACCCACTGTCGACCCCATAGCGCATTTCGGACCGCAGACTTTTCAACGCTGGCAACACTGTGTAGCAAAAACGCCGAGGGTAGGCCTCATACCCCGGTTGTAACGAAAATTTGCGGGTAGATGGTAAACTCACGGCAATGTTTACAGGCACTGGAGATTATTAAAGCACTGATATTCCATTTCCTCCCGAAATTCGTGCGGAGATAACATTCTCACAAAATAGTCCGGTCGCAGTAACTCGTTTAAAGTGCCACTTGTCCAACATCCACTACTTTAAATAAATATTTGCAGAATTTTATCTGACCACCGTTCCATAAAAGTCAGTGTGAGAATGAATGAAAATGCATGTAAAGATTTTGCCACTTACTTTTCCTCTATGACGTTGAAGTGGTATTTATCGATAGGTAACATGATTGTGGATGTTTTATTTTTTTATAGCCACTAACAACACGTCGTTCGTGCTAGGAAAATCTCTAGGTATACATAACACTTTGGAAGGTATCACACTCGAATTTAATGAATTGAAATAATTTGTTCAGTAAGTAGGTCACAAGGCCACTTTTACAAGTCAGTTTGTGAATCTACCAGCATTTCCCAAGAGAAGACCGTTGTTGAGAAGAAAGCCTTGAGAAAGATGTAATAAGTATCTTCTGAATCAGTGATATTCAAGTGAGGAAAAGGACTCTAAATCCTCATGAAATTTATAATATAGTTTGATTTTATCGAGTTTTCGTTTCATGCTACTTTTGAGCTTGGCTTAAAGCCGTGTTCACTTCAAGTACGTGATATATAAGTTTGCAAACTTTACACGAAGCTTCGCTTCAATCGTTTAGAAGATTACAAGTGCATTCTTCCCTTGGTGTCGTAGAAAAGGATATAGAAACAGGCTCGGACCATATCCTTTCATCGGTTGCCCCCTTATCCTTAGCAGATACGCTCGCTTCATACGCCGAGTCCGGATACGGGACGGTAAATGAAAAAAAGCAATAGAAAAGTTGACATTGCACCGAGGACGTATCCGCCTCTCGCCATATCTCCGAATGCTATCAACTGATAATTTACTTTATAAATTACGCGGCCATTGTGTCTAAAATAAGTAGACCACGACATATATGCGGCCTGGGAACTAGTTTTTGATATTCGTAAGTTATGCACGGGTTTATATCTTATAATGGAATGGTATTTAAGTGGAAATGTTTGATTGTTACAGAAGAAGCTATTGCATGTCTGCACTACTAAAAAAAAGTATTCTTTGAGGCCAAATAGCCAGCGTTTTATAAATAAAGGCTTCAATACACAGACAGCAGCACCATTATCTGCTACACCGGCACAGATGAGTGTCTCATCTTCATCACTAAAAAACCATTTAAAAGCAGTGTACGCACTAGAAGACTTCCACGAGCACTCGATTTTTTCTAGGTTATCATAAGATATACATAAAAAATTTAGGGCCACAGGGAAGTAATCCACTCTGATCTTGACTAATTGGTCCGCATTCTTATCATTGCACTTATAGTAAAACTCTCCTACCTTCCACCTACCTGGTGGAAGAGACCGATAATGGAACCCGGTTTCCGCCACACTAACTCCCAAGCAACCTCTCGAATATTTCCTTATTTATTTATTTATTTAATTCAGACAACTATAACGGTCCATTTTTAACCGACTTCAAAAAAAGGAGGGTCAGAACTCCGTCATTTATGAGTCGATTTGGAAAATTCTTTTTAGGTTCATGAATAGACATCTCAAGGTTGGTCCCATAAAATTTTGGTGAAGATCGGATGACGAGATCCATGAGGAATCGAACGAATTCCTGAAATTTTATAGGCACTTATAATATTTTTCATATATTTTCTAAAACTATTTAAGTATTTGCATATGGTAGTCATCATCTTCCAATGCTGAGATGATGATGGAAGGTACAACTCCTTAACGGTTAGGAGTTAGGAGATAATTCAAACGAGATGCATGCCTTCAAGACCTCCCTGATCACCCCGCCATAAGTATTTTAATTGAATCACTAAAAAGCAAAAAAAAAAATTTTTAACAAAAAATAGAACCGACTTCAGTAAAACTAAAAAGCCAAAAATAACCCGTTCAAGTACAGATTACATTTGACTCACCCTTTGAAGTCGGGACCAAACCTCACGTAAACTATAATATATAAATATAATAACTGAGTGGTTTGGGATCGAAAAATTTGTGTTAGTAAACTTAGGAAAACTATGTTAGGACTTAATAATTAACAAGGATTTAGTCCTCCGGCTGAGATTCCACATTATAGGACAGTTAATCTTAGTCGCTATCACATTTAGGATGCTGTTACTACTTTTCCGTACCCTTTCCAGTAGCGAGGCAGTTTTCTTGCGCCAGACAGCATCGAAACTGTCTGTGCGCGCCTCCACGAACATTTTCGATGCACTACAAAACCTCTGTCACCGCAACAGCACCCTAAATGCGTTATTATATTGAACCCGGAGAGCATTGTAAGCCCGTTGCGTAAAACTGGTCCACAGACTTGATGAGTACAACGATGTGCAGTAAGCCTTAAACAATGTAACCTTAACTGCTTCAGTACATCGACCTAATCTGCGGGCCAGCATGTTTATGCTTTGTATGTCGATCTTTGCATTGTTTATTAGAAATACTTTACACCTCCGCGACCTCTATGTTAATACGTTAATATTTTTTAACAATTTAAAAGATATATACTGTTATGCTTTTTTTAATTATTCCTCTACCGCTTGGCGAAATGGTAGTCAACAGTTTACAGTTTCAATCCGTGTAATGACTCCGTAGGTCCACCGGTGCAGTGTTTCTTTTGTAAAAATATATTAGGAACTTTCATTTATTGTATTACTACGGTGGGGTTATATTTTTTCTAGTTTTCTCATATTTCTGCATACCTGAAGAGTTCGAAACGGCTATTATTATGCTATGTCAAAAATTTGCCAATTCAATTAAAGCTCAATGAGATGTTTAAATAGGCTTTAAGTACCGAATTATTACCATGTAAAATCACGTATTTGCTTTTATTCATTAAAAGATGCATAACTATTGGGAAGATTTCTATCGCACCGAATCGAATGCATAAGCATAGATTTTCTAAAATTTTGAAAATAGCTTTTTCTCAAAAATTGCATGTAATGTTGCCTTACCATCGCTAGATAGACTACAGTAAGTGGAACATACCGAAGACTTTTTAGAAGTGTCCAGTAAACAGCGAGATTTTAAATTTGGAATCAATATTTATCCAGTAAGTAAGTATGTAATTCCTATTACGTATCAAGATATTTGAATATCGAAACACGATTTACATCGTCACCGACCTATAAAAAAACTAAGGATGTGAAGGCGATGAGGTCGTATATAAATGTAAAAAGGATGCATTCCAAAAATTGTTTTAATTATAAGTACAGTGCGACAGCAAATTGTAGAAATTAAAAAGTGGCGTCCCTTTTTCATAGATTAAATAGAAAGAGACGACATTACAGTATACACTTGCAATTTACACTAAGAGCAAATATAAAATAAAAAGAGGTTAGCACTATTGGCAGTATAAACGTAACTCAAGATGCATATTTAAAAAAAAAAGTAGCGACAAGGTTTAGTGCGGAAGTTTGTATGCAGCGTTTAGTTCATAATTGTGCTGTGTAAAATGACAATGATATTTCGGAATTGCTTCCTTTTTTGTGTCGGTTAGAAAAAACCTCAGTTAAAATTGAAGGTAAGCTTTATAATATGAAAATTAGTTAGAAAATACGACAATGTATAACAATAATTAAATTTTATCTTTAAAACTTAGATTTTTAAGACAGAGCAAATAATTAAACGCAGTATTTATAAAAAAAAAGAAATTAAGGCGGGATTTAAATTAAAAGATAAAAATATCTAATTTGTTTGTGTGATCTATTACAATAATTCAGCAAAAATTAGTTCAGACGAGTCTGATTCCGAATAGACGGCACTCCTCCATACTTAAAAGCGGAGGCAGAGTTAGCTAAAATAATTTACTTCCGACTAAATCCAAGAAGATATAAAAAAAATACAAGAGATTCATTAAATGGAAGGAAGAAAATCAAGTTTTGGTCAGATAATGTGTGATAAGGTCAGAATATTTCAACAATCTTTCTGAGCCAATCGGATGGCTACAAAGGAAAGAAATCACAAATATTCAGCAGCAAAATATAGAAAAGTTCTTAAATCAAGCTCTAGATGATTAACATTTTGGCGATGAAGGTAAATAAATGCTGCCACTATTTGATAACGATATAACTATATCTTTTATGCAAGTACCTATGGGGAATGGAAAACAACAACAAAAGAGGTAACGATATTGTTGAATACTTACTAACCACTGACCTGGATATCCTGAACAAAGGATCCAAACCTACTTTTGTTACTAGTAGATGTAAGACCATAATCGACATAACTCTAAGCACAGGGCTAGCAGTTCAGCACATATCCAACTGGCACGTGTCGGACGAGTTGTCCTGCTCCGACCACAGGTGGATCCGCTACGATCTTACTGCAGACGTGCAGACACCAGAACCCATAAGAAATCCGAGGCGCACAGATATAAAGGCGTACAAGGAACTTCTGGTAGGTAAACTAAAGAACTATACACTAACACACAGGCCACAAGACGTAGATGAGCTAGAGGAACAGGTAAACTCACTCACCAAACTTATAATACAAAGCTACGAAGAAACATGCCCACCGTCAACACCAGCTCGTGGCAACGAAACACACGGTAGCTGGTGGGGACCGGAGATGGAACGTCTCAGAACGAAGATGAGGAGACTTCTGAATAGAGCGATGAATACAAAATCTGCAGAAGACTGGGACGAATATAAAGCAGTCAAAGCAGAATACAAGAAAAGGTTACGATACAGGAAATCTACCTCATGGCGGAATTTCTGTGACAACATAACCACCAGCACACAAGCGAACAGAACAAGGAAAATACTTGCCAAAGAACCAAATCAGTTACTAGGCACCCTAAGGAGGCAGGACGATAGCTACACCAGTTCGCCTGCTGAGACAGAAAGTCTACTGGTGGAAACTCACTTCCCGGGATGCAAGGTAATTGATAAGCACAAACTGGAACAGCAAAGGACGAATTATCAACCCACCGTGAGTGAATGGAAGATAGCGGAAAACATAACAGAACTAAATAAAACCACCTGGGCAACAAACAGTTTTGACAATTTCAAATCACCAGGACTAGATGGAATCTACCCAGCCTTATTAAAGTGGGGAGGACCAACTCTTACCGTACTAATATCCAAACTTTTCTGCAGCTGTATTGCCCTCCGATATATACCTAAGCAATGGAGAGAAGTTAAGGTAATATTCATACCAAAACCCGGAAAAAGCGACTACACTGACCCGAAGTCATTTAGACCGATCAGCCTAACTTCTTTTATGCTGAAAATACTAGAGAGACTATGTGACAGAGAACTAAAGGATACTGCACTCAAAAACATAAAAATCCACCCAAACCAACATGCTTACAGTCAAGGCAAATCAACAGACTCAGCACTCCACGCAGTGGTAAGCAATATCGAAATCGCACTAACAAGGAAAAGCTCATGCCTGGGAACCTTCATTGACATAGAAGGCGCTTTCGATAAAACAAATTTTAGCAGCATCAAACAAGCTCTAGAAAGACATGACACAGAACCATTGCTAATAGAATGGATAATGAACATGCTAGAACAAAGAATCATAAGACTAGCAGAAAACAAAGATCAGCAAGCGCTAGTCGTGAGAGGATGCCCGCAAGGAGGTGTCCTCTCACCCCTCTTATGGAACCTAGTGGTAAATGATCTGATAACAAAACTAAACGAGAGTCATTTCACGACCATAGGATACGCGGACGACCTTGTCATACTTATCAGTGGACTGGTAACAAGCACACTGTGTGAACTCACACAAACAGCACTCAAAATACTAGAGAAATGGTGCAAGGAGAATGACCTATCGGTAAACCCCAAGAAAACTGACACAATTCTCTTCACACACAAACGCAAACTAGGGTCATACGAAATGCCAAGCCTCTTCGGTACAAAGCTTACACTCTCCAAACAAGTAAAATATTTAGGGATAACCTTAGATGACAAACTGATCTGGAACAAGCATCTTGAGAACAGATTAAACAAAGCCACAGTCGCCTTCTGGCAATGTCGAAGAATGATAGGCAAAAGGTGGGGACTCGCCCCGCACATCACTCTGTGGCTATACAAAACGGTAATCGTACCTATGATCAGCTACGGAGCAGTGGTATGGTGGCCCCGAACGCAACTAGCGTGTGCGATTGCCGGCCTGCAGAAAACACAAAGACTAGCATGCACGGCCGCAACAGGCTGCATGAGGACCACTCCCACCGCAGCACTAGAGATGATCCTAGGTCTTACGCCACTGCACATACACATACAAAGAGAAGCAGCCGCTACGGCGATACGACTAAAAAGCCTAAACCTATGGACGAATAGTAATACCCAACACACAAAGATCTACAGTGAAATGATCACAAAATTCCCTACAATGGAAGCACCAATTGACAAGATACCTAAGACATTAACCTGCAAGAAGGAATACGTCATACTCCTAACAGAAGACCCGAATGAGGGCCTCAACCTAGAGGACCTGAGAATCTTTACGGACGGGTCAAAAACTGAGAAAGGAACGGGATGTGGTGTATTCTCGGAGGATTTGAGTATGCACATCTCTAAACCCCTAGGTGTACACAACATGGTATTCCAAGCTGAATGCGTAGGAATAATAGAAGCCTGCAACGCTATAAAAAGACGCCAGGTTCAGAACACAAACATACGAATACTTTCAGACAGCAAATCCGTACTACAAGCACTAAACAGTGAAATGTGTACCTCTGCTTTAATATACGAATGTCATCGCAGCATCACAGACGTGTGCGATGACAAAAATACGGTAACATTACAATGGATAAAGGGACACAGCGGCTCGAGAGGCAATGACGCAGCGGATGAATTGGCCCGTAAGGGATCAGAGACACCGCCATGCGGGCCAGAGCCAATAATACCCCTACCACAATCTTACATATACAACATAATGAACCAACATACATTATACCAACACCAAAAATACTGGGAAGACATGGGAACGTGTAGACAAACAAAAGAAATACTTCCGAATAGGAACCACAAACTCACCACCATTTTACTGAGAATCCACAGGAACCAACTACGCAAGATAGTAGGATTAATAACGGGACATAATACTCTGAACAAACACCTCTTCAATTTAGGTATAACAGACAGCCCAGTATGCAGAGCATGCATGGAGGCAGAAGAAACCACCAATCATATTCTACTAGATTGCAAACAGGTAGAAGGATACAGGATGAAATACCTAGGATCTCCAAGTACCGTACACGAAGCCATAAGCAACATCAAGGCTTTGCTTAGGTTCGTGGAGGAGTTGGGGTGGTTGGAGTAGCGCTACCCCCTTTTCACGCAAAATAGGCACGTTGGATGTCGACTTGCGGAAAATGCCCAGCGCAACTAACTAACTATGCAAGTATAAACTTATACCTAATTATTTTTGTTATAGGTTGTTATCATGGGACGCCGAATATCACAATGTGTGATAATAAAAATGGGATATAATAAAAATATTCATTAGAAAATGGCCGAATATGAATGTCACCTACAAAATATAATTTTAATCTAATTTTCTTGTTTAATTTTTGAGAAAAGCACTATACTTGCTTCGACCGTAAGAGCCATCCTGGCCTCGTATTATATCCGGACCTCGCCTACGGCTCGGTCCGTCTAATTCCTACTCGGCCAGTATGGCTTACTTACTGGTCTCTGCCGTAATGTACTATTGTTCTAATAAAACAGTTTATTTTTTATGGTGGTCATAATGTGCGGTTCTTGAACGCATCATGGAGAGTTTATGATATTTGGATAGATAAAAAAATTAAACCGTCGAATATAACAATTATTTAGGCTTTCTTTTTGAAATAATGGTCTTTTAACTATTGTCTACGTTAAACATCGTTAATTAGCACTTCCGAATGTCTTGGCTCTCTCAAAATTCTCATAGATCGTTATTTGCTTTTTATTGCGCAGTTGACATTGACGTATTAATTACATGGACACACAATCCGACGGAAAAAATGGCACCCTCCCAACTAATGCAAAATCACAAATCGCATTAGTTGGGCGATCAGTCTCGTTTAGACCATGACACGTGACAGGTCTCAAAAATGACTTAATTTTCAGTGAAAAATTGCAGAAATAACAGCTATAAAATAAAGAATAAGGTCGGAATATTCTTTTTTACGCAGATTCTATTGATTATCCTATGTAAAATCATAGCATATTTTAGATTAGAATTATTAACGTTGTCCCTACAAAATGCACCTCATCACAGAACAAAAATCTAAGGAGTCGCTATAGTTATATATTTTATTAATTAATAAAGGAGTGCAATAAATAATTATCCTATTTTTTTTATAAAAATTCCCACGCGATCTTAAACAACGTGAAAAATTGAGGTCACGTTTAGTAAGAGACAGACGTCAAGAATAATTTCAGCCAAATAATTCGTCTCTCGTGTGTTCGTTCGGCATAATCATATATATATATTTTTAAGTTTAATCAAAAGAAGCGTAAAAGTCTTTCACTCAACACAGCTTTAATATCTCAATAAAATTGTAAAAAAATGTCAATGTATACAAAAGAAGCGTAAAATGGTTATGTAGTGTTTGTACTAGTAGGTATCTATACATAAATGGATAAACACTGTCTCAGGCGCACGCCACATAGGATGCTGCGTTTAAATACACGCGAGCCGAGGGCGAGAGTGGACGCATGACATTGCTATGTGTGCGGCGGCGAGTGAGCCAGTGTTATGAACAATATGCCTTTTACAGGCAGATCCTACAGGTTACATTAATAAATTAATAAAAAAATGGCTCTGTTGTCTTGTCATTGTTTTATTTTGTCTCAGAGTCTAGACACTGTCAGTTTAAACCTTTGAACGCCAAGAACACCTAAAGACAATGTCTGCTGGGCTTCCGGTTCGTGACTCCAAGATGGCCGCATGCCTTTAAGTTTCGTTGTCCGTTATTATTCATTTTGGTTGTTCAATGTGTAGTATTGATAGCTTATTGTGCAGTGAACTAACGTATTAGTGAATGGTTAATGAAGAATTCAACTTGAAGCGTACATAGCCCTTCTTGGATCAAGGCCCGATAGACCGCGTGGTTTTTTGTAAATCGCTATCACTTTACAAAAAGCACACCTCACCGTACAACGTGATATTAATTAATCCTCAATCTTGTCGCCGTGTGCGATTCGAAACGAGTCATTGGCGAAATACCACTTGCTCAGCAAGAAGGTGAAAGCCACAATAAAAAAAAAAAAAAAAAAAAAAACTGTGCTGCCGTGCATACTACGCCACCGACTTTCACGCCACGCCATCAAACTTTAAAGGGTTAAAAATGTTAATATTTTGCACTTGCCTTACTCTCATTTCACATACTAGAACAAGATGAGTTGAGAAATCATAATGTCATTATTACCTACTGATCCCTTCTATGCAGTGTCGGGACCCTTTTATGCAGTTGTTAAATAAAAACGTAACTTAATTTGCTATTAACAATTTACGAGATTATTTAGTTCAAACAACAAATATATTTTAATACCTAAATAAAATAGTAATGAAAATAATATTTTAGTATGTAAAACTATTAAAATCTTCTCCATTCGTGCCATGTTCCAAGTTTGACAAGAGACATGAGTCAGAATACGCTAAAAAAGTTAATTTACACGAAAAATATTTGTGGTAATAAGTACCTACGTAAGCCAATTTGACACTTAAACGTTTGAGTAAAGAGTTATTTTGTACGAAGTAATTATGTTGTTGTAAATTATAAATAAGCGTTATTGGCATCTACTTGAACATGACAGCAGTGCCACTTTTTTCGACAATTTGGTTCGGGAAAGATGTGTACGAAAAAATCTATCTAAAACTAGACTACTTCCCCGAGGCTTTAAATTTTTCATGTATATCATTTGAACACGGAAAAATCGAGTGTTCATGGAGCGCTTCTAGTATATACACTACTTCTAAATTGTTTTATACACATGAAGGTGGCGAGATACTTCTGTGCACTGGTCAAGCAACTGAGAGCACCTTGACCTGTGTGTGGAGCTATATATCAATGGGCAGCAGGCAGTTATTTTACTACAGTAAAAATGTTTCCTTAGTTACGCAAACTTGTAATGATTTTATTTGTAATAATCAAACAGCTACCTTTGATTTCTATTCGATCGCAAAAATTGACCCCGTTGAGAAATTAAATGTAAATATTACAAGTTCTCTCGATGCATTGATGTTATGGCACAATAGGTGTCAATCAGATTATTGTAGCCATAAAGTAGAATATCGGTTATTAGCATTCGGGGAGACATGGCGCCGGGCGGACACGTCGTCGGTACAATGTCATTATTATGGTAATTGCGAGTTCCTATTGGCCCTCCCGTACCCGGACTCGGAGTACGAGGTGCGGGTGTACAACAGGCACACAGAAGCCACCGACGACAGACTCTGGTCTGATCCTACTTATGTATCTGTCGTTACGAAGCCCCGCGAGGAATGCTCGTGTGATGCTGATGCTGCAAACAAGGAAACATCAGATTCGATCGGCCCCAGGGACGCCTCGTGTGAAGCTTGTCTACTTGCAGATCACATAGATAAAGAAAACGAGAAGCTAAACAAACTGAAAATAAAATCAAAGAAAAAACGCGATAGGATAAACCGATACCTCAGAGTAATTAATGAATTAGAGTCAATTTGGTCAAGTTACTAGTTCAGTATGAGGGGCGCCTTCCAATGCCTAATACCTTATCGAAGGCTACTGGCCGGCTTCAGAGCTCTACTAGACTACTAGTGCCTCGCCCGGCGCCGCCTGGCGCGGGATCCACCGGCCATATTATATTCAAATATTTTTTTAATCAAGTCTTAGTTACTTTGTAGAAGTATTTCAATGCATTTTGCCTTCGGCCAACCCAACACAGGCTAAAGCTGAGTACACATTTGTATTAGATTATTTAAGTAAGTATGCGAATAGTCTTAAACTGTAAGATAAGAAAGTAGGTAAAGTTACGATGGGGTTGGCATAATGGTTAAAGGATTCAATGCCCCTAAACAATAAAGAGAAAAAAAAAAACATTCAGAATTTGTTAGAATTAGAGCTTGCAATCCGGATATCCGGATATTCGTTTTATCCGAATATTCGCTCAATTTTTGTATCCGGGTTTGTATGTCGGATGAAACGAATATTTCGAATATAGCACATGCCATAGCATAGCATAGCAACACATACATAGAAGAAACATTCGATTCCGTGGACCGTTGGCTACAGGATCACAACCTTATAACAAATAACGATAAATCAAAACTTATTCAATTCAGACCGAGACAGAAACAGCCACTTAACCTAGACACTGTAGCAAAGAACTTAATAGTACATTATGATACAAGTGTGCTAAGTTGGTCATTACAGTCGAGGCGGAATTGCAGCCCGAGCCGTAGGCGAGGGCGTAATAGAGCCGAGAGTGTAATGACCAAATGCACACGAGTTTCATACGACGTTTTTCAACACACTTGCGAGGAAAAAAACACCCGTCTATAACTGAAATATTTAATTATTAAAACAAATTGTGAAAGTACAATTATTGAAATGATACACAGTGGATTTCGATCGCATTTGTACAGTAGTTTTTGCCTTCGTCGAACGTAAAGTTTCGTATTTTTTAACTATGAATGTGAATTGGGAATGATCGTGGTATTTTGTTTTTAGTGTTAGTGTTTTTTACCAACAGCATTTTGCCGTGATTTTTCTATGTCTTTTGTAGCAATATCAGTTCCTGACGTCTACATGCTCCAGTAATACCGAATATTAACGAGACCTGAAAATAAATAAAATACATATTTAGTTACTACTGCCTGCAAATTAAGCATGTCTGGGCGGATGTCCAGTTATTTTTGTAACAAAAATATTTGAAATCAGTCTTGTCGTTTAGATTTGATATGGCTGCCAAACAATACATACAGACAGACTTACCTACATAGATAATTATAAATATAAAACATATATAAAATAGTTGAGTAGATGAGTTGCCTCATGAGTACTCGTTTTATTTTATTTTTTTTAAATTTTCATTCAGTGTACAGAAATTTCATATTTAAATAAAATAACAATTTCAACTGACCTTTGTTGCTAGGTACTGGCTATCCGGTTCTTCTTTCAGAAACTTTTCGATGTCCTTTGAGGACAATACTTTAGATTTTTTACTTCTGTAATATCTGAGCGCCTCTTCAAGAACGCAATCAGATTGGCATATGTTTTTATGTCAATACCATTTTTGTTCCGAACAGTGCTTTTTAACATTGAGTAGATAGACCACAGCGAGGTAGGCTTATATTTATTTGCTAGCTCATGAAAATAAGCTAAAATACGTTTTCCGAGAACAAATGGGATTTTTGCTGGATTTCCAATGAATAAAATTTTTATAGGCTCTAGCATACTTTTCTTTAGATTTCAATGGCAACAGGCTGTCAGTAGCATTTTTTACATCATTAAGTATTTCCGGAGGCATCAATTCCACATCTAAATCTTCTTCATAACTAGAACTCGACATTCTTGTAAATCTAATCAGTCACTAAGTACAGCGATAAACACGAATAAACAAATTTTATGCAAACCAAAATGGCGCGGAGATTTATTTTGTACACGCCTTGCATTGGTTGAATTAGTTATGCGCGCGCAGGTGCAAAATGGAAGCAATGACAAAACCGTCAAACAGCCAAATATTAAAAATATAATAATATATATATTTAATTATACCTGATGCAAATTAGTGTCAATTACATGACAAAATTTAAATAATTTGATGAAAATAATTGTTTAATTATTGTTTAATGCATCACAACTACTTTATTCACAAAAATTTTGCTTATTATATAAAAGTAAAAACTCTTTGTTGAAATTTAAAAAAAAACTGTAAAGTAAAGACACTAGTGCGTAATAGAAAAGTCAAAAGCACGCGTGTTTTATAGGATACTTTACGGCCATAAAAACAGTTTAATATGGACCACTTTACGAGCAAGTGTGTTGAAAACAATTAATAAGTCACCGATTGCACTCTACAGGGCTTCAAATTAGATAGGAAGTCATTTAAATTGAAAAATACACGACAACGAAACAATAAAAAATAAACTGTCCCGATTCGTATACGCACTGAGCATATTGAAGAGCAACACTAGCATGGAGTGCGCGCTGACCGCGTATCTCACACAGGCGGTCACGTGGCTGCGTTACGGGCTCCTGCTGTGGGGCCACAGCACAAGATGCGCACCCTCTTCATTATGCAAAAGAAGTGTATACGAATCCTGGCCACTATCGACCAACTAAATAGCTGTAAACCTGAATTCAAAAACCTAAAACTATCAACTCCTCCCTCCCTCCATATCCTAGATGTTGCCACGTTTGTAAGAAAAAATATGCATCTCTTCAAATTCAATCACAAGACTCGTCGCCACCAAAATCTCTAACTCCCGGAACCTTAACTAGAAATCTACAGAAATGGACCATACTAAAGAGCAATTAAAATATACAATAAAATATTAGTGTGGCGATATTTTTCCCAAAAAATATTTTTCCTGGTAGTAATCTTTCCATTCGTAAAATTTACCAGTCTTCATTATTTTTTTAGCTTAATTTGCCGAAGATTATTTTGCCAATATAGATTTTTCCGTATAGGGATTATTCTATTCGCATATTCTACCAATCTTTTAATCTGACAATAGCTTAGTTTTCTATCGATAATTTTCTTAGGTATATTATTTTTTAGGGTTCCGTACCTCAAAAGGAAAAAACGGAACCCTTATAGGATCACTTTGTTGTCCGTCTGTCCGTCTGTCAAGACCCTTTTTCTCAGGAACGCGTGGAGGTATGAAGCTGAAATTTATATCAATTACTCAGGTCTACTGTCCCTTGAAGCTGTGAAAAAATCAAACTTCTAAGCCAACGCAATCAAAAGATACAGCCGTTTATGCCGCAAATTTTCGACACTTGCAAGGGAATCAAAACCTACAGGGTGCTTCCCGTGAACTCAGAATCTTGAAATTTGGTACGAAGCAACGTCTTATAGCATAGATAAAGGAATAATTACGAAATCCATAATTTTTTTTTTTAATACCTAACTTTGCACCTAATTTATATGGGGCGCTATACATACCAGGTGCAAACTTAACTTAACCACTTAGGGATGGAAAGTGTTTGTACGGAACCCTCGGTGCGCGAGTCCGACTCGCACTTGGCCGGTTTTTTATTTTTTATTGTTTTATTATTTTCTTTGTCACACATTATAATACTTTAAGAAAAGCTATTGACATGCTCTCTGTCGATGTTAAGTTAATAACATTAAATAACCACATAGAATTGTTGTTCCTCTTTTTTGTCAAGGGTTAATAAACAAATGACTGAATCGGAGCATGGCTATGTCGCCATAAAGCATGTGCTTTACGCCCCCCTCAGTTGGGCACACTGCTCTGGTGGACCACTTCTCGGGTGTGGAAATTCGTTTTCTCAGTTTTAAATGATAAGTGTAGACTCGCCGTTATTAGTCTTATGTAGGATTTCCACTGAACGGGCGGCTGAAATCAGTTTCTTGCTTTTAGATGGTAAACCTGTATAAACAAATCTTTTTAGGGTTCCGTACCTCAAAAGGAAAAAACGGAACCCTTATAGGATCACTTTGTTGTCCGTCTGTCCGTCCGTCCGTCCGTCTGTCAAGACCCTTTTTCTCAGGAACGCGTGGAGGTATGAAGCTGAAATTTATATCAATTACTCAGGTCTACTGTCCCTTGAAGCTGTGATAAAATCAAACTTCTAAGCCAACGCAATCAAAAGATACAGCCGTTTATGCCGCAAATTTTCGACTGCAAGGGAATCAAAACCTACAGGGTGCTTCCCGTGAACTCAGAATCTTGAAATTTGGTACGAAGCAACGTCTTATAGCATAGATAAAGGAATAATTACGAAAACCATAATTTTTTTTTTAATACCTAACTTTGCACCTAATTTATATGGGGCGCTATTCATACCAGGTGCAAACTTAACTTAACCACTTAGGGATGGAAAGTGTTTGTACGGAACCCTCGGTGCGCGAGTCCGACTCGCACTTGGCCGGTTTTTTCTCTCTTATTTAAAAATTATCAAGTTGAACCCCTTAGGGGATGAATTTTAAAATATCCCTTCTTATTCCTTGCCTGCATCGTATATTTGAACATAAAATTTGAAGTTCTTAGGTTCAATACTTTCAATAGCTTCGGCTCTACTTTGATGATTGAGTCAGTTCGTCAGTATGTCAGTCAGTCACTCAGGACTTTTTCGTTTTTATGTGTAGTTTTTATGATCCATTTTATTTCAATAACATGCATTTTTTATTTTAAAAACTTTGCAGTTTGCGGTTGAACTTACTATCGGTACAAAAAAAACAGTTATTTCAATATCTGTGCCGTAATTACATGACGTAGAATGTTGTTTTTTGCATTAGCTCAATTCTCGTGGATATCCACGTACCACATATAACAGTCTTGGCGAAAAGATATACAAAAATAAAAAGATTAGAAAAATATGCAAACAGAAACAGGGCTCAAAGAAAAAAATAGAACGGGAATATATATTAACTATGCAGATCAATACAGATTGTCAAATTTTAAGAATGTAATTATTACTACTAAGAAAAATAAAATCCGGAATATATGCTACAGAAAAAGTTAAGACTGGTAAATTTTACGAATGGAAAGATTACAACCAGGAATTTTTTTTTTTGGGAAAAATATCTCCACACTCGCTTAATCGCGGAATTTTATGGACGAGAAAAATATTTAAATAATTATGTACCTACTAATCGCTTGCACAATGTGTCTGACACATGCTATGATGTATGCTCATATTGCTCATGTATGTATGAGGCTTGTTTAATTTTTAAATTTTTAAACTATTTTTATTTAAAGTAAAAGAAACACTGTAAGTTGTTATTACTAGTATACGTTTTTAGTCACTCTTAGTAACTAGTATTAAGTTTGGTAAACCAGACTACAAAAAATGTTAACTTTTTGATCCACTCTGGCGGGGTCTTTGTACCTACTTATAAGTACTTGGTTGCAATAAATATTATTATTACTTATCTCTTTTATTCATTTGAATTCTTAAGTTAGGTTTTTTACATACAATAAAGTTATATCAAAGAAAATACAGTAAAGAAATTACAAAATATAAATACATTATAAAAACCTAACCTAGGGTGCCGCTGGCAGCACGGCAGGGCCTAGGCTACCGGTGGTTAGGGCTGCAGAGAGAGGAACCTCCTGACGATGCGCGCCGTGTCCAGGAGTAGAGTGTCGCCTTCTGTCTGGCCCTTAATCCAGCCATCTAGCGAGAGTCTCTTAAGATGTTTGTCGAGACTCTTCTTATTATTATTATTGTAAAAGACACTTCAGATGAATTTAGTATTTACTAGCCACTATATCAAAACTTTGAGTAATATTTCATTAGCCAGACTATATCCATATGGAATCGAGAGGCTGTGCACATAATGCTTTTAGAGTAAGTTAATTTAAATAACTGACATAGTGTATAAGTTCTATGTAATTAACAATATATGGACATGGTCTGAAATAAATACTTTGAATTGAAATTGAATTGACATAGATTCTATTAAAAATAGTGAGAAAAGCGCCACCTCTCTCACGGCCCTTGCACTTGCTACAATGGGGACTGGGGATCGCGCGTGTAAACGCACATTTTAGGGTATGGCTTATGCGCATACGCATTTTAATCAGCAATCAGTCATTTATTTGCTTTAAAATGGTATAACTATACAGGTGGTCTTAAATCTATTTACAGAACTACATGTTTTGTCACAGAGACATGCAAATCTTAGGTACTATGTGTGTGCAGCATGTGCATAATTTAGTTACCTATGTATTAGGAGTGTCATTTAAATATTCCTGATTATTGGGTTTAGCTTTAGACGCTAAAAACTTAAACATGCATTCTATTCAGTCATGCTTTCTAATTTTAAAATTGAAATCGGCAATTTATTAAATATTTTTAGAACCATTCCAAAAATACTTTTTGACAAAAAAGCTGTTTTGAATTGCTTATGATTACTTTTATGTTGCTGACGTAGGTATGCTATTAAAAGACGCAAATTGCTTTATGTTAGATTTCACATACATTGATATCTCATACACGTAAAGGCTGGGTAATGTCAATTTTATTAATTCTATGAAGTGCGGTTTGCAGGAGTCTGTGGGTTTAATGCCACAAACTGACCTTAAGCAGGCTACTGAACACCATTTCATGGTCTTTAGCATTGCCCCAAAATATTACACTATATCTTATGGTAGCCGTAACATATGCGTGATATGCTGCCAGTACTGCCGATTGATTTAGTCTTTTCCTTAAATTATACAATGCATAACTAAATTGGTTATTTTTTTACATATAGAGTCAATTTGATTTTTCTATTTCAAACTAATATCTAAAAATCCTAGAAATTTTGTAGAGTCAGTTTCTTTAATCCTTAGGTCATGATACGTAATAGTTAGGTTTGGTGTATTATTAACTCGTAATTTAAAATTCATTATATTCGTCTAATCAAGATTTACATGAAGGTTATTCCTATTAAGCCAATCAATTATTAAATGTAAAGTATTTATATTTTCTTAGTGTTTATCCGTATATCGTTCGGTAAATAAATATTACAGCGCTATCGTCCGCAAATAATACCATGGAGTGATTAACAGTTTGTGGGAGGCCGTTGATGTAGACAAGAAAGAATAGAGAGCCTAGAACACTCCCTTGTAGTACACCGTAACTTAATCTCTTTAAAGTCAGAAGAGTAAGTGACTTCTTTCTTGGTTTTTCATTTCATTTATTTTTAGCAACCATGGTATTATAGGTGTTACAATTATATAATAATATAAGGTACATCATGGACCCTGTTAGGGTATAGCTTATTTAACTTAATCTAATCTAAGGGAACAACACATGCAATGTTTGACATTTGTTAATGTAACTATAAACATAAACATACACATATCACAATAATATTATTAAAATGGTTATTTACAATTTTAAAATTCAAATTTTACATTTATCTTAATATCTACTTATTAATTATTTCAATGTCAAAAGTGTTCATTCAAAATTATTATCATTAAAAAAGTCCCCTATCGAATAATAACATTTCTTAATTAATATTGATTTTAATTTTTACGAGCTGGGCTTCGTCTTCAGTCTGTAAGATGTTTGCTGGAATTTTATTGTAAACTTGTACACATCGACAATAAGGGCTGTTTTTAAATACTACAAGTTTAGACTTTGGCATTTGGAGCAGATGTTTGGATCTTGTATTTATATTTGGTAATGTCCTTCTTTTGTGGGAATAAATGGATGTGTTTCCGTACAAATATAATAGCTTCGAGAATGTATATGCAGGGTAGTGTGAGAAGCTTATGCTTTACGAAGTGCGGTTTTGTATACATACTCTATCAATTTGTGTGCACTGTTTACGACCTGTCAAATATGACTTTATCAGATTGTGGTAATGTTCACAACCGAACTCCATAATGATAGAGCTTCGACAAAAGTATGTAATGATCAACAAAGTCAAAAGCCTGAGGTGGTGCAACCCTAGCATAAGTATTAGCATAAGTACATATAGTATAGTTGTCTCAGAAAGTATGTTTCAATTATTATTGGAGGATTATTATGGCAGGATCGCCATGTGGAGATGCAAAAATAGGCGGGCTTTAATTAAAACAAAACTTAATTTACTATTACTAATTGATTCCTTTGTGTGACGAAAGTTACCTATACATTTTGTATGACTAACTTTCGTCACACAAAGGAAGCGATCGTGATTTTTTGTTAACTAAGCTTTTAACAATGTAAATTTTTTTTTGCAATCGTCCCAAAAATCGCTTCGTAAATAAGCCATTATTTCTCGTAAACAGTAAAGGATAAAAAATGGTTATTGTGCTTTATCCCTAAGAGATAGGCATATACCATCTCAGACTTTTGTAGACCTTTTTAAGGTTTACAATACTGTAGTTGGTAGGTACATTATTTTGATCTATCTCGTAGGGTTCAGCCAGCGTTTGTAATGTATACGCGAAAAATGGGTTTTATTAAGACATCACATTAGAAACCTCTAAAATTATTAGTGTTTCTCTCTGTCTGTCTCTCTGTCTGTCTATCTGTCCCTATGTATGCTTAAATCTTTACAACTACGCAACTTTCTCTACTATATTATGCATGTATTATCCTTCGTAACCTTCCTCTTGTATCACTATATCTACATATTAAAAATAACTGCATCAGAATCCGTAGCGTAGTTGTAAAGATTTAAGCATACATAGGGACAGATAGACAGACAGAGAGCAGGAAGCGACTTTGTTTTATACAAGTAATATTTGCTCAAACGAGTCATGGCCAGGCTTCGTAAAATGCGAGCAAAATTCGTTGATGTGTCGTCGTCACTTCACTACATGTAGTTTCACTACATGACTCGTTTGAGCAAATATTACTTGTCCGAATTTTGATTGTCAAACTTTATTAAAGTAACATTCCATTCCATATACCTAAGTAATCTATTGTTACCCTATTATTGAATGTCCAAATATTTTTTTATATGTATGAAAAAAAAAATACTATATTTAAAAATTGTGAGAATGGCTGGCTCCTTCGCTACGAGATGGGCAGCACCTGCACTCATTCCGTGCCTTTACTTTCTTACAGCTGGTGGGTGCTGTGATCATGAACATGTCTGTCGTCGCCCGCGCATTGGTGTCGCGCTGCAGCTGGACGGCGCGCGCGCCGCGTGTGAGCGGGACCGCGAACCGAAGATGACTGTCACTGGACCAAGTGTTAAAGAGTACGCTGGGAATAATTACTTTGTGGAATATAGGGACGATATAGAACTACAATGTTCATTCAGCGACACGGGACATCTGATTATCCGACGTAGACTTGTGAAGTTCAAAAGATCCGTCGTCGTCGTCGATACCGATCACGAGAAAGATCTACCAACAAAGGTGGTTAACGAAAGAACAGTTACATCATTACTAAAGCCTACGTTAGGATGTATAAATACACCTGCAAAGACAGCAAAAGTGAGTGCGAGCGCTCGCTGATTATTTATCACCACCTGCAATGCTCGTCTCCTCACCACGCGTGTGGCAACTTAAATTAAATGAGTATAAGTATTACCATATATCAAATATTCTTTACTCTATTGTATAAGCATAAAATATCCCAAAATAAATACAGACACACAGATACACATGTTAAACCTATAACACCCCTCTTTTTTTGTCGGGGGTTAATATCAATCACTTAAAAAATATATAAAATAGTTTGTCATGATCCCTAGTAGTAGGTAAATATGAGTCGATAATATTAAGTGTATTATAATATTTATAATAAACTAGCTGTGCCCCGCGGTGTTACCCGCTCATCCCACGGGAACACTAAATTTATTCGGGATGAAAAGTATCCTATGTCCTTTCCCGGGTCTCAAACTATCTCCATACCAAATTTCATCTAAGTCGGTTCAGCGGTTTAAGCGTGAAGAGGTAACAGACAGACAGACACACTTTCGCATTTATAATATTAGTATGGATTAGTATGGATTATGCTTATTGGCAAACAAACAAATATCACCCATTCTCGATGAATCTTTCCCTGGCTTCATCGACGAAAAGAACAAAATTTTCACCTCATTTTCGGACCGCTTGCTCCAAATTAACGCTCACATGGCTTACACTATAATCAAATATTGTCTATTTGTGCCTAAATTCACGTATGCACTTAGATCTAGTCCCCTCTGGAAGCACCTCACACTTTTGGAAAAACTCGACAATTCTATCAAATCCGTTATTTCTTCTGTAATCAACATTCAGTTACAAAACGACCAATGGACCCAAGCCGCCTTGCCCGTCAGGCATGGAGGTTTAGGGATCCGGAAAATTTCTAGTGTTTCCTTACCCGCATTCCTTTCTTCTGTTCACGGTACTCAAAATTTAAACCTTAAAATTTTAAAAGAAACCCCTGACCCATTTGGAAATCCCTTGTTTTTCTGACGCCCTAAATTCTTGGCGGTCTAACTGCCCCACTAGCGACCTGCCTTCAATCCCCCATTCGCAACGGCAATGGGACAAGCCGCTCTGCGCGCTGGTACGGGATAACTTAGTTGAAACGTCAACCAGTCCCGCAGAGCGAGCTCGCCTCCTTGCTAGTTCCCGGTGGGAATCAGGCGCGTGGCTACAGGCACTACCCTCTAAGAATTTAGGAACGCTCCTATCTAATAATACTTTTAGACTCGCTGTATCGCTGCGCCTGGGAGCTGCATGTGTTGCCCCGCATCGGTGTCGATGCGGCAATAATGTCTCTCCATCCGGTCTCCATGGCCTATCCTGCACGAAGAGCGCTGGGCGCATCTCGCGGCATGCTTGCCTCAACGAAATTTTGCGCCGAGCGCTCGCAAGTGCGGGAACACCGGCCATTTTAGAGCCTTCAGGTCTGGCGAGGGACGACGGAAAGAGGCCGGATGGCATGACCCTCGTCCCCTGGAAGCTGGGACGGCCTTTGGTATGGGACGCCACGTGCGTGGATACATTAGCGCCGTCCCACCTTCCAGTGACCACCACCAAAGCCGGGGCTGCTGCGGACGCGGCCGAACACCTCAAGCGGCGCAAGTATGCAGCCATCGATAGTGGCTACATGTTTGAGCCGTTTGGGGTGGAAACTCTGGGGCCATGGGGACAAAGTGCCCATACCATTTTCCGTGAACTAGCTAAGAGACTAGTCGATGCTACGGGTGACCAAAGGGCTGGTTCATACCTATGCCAAAGAATAGCCCTGGCTATTCAGTGTGGTAATGCGGCCAGCCTCTTGGGCACCCTCCCGGTCGGCACCGATCTGGAGCCCGTTTTTTATTTATAGTTAGGTTTAGTTAAGTTTATATATATATATACATATATTCTAGTTTTAATTGTTTCTATGTATTATTTTTAGTATTGTGTTTTAATAAAATCCTTCATTTATTACGCAAAAACAACGAATAAGTAAAATCATTATTGCGTCATATTTAATTTGAAAACATTAATAGTCTATGGTCGGTGCCGTCCACATTCTGGAAGATGAACTGGACGGAGTCTAGACTCTCCACATTTTGGGAGAAGATCAGGACGAAGTCCAGACTCTTCACATTCCGGGAGAACCGGACGAAGTAGACTCTCCACATCATAGAGAAAAATGTCTAAAACAAGCAGCATTTTTGAGAGGATAAGGAGTCTTAATACAAACAAAAGTTATGTTTAAAAATATTTTTATTAAAGTAGAATGTATCGTTTATCGTGTAAGCGGCCAGGGCAGCAGCACTTGAGTGACGTCGAGCGCCAGGATATCCGCTTTGGCGCCGAGCGCGGCTTGGAGCGCGGGGCGCGTGCGCGCCAGCTCGCCGTGACACCACTCCTTCACGTACGTGCCAGCGCTCGTGCGCTTGCGCAGACGGAACAGCGACGGGTGGCCTGGAACGATACCAAGGTTTAATATGACTCGGATTCCTGTCACAAACAGAACATGAGTACCACGACGGTGAGTAACGCAAGTTTGCCATTTAATCGACCTCTGTTCACGTTTTTGACCATCAAGTTTTGTAGCTAGTTACGAACAAGGATTTTTTTTTCTTTTTTTTTAAATTAGCAGGGCGGCATTCCTTTTTTTTTCCGGCGGACGTGGCGCTGACCTGGCACGCTGTCGGCCCGCAGGCTGAGTATGTCGCGCGGCCGGGCCAGCAGCGGGGGCGGTGCAGCACGTGCGCTGCAGGATGTTAAGTATGTCCGGCGGACGTGTCACTCACCTGGCACGCTGTCGGCCCGCAGGCTGAGTATGTCGCGCGGCCGGGCCAGCAGCGGGGGCGGTGCAGCACGTGCGCTGCAGGATGTTAAGTATGTCCGGCGGACGTGTCACTCACCTGGCACGCTGTCGGCCCGCAGGCTGAGTATGTCGCGCGGCCGGGCCAGCAGCGGGCGGCGGTGCAGCACGTGCGCTGCAGGATGTTAAGTATGTCCGGCGGACGTGTCACTCACCTGGCACGCTGTCGGCCCGCAGGCTGAGTATGTCGCGCGGCCGGGCCAGCAGCGGGGGCGGTGCAGCACGTGCGCTGCAGGATGTTAAGTATGTCCGGCGGACGTGTCACTCACCTGGCACGCTGTCGGCCCGCAGGCTGAGTATGTCGCGCGGCCGGGCCAGCAGCGGGGGCGGTGCAGCACGTGCGCTGCAGGATGTTAAGTATGTCCGGCGGACGTGTCACTCACCTGGCACGCTGTCGGCCCGCAGGCTGAGTATGTCGCGCGGCCGGGCCAGCAGCGGGGGCGGTGCAGCACGTGCGCTGCAGGATGTTAAGTATGTCCGGCGGACGTGTCACTCACCTGGCACGCTGTCGGCCCGCAGGCTGAGTATGTCGCGCGGCCGGGCCAGCAGCGGGCGGCGGTGCAGCACGTGCGCTGCAGGATGTTAAGTATGTCCGGCGGACGTGTCACTCACCTGGCACGCTGTCGGCCCGCAGGCTGAGTATGTCGCGCGGCCGGGCCAGCAGCGGGGGCGGTGCAGCACGTGCGCTGCAGGATGTTAAGTATGTCCGGCGGACGTGTCACTCACCTGGCACGCTGTCGGCCCGCAGGCTGAGTATGTCGCGCGGCCGGGCCAGCAGCGGGGGCGGTGCAGCACGTGCGCTGCAGGATGTTAAGTATGTCCGGCGGACGTGTCACTCACCTGGCACGCTGTCGGCCCGCAGGCTGAGTATGTCGCGCGGCCGGGCCAGCAGCGGGGGCGGTGCAGCACGTGCGCTGCAGGATGTTAAGTATGTCCGGCGGACGTGTCACTCACCTGGCACGCTGTCGGCCCGCAGGCTGAGTATGTCGCGCGGCCGGGCCAGCAGCGGGGGCGGTGCAGCACGTGCGCTGCAGGATGTTAAGTATGTCCGGCGGACGTGTCGCTCACCTGGCACGCTGTCGGCCCGCAGGCTGAGTATGTCGCGCGGCCGGGCCAGCAGCGGGCGGCGGTGCAGCACGTGCGCTGCAGGATGTTAAGTATGTCCGGCGGACGTGCCGCTCACCTGGCACGCTGTCGGCCCGCAGGCTGAGTATGTCGCGCGGCCGGGCCAGCAGCGGGGGCGGTGCAGCACGTGCGCTGCAGGATGTTAAGTATGTCCGGCGGACGTGTCACTCACCTGGCACGCTGTCGGCCCGCAGGCTGAGTATGTCGCGCGGCCGGGCCAGCAGCGGGGGCGGTGCAGCACGTGCGCTGCAGGATGTTAAGTATGTCCGGCGGACGTGTCACTCACCTGGCACGCTGTCGGCCCGCAGGCTGAGTATGTCGCGCGGCCGGGCCAGCAGCGGGCGGCGGTGCAGCACGTGCGCTGCAGGATGTTAAGTATGTCCGGCGGACGTGCCGCTCACCTGGCACGCTGTCGGCCCGCAGGCTGAGTATGTCGCGCGGCCGGGCCAGCAGCGGGGGCGGTGCAGCACGTGCGCTGCAGGATGTTAAGTATGTCCGGCGGACGTGTCACTCACCTGGCACGCTGTCGGCCCGCAGGCTGAGTATGTCGCGCGGCCGGGCCAGCAGCGGGCGGCGGTGCAGCACGTGCGCTGCAGGATGTTAAGTATGTCCGGCGGACGTGTCACTCACCTGGCACGCTGTCGGCCCGCAGGCTGAGTATGTCGCGCGGCCGGGCCAGCAGCGGGGGCGGTGCAGCACGTGCGCTGCAGGATGTTAAGTATGTCCGGCGGACGTGTCACTCACCTGGCACGCTGTCGGCCCGCAGGCTGAGTATGTCGCGCGGCCGGGCCAGCAGCGGGCGGCGGTGCAGCACGTGCGCTGCAGGATGTTAAGTATGTCCGGCGGACGTGTCACTCACCTGGCACGCTGTCGGCCCGCAGGCTGAGTATGTCGCGCGGCCGGGCCAGCAGCGGGCGGCGGTGCAGCACGTGCGCTGCAGGATGTTAAGTATGTCCGGCGGACGTGCCGCTCACCTGGCACGCTGTCGGCCCGCAGGCTGAGTATGTCGCGCGGCCGGGCCAGCAGCGGGGGCGGTGCAGCACGTGCGCTGCAGGATGTTAAGTATGTCCGGCGGACGTGTCACTCACCTGGCACGCTGTCGGCCCGCAGGCTGAGTATGTCGCGCGGCCGGGCCAGCAGCGGGCGGCGGTGCAGCACGTGCGCTGCAGGATGTTAAGTATGTCCGGCGGACGTGCCGCTCACCTGGCACGCTGTCGGCCCGCAGGCTGAGTATGTCGCGCGGCCGGGCCAGCAGCGGGGGCGGTGCAGCACGTGCGCTGCAGGATGTTAAGTATGTCCGGCGGACGTGTCACTCACCTGGCACGCTGTCGGCCCGCAGGCTGAGTATGTCGCGCGGCCGGGCCAGCAGCGGGGGCGGTGCAGCACGTGCGCTGCAGGATGTTAAGTATGTCCGGCGGACGTGTCACTCACCTGGCACGCTGTCGGCCCGCAGGCTGAGTATGTCGCGCGGCCGGGCCAGCAGCGGGGGCGGTGCAGCACGTGCGCTGCAGGATGTTAAGTATGTCCGGCGGACGTGTCACTCACCTGGCACGCTGTCGGCCCGCAGGCTGAGTATGTCGCGCGGCCGGGCCAGCAGCGGGGGCGGTGCAGCACGTGCGCTGCAGGATGTTAAGTATGTCCGGCGGACGTGTCACTCACCTGGCACGCTGTCGGCCCGCAGGCTGAGTATGTCGCGCGGCCGGGCCAGCAGCGGGGGCGGTGCAGCACGTGCGCTGCAGGATGTTAAGTATGTCCGGCGGACGTGTCACTCACCTGGCACGCTGTCGGCCCGCAGGCTGAGTATGTCGCGCGGCCGGGCCAGCAGCGGGGGCGGTGCAGCACGTGCGCTGCAGGATGTTAAGTATGTCCGGCGGACGTGTCGCTCACCTGGCACGCTGTCGGCCCGCAGGCTGAGTATGTCGCGCGGCCGGGCCAGCAGCGGGCGGCGGTGCAGCACGTGCGCTGCAGGATGTTAAGTATGTCCGGCGGACGTGCCGCTCACCTGGCACGCTGTCGGCCCGCAGGCTGAGTATGTCGCGCGGCCGGGCCAGCAGCGGGGGCGGTGCAGCACGTGCGCTGCAGGATGTTAAGTATGTCCGGCGGACGTGTCACTCACCTGGCACGCTGTCGGCCCGCAGGCTGAGTATGTCGCGCGGCCGGGCCAGCAGCGGGGGCGGTGCAGCACGTGCGCTGCAGGATGTTAAGTATGTCCGGCGGACGTGTCACTCACCTGGCACGCTGTCGGCCCGCAGGCTGAGTATGTCGCGCGGCCGGGCCAGCAGCGGGCGGCGGTGCAGCACGTGCGCTGCAGGATGTTAAGTATGTCCGGCGGACGTGCCGCTCACCTGGCACGCTGTCGGCCCGCAGGCTGAGTATGTCGCGCGGCCGGGCCAGCAGCGGGGGCGGTGCAGCACGTGCGCTGCAGGATGTTAAGTATGTCCGGCGGACGTGTCACTCACCTGGCACGCTGTCGGCCCGCAGGCTGAGTATGTCGCGCGGCCGGGCCAGCAGCGGGCGGCGGTGCAGCACGTGCGCTGCAGGATGTTAAGTATGTCCGGCGGACGTGTCACTCACCTGGCACGCTGTCGGCCCGCAGGCTGAGTATGTCGCGCGGCCGGGCCAGCAGCGGGGGCGGTGCAGCACGTGCGCTGCAGGATGTTAAGTATGTCCGGCGGACGTGTCACTCACCTGGCACGCTGTCGGCCCGCAGGCTGAGTATGTCGCGCGGCCGGGCCAGCAGCGGGCGGCGGTGCAGCACGTGCGCTGCAGGATGTTAAGTATGTCCGGCGGACGTGTCACTCACCTGGCACGCTGTCGGCCCGCAGGCTGAGTATGTCGCGCGGCCGGGCCAGCAGCGGGCGGCGGTGCAGCACGTGCGCTGCAGGATGTTAAGTATGTCCGGCGGACGTGCCGCTCACCTGGCACGCTGTCGGCCCGCAGGCTGAGTATGTCGCGCGGCCGGGCCAGCAGCGGGGGCGGTGCAGCACGTGCGCTGCAGGATGTTAAGTATGTCCGGCGGACGTGTCACTCACCTGGCACGCTGTCGGCCCGCAGGCTGAGTATGTCGCGCGGCCGGGCCAGCAGCGGGCGGCGGTGCAGCACGTGCGCTGCAGGATGTTAAGTATGTCCGGCGGACGTGCCGCTCACCTGGCACGCTGTCGGCCCGCAGGCTGAGTATGTCGCGCGGCCGGGCCAGCAGCGGGGGCGGTGCAGCACGTGCGCTGCAGGATGTTAAGTATGTCCGGCGGACGTGTCACTCACCTGGCACGCTGTCGGCCCGCAGGCTGAGTATGTCGCGCGGCCGGGCCAGCAGCGGGGGCGGTGCAGCACGTGCGCTGCAGGATGTTAAGTATGTCCGGCGGACGTGTCACTCACCTGGCACGCTGTCGGCCCGCAGGCTGAGTATGTCGCGCGGCCGGGCCAGCAGCGGGGGCGGTGCAGCACGTGCGCTGCAGGATGTTAAGTATGTCCGGCGGACGTGTCACTCACCTGGCACGCTGTCGGCCCGCAGGCTGAGTATGTCGCGCGGCCGGGCCAGCAGCGGGCGGCGGTGCAGCACGTGCGCTGCAGGATGTTAAGTATGTCCGGCGGACGTGCCGCTCACCTGGCACGCTGTCGGCCCGCAGGCTGAGTATGTCGCGCGGCCGGGCCAGCAGCGGGGGCGGTGCAGCACGTGCGCTGCAGGATGTTAAGTATGTCCGGCGGACGTGTCACTCACCTGGCACGCTGTCGGCCCGCAGGCTGAGTATGTCGCGCGGCCGGGCCAGCAGCGGGGGCGGTGCAGCACGTGCGCTGCAGGATGTTAAGTATGTCCGGCGGACGTGTCACTCACCTGGCACGCTGTCGGCCCGCAGGCTGAGTATGTCGCGCGGCCGGGCCAGCAGCGGGGGCGGTGCAGCACGTGCGCTGCAGGATGTTAAGTATGTCCGGCGGACGTGTCGCTCACCTGGCACGCTGTCGGCCCGCAGGCTGAGTATGTCGCGCGGCCGGGCCAGCAGCGGGCGGCGGTGCAGCACGTGCGCTGCAGGATGTTAAGTATGTCCGGCGGACGTGTCGCTCACCTGGCACGCTGTCGGCCCGCAGGCTGAGTATGTCGCGCGGCCGGGCCAGCAGCGGGGGCGGTGCAGCACGTGCGCTGCAGGATGTTAAGTATGTCCGGCGGACGTGTCACTCACCTGGCACGCTGTCGGCCCGCAGGCTGAGTATGTCGCGCGGCCGGGCCAGCAGCGGGGGCGGTGCAGCACGTGCGCTGCAGGATGTTCAGTATGTCCGGCGGACGTGTCACTCACCTGGCACGCTGTCGGCCCGCAGGCTGAGTATGTCGCGCGGCCGGGCCAGCAGCGGGGGCGGTGCAGCACGTGCGCTGCAGGATGTTAAGTATGTCCGGCGGACGTGTCGCTCACCTGGCACGCTGTCGGCCCGCAGGCTGAGTATGTCGCGCGGCCGGGCCAGCAGCGGGCGGCGGTGCAGCACGTGCGCTGCAGGATGTTAAGTATGTCCGGCGGACGTGTCACTCACCTGGCACGCTGTCGGCCCGCAGGCTGAGTATGTCGCGCGGCCGGGCCAGCAGCGGGCGGCGGTGCAGCACGTGCGCTGCAGGATGTTAAGTATGTCCGGCGGACGTGCCGCTCACCTGGCACGCTGTCGGCCCGCAGGCTGAGTATGTCGCGCGGCCGGGCCAGCAGCGGGCGGCGGTGCAGCACGTGCGCTGCAGGATGTTAAGTATGTCCGGCGGACGTGTCACTCACCTGGCACGCTGTCGGCCCGCAGGCTGAGTATGTCGCGCGGCCGGGCCAGCAGCGGGCGGCGGTGCAGCACGTGCGCTGCAGGATGTTAAGTATGTCCGGCGGACGTGCCGCTCACCTGGCACGCTGTCGGCCCGCAGGCTGAGTATGTCGCGCGGCCGGGCCAGCAGCGGGCGGCGGTGCAGCACGTGCGCTGCAGGATGTTAAGTATGTCCGGCGGACGTGTCACTCACCTGGCACGCTGTCGGCCCGCAGGCTGAGTATGTCGCGCGGCCGGGCCAGCAGCGGGCGGCGGTGCAGCACGTGCGCTGCAGGATGTTAAGTATGTCCGGCGGACGTGTCGCTCACCTGGCACGCTGTCGGCCCGCAGGCTGAGTATGTCGCGCGGCCGGGCCAGCAGCGGGGGCGGTGCAGCACGTGCGCTGCAGGATGTTAAGTATGTCCGGCGGACGTGTCACTCACCTGGCACGCTGTCGGCCCGCAGGCTGAGTATGTCGCGCGGCCGGGCCAGCAGCGGGCGGCGGTGCAGCACGTGCGCTGCAGGATGTTAAGTATGTCCGGCGGACGTGTCGCTCACCTGGCACGCTGTCGGCCCGCAGGCTGAGTATGTCGCGCGGCCGGGCCAGCAGCGGGGGCGGTGCAGCACGTGCGCTGCAGGATGTTAAGTATGTCCGGCGGACGTGTCACTCACCTGGCACGCTGTCGGCCCGCAGGCTGAGTATGTCGCGCGGCCGGGCCAGCAGCGGGGGCGGTGCAGCACGTGCGCTGCAGGATGTTAAGTATGTCCGGCGGACGTGTCACTCACCTGGCACGCTGTCGGCCCGCAGGCTGAGTATGTCGCGCGGCCGGGCCAGCAGCGGGGGCGGTGCAGCACGTGCGCTGCAGGATGTTAAGTATGTCCGGCGGACGTGTCACTCACCTGGCACGCTGTCGGCCCGCAGGCTGAGTATGTCGCGCGGCCGGGCCAGCAGCGGGGGCGGTGCAGCACGTGCGCTGCAGGATGTTAAGTATGTCCGGCGGACGTGTCACTCACCTGGCACGCTGTCGGCCCGCAGGCTGAGTATGTCGCGCGGCCGGGCCAGCAGCGGGGGCGGTGCAGCACGTGCGCTGCAGGATGTTAAGTATGTCCGGCGGACGTGTCACTCACCTGGCACGCTGTCGGCCCGCAGGCTGAGTATGTCGCGCGGCCGGGCCAGCAGCGGGGGCGGTGCAGCACGTGCGCTGCAGGATGTTAAGTATGTCCGGCGGACGTGTCACTCACCTGGCACGCTGTCGGCCCGCAGGCTGAGTATGTCGCGCGGCCGGGCCAGCAGCGGGCGGCGGTGCAGCACGTGCGCTGCAGCACGTGCGCTGCAGGATGTTAAGTATGTAATAGTACAATGTTTAATTTATGTACTATACAATGTTTGTAATAGTTTCGTATTTTTGGTAGATAATGCAAATCCTTGCTTTTGAATATATTGATCTGTAATACCATAAAGGCGATATCAGACATTTCACTCGAGTGAATGTTCACTAGAGTGATTGCTTCATTTTTCTTTAATTCCATGTTCACACTGTTTAGCTAGAATGACATACTAGAAATGAACATTCACCGATCGTTTCTGACAATATGGCGTCGAATAAAGTCGAGTGTCTTGGGATAAGTTTAGTTGGTGAACATTGATCAAGGAGTTGACAATAATAAAAAATAGAAAACGGCCGAATCCGAGTGAACGTTCACTCTGTGTTCAGACCGTTCATTTTTCGTTCATTCGGAGTGCGAATGAATGATGCCGAATGAACCGATCCAACATTGTTGGATTGATTCACTAGTGAATTCATTCGGCACTTTCGTTTCACTCCGTGTTCAGACGTGTCACTTAAAGTGAATGATACTGAATGAAAGACGAAAATGAACGAAAAATTAACCGTCTGATATCACCATAACACTCACCTCCGGGCAAAGGCGGTGGCGGCGGCGGCGCCGGTCCGCCTGGACTGCCGATTGCCTGCAATAAATAATAAATAAATATCGGACAACCTCATACAAATCGATCTAGTCCCAAATTAAGCAAATGGCTTGTGTTATGGATACTAGACGACGATATACCAACTTATTTAGATAAATATATACTTAAGAGGTTTTATTCCTTTTAAAAAAATTTTTTTCGTATTTTGACAAATATATTGATAATTTCAACCATCTTTTTGAAGGGAATAATACTTTTCCCCGACTTCTAGGTAGCAACATAACTATTTAATGCTTTCATTGCGTGCAGTCGAAGGTAAGTTGAAAAATCTAATTGTCAGCGTGAATTTTGTCAATTTCGAGTAGTTTTTGAAACAAAAAATATTAATGAAAAGTTCAAACTGTAGGTTTCGAATATATACCAATAAATCCCAATAGCCCTGTTCTAGGTAGTAACATCAATAATATGTAAAGAAACTTGTTTGATCATAGAGAAAAATGTCTAAAACAATCAGCATTTTAAAAGGAATAAGGCCTATTAAATGCATAGAATAACCATGACCAAAGCAGAAATATTCGAGTTCATCACATAAATATTTGGTCTGGCCGGGATTCGAACGCGAGACCGGCTCAGTAGACAGGTGTCTACAAACTACGCCAAACGCGTCGTCAAATAACACATCTATACTATTCTATTTTTTTTTTCAAACACAATACGGTTTTTGACTATAGTGAAAATTAATTATGCCATTGAAATTTAAACCACTAAACACACATTAAAAAAAAATACGGACCGAAATAAACGACTACTAACTTTAGAACATTTCAGTGTTTTAAATTGGGCAAAAACTGTTAAGAACGTGTTGTGCGTTAAGCAAATGTTGTACGGAAGAGTATCGCTCTTTAGCGATAAGACCGCCTGCTGTTTACCTCTAATACGGTATTTGATGACAGCTTTAGCAAAAACGATTTTTCAGTATGAAGTTTCTATGTAGATACTGGCTTGTGACGACATTAAAAACAGTAGTCAGAACACGTCTTCTTTTTAATTATCTAATTAAAAATAGTATAATGTCCAAAAGTTAGTGGTAGTTTATTTGGTTCCGTGTATTCTTGAAAGTGTGTTTAGTGGTTTCAATGATACATTTTTTTTACTATAATCAAATACCGTATTGTAATTTCTTGCGTTGTTGTTCTCCTGTATGTTTTGTGAGGAGTGCAGTATAGAGTATTTGTATTGTATTGTGTTTAAAGTCGACTTTTTAATTAGGCGAACTAACTTGACAGTTCATTTCACACGAATGTTGCCACAGTTTCGCTAGTGTTGTTAATATCGATATTCAAAAAAAAGCAGTTCATATCAGAGGTTTAGTTAAACAGCGTTTAAAAAAGTAGACATTAAATGTTTCATAAATTTTTCATTATTGGGTCTGATATCAAACTAATAATATTATTACACGAATCAATAATATTAAAACTGTTGGAATTAAAACACTTACATCGAACGAACTTTGTTTTAGGACATCGCTAAGAACGCTGTCCGCCTTTTTGTTTTTTTGATAGTTCCATGGTATTATCGAATACACTGATAACTGTACATTTGTAAATATAAATCTTATTGCAACATGTTAAGGTCTATGGGTGTATAGTGAAGGTTATATCGACATATTTGTATCGACATAAACCAATCACTATTTTTTTTTCTATTTCTGACAACACTTTCAGCTGTCAAGTTGGTTCGCCTAATGAAATAAAAAACCGGTCACGTGCGAGTCGGACTCGCGCACCGAGGGTTCCGTACAAACACTTTCCATCCATAAGTGGTTAAGTTAAGTTTGCACCTGGTATGTATAGCGCTCCATACAAATGAGGTGCAAAGTTAACGCAACCAATCCCTTTGTTGTATGGGAGCCCCCTTTAAATATTTATTTTATTTTATTTTTAGTATTTGTTGTTATAGCGGCAATAGAAATACATCATCTGTGAAAATTTCAACTATCTAGCTATCACCGTTACGGACGGACGGACGGACAGCGAAGTCTCAATAATAGGGTCCCGTTTTTACCCTTTGGGTACGGAACCCTAAAAAGTAAGTTTGGGGTTATCCCAATCTGGCAGAAAATAGTTTAACCGCACGTAATGTTTCACTGTCCGTCTATCTGCCTGTCCGCCTGTCACCAGGCTGTATCTCAACAACGGTGATAGCTAGACAGTTGAAATTTTCACAGATGATGTATGTCTGTTGCCGCTATAACAACAAATACTAAAAACAGAATAACATTAATATTTAAGTGTGGCTCCCGTACAACACAAGTGTTTCATTTTTATTTTTTTTATTTCATGAGTCTGACTCGCACTTTTTTTTTCTTTCAATTCAATGTTTTTTAATTGTCATTATTATAAAGATTCTATGTGAAAATCGTTTTTGAGCTTTTTGATCACTAAGTCAGGATCTGTAAGGAATTTTAAATTATGTTATTTAGCGTTTTTATGAACTGCGTATTAAATTATTAAATTATTTATGTGTTGCGCACATAACGTTTTTCCTGATAAATTAATAGTGTTATTAAATAGAATATTCTTTATTACACACGTCAACGGGAAGTTAATAAAAACAAACACAGACTACACGATGAAAATCTGTTGTCTAAAACAGATGGCGCCAGACTGGCATGGCGCCGCGCGCCCTTACAAAACGAATGACGATCCTGCATCACGCTAAGATTTTTCCAGAAATCATAACCCTTCTCCATAGAAAACTGGTTATCATACAAATTTAGAATGGTATAATAGTATAAATGCCACACCCACGCCACTACTAGTCAAGAATTTTGAATATATGCGAACGATTAATATTTGATTAAGACGTAATATGTAAACAAAATTTCCATATGACTGTCGGTGATTGGAGAATTGTATTTATTTATTTTCAAGTGCCCAGTTTTCGTCAAAATAAGACTCATCACTCTCATCAATATTAACTTATCAATCAGGGCATTCCACATAAATAGTCGAAAACTGTGCGGTTCCAGAGGAATGAGCTCCCTGACGAGGTTTTCCCCGGAAGCTACAGCATGTGTTCTTTAAGGGATTAAATAGGTTCTTAAAGGGTCGGCAACGCGCGTGTGATGCTCCTGGCGTCGCAAGCATATGGATGCTGCGGAGCATCACACGCAAGCACGCCTATGGAGGCGGCGGTTACTGCTTAACATCAGGCGGGCAGCATGCTTGTTTGCCACCGTCATGGTAACCTGGCAACATAGAGTAAAACTCCAACTGCAAGCCAGTTGTACGTACCCTTATTCTAAGTACGTACCTAGCCTGGGTGTGGATACTAGTTTATATAAACCGGTCGGTTGTATACTTCAGACCTATAAGGACTACAAGTTAACATGTTTGATATACTCGGACCATTCGTTATCTTAGTGGTATGGAGTCCCTTCCCTGCTCATAAAAAAGGTCAGCGAAGATGGTGCGGACATCTTGTGCACATGGGTACCTAAAGGCTGTGTTTTACTCGTAGATAAAAGAAGGAAAGCGTAAGCCAGGACATCAGCTCCTGCGATACAAGGACGTGACGGGAAGCCGTTGGAAAAGGGCGGCGCACAGCATATCCGTCCCCAAGCCTTAGGTGTAATGGAGGAAAAAGTCTTCTTAACTCGCTTTTTCCTTACATCAATCAAGTACATAGTATTCTAAAACTATACTCGCACTCAAAGGCCATGTGATGTGAATGCGACCAGCTAGTCAAGAGGCAATTTAATATGTTATTTCAGTTATTTTAATCCAACATTTTCAATTCATTTTTACAGACTTACTTGGGTGAAAAAGAAAATAAATATTTGGTGTAACTACGTTCAAGGTCAGACGTATTTATATTATTAATTTAAAGCGTAGATCAACGCCCGCACGCTAATAGGCTGTACAAAATCACGCCGGTATTACCGAAAGTACCTGCTTAAATGCAATGCACGTAACACATTACGCGGAAACATCTAAAATTCAAATGTTCCCACTAGATTTCCCCACGACGCACGCAATGTACAGCCTGGTGTTTTTCGCGGTCGAGGATTTCATGACTCAACAATACTTATGATTTAACCTTGTGCAACGTAATGATTAAACAAATATAAATCAATTTGCTCTTTATTTCAACATTCTATAATTTGAATTTGTTTATTTACTTATTAGATTTGCATTTATGTAAAAAATAAACATAAAATAGCGTTGGCGGGCTTTCATAAAACAAGTTGATAATTAAAAATGTGTACCTAAGTATAATATAAACCATAAGCAAATGCATGCAATAAAACTTACAAGTTCTAACTGCAGCCACGGAATTAGTTAGTTTGCAAATAGATTTTAACATGAATGAAATAAAATGCTACGTGTGCTCCGTGAGAATGTCCACAGACCACTGAACTGACAACTGACTGAGCAGTGAGCAAAGGCATCAGGCATTCGCTTCGCAAACCACAAAGGGCGTTGGCGTGATAAAAACGTTTTATAAACAAAACTTTTTCACGAAAACTTTTTCACGAACGACTTTATCACGAAAAACTTTATCACGAATAGACTTTATCACGAAAACTTAATCACGAAAACTTTATCACTAAAGACTTTATCACGAAAACTTTATCACGAAAAGACTATATCACGAAAAGACTTTATCACGAAAATGGTAGTTATCTTTTACCTTAAAAATGATGGGTAAAATACCCTGTCCTCACACAGCTACCACGTGACCGACCAATCGAAGCTTAATTTAATTTTTTTATTATTTATAAGCAAGTGCAACTTAGTCCGCGTTTTTTTCTTTTACCGTAGGTAATGGTACGACACGACATTCACCCTCTCCTTCACTCAGATTCAGATTCAGATTCTTTATTGGAAAAAATAACAATTTTACAAGTCAATGTTAACAATAAGTAGGTATACATAAATAGGATATGTCATTTTAATAATTTTATATAATAGTACATTACATCAGAGGCCGGGAAAATGAGGATTTCCGGCCAAGTAGGTATATACGGCCGAGCGAGCGTGGGAGCGAGGCCGGATAGTAAAACTGGATGTAAAGAATGCTTTTAATTCTATCGATAGGGGTATTCTCTTAAATGAAATTCCTGAGATTTTGGGATACCTATGGCAGTGCTACGGTACTCCATCGAAATTAATGTTTGGCGATAATGAAGTTGCCTCCTGCGTTGGCTGCCAGCAAGGAGACCCGCTCGGCCCCGCTATTTTCAGCTTAGCCATCAACCCCATTATCACACAACTCTCTTCTGAACTCAATGTCTGGTATCTGGATGACGGCACCTTAGGTGGAAATGCATCTACAGTTCTAGATGACCTGAACTGTATCATCAATCGTTTCTCCGAGGTGGGCCTTTCATTAAACTTTGACAAGTGTGAAATGTTCATCTCTGAGAAGCTATCACCCAGTTCCCGATCTGAGATCATAAACAATTTTAACCTTGTTGCGCCCAACATCACCATACTAGCCCCCGACACCCTTTCCCTACTTGGTGCTCCCATTTTTGAAGACGCCACCCCCCCAACCATATTTTTAAAATTAAATATTTTTAATAGTACCTCGGATTTATTTTTCAAAATTAATCCTCATGTCGCCATCTACATTCTACGCTTGTGTCTTTTCTCACCAAAAATTTTTGTATATTTTACGCTGTAACCCAGTTTGGAAACACCAAAACCTTACTGAAATTATAGATGAAACGTTAAAAGTAACCACTGAGAGAATTCTTAATATAGCACATAATTCTGTCAGCTGCACATAGGGGCAAAATGACGATTTAGCTGGCCATTAATCAATTTTACTAAACTCAACGGAGGTAAAAATTCAAAGGCTTTTGGGACTCTCAAATAGACAAAGAACATTAGCAAAATGAATCCCCACTCCTAGTTTAGTCATAGAAACCGTAGTGTTAGTCGAAACTTGTCTGTCGCTCTCAGTACGGGTGTCGATACGCAGCAATCATTGTGAGATCGTTTACTTTGAATGTGATCCACATCCGTGTACGTGGCATTTTCAACCAACCAATTATAAATTCAAATATTTCAGGTATATACCTTTACTTTTCACTATTTTTTATATATATTTATTTGTAATTAATTTTACTTTATTGCGTTGAAAGTCAGCACTAATATTATTCGATTCTAAAAGCTGTTTTGAGAGTTCAAAAAGGTTTTTGTTATATTTCTATTCATTTCTACATCGTAGTTTTATTGTTATTATAAAGTGACGAACGTTAACTATCAAATCAAGCATGATTAAAATTAGCTGCTTATTTTTGCAACTTTTAATTTTAAAGGCATTTTGAAAGGACTGGGTAAAACTCTATTTTTTTGAAATGATATTTACGAACTTATTATCTTAATTTTAGGGCTGAGTGAAGGTTCTGAATTTATGTGTTGACTGGGAAAACTCTATATAACAAGCTGGATTAAAAAAATCTGCGATTTTTTTTGTCAAAATTGGATTATTTGGAAAAGTTCGTTTTACACCATGACAATTACTCTGAGTAACATCTTAAAGATTTAGAGCATACATTTTCAATTCTAAAGGCGCAATTGAATAAAAAAAGGGCATGAGTACACAGGAGTGAAGAAAATTTCCTTAAAATAAATGTGCATTTGAAATTCCAAAAGTTACGGAGATTCCTTCGAGTCACGGTCGGCCAATGTCTTTTGACGATTGTAGTAAGAGAACGTAGAAAGACGAGCAATCTACAGTACTGTCAACGAGACCATGTTGGTACACGCCGCACAAACTTCTTTTACATAGTTCTGGAAAGAAAACAGCCTCCAGGATACTAGAAGCATTATGCTTTCTCCAAAACGTGTCAAAAACCATCTGAAGAGTCAGCAGAAATAACTGAAGAAGATTTATCTGGCAGCGAACCGTGGTCGTCATCGTTGGCTTAAATCAAGCAGAAAATAAAAATAATAAAAAAAGTCTTGTAAATAATTTTTATTTTCTCTCAAAAAAAATTCTAATAATAATTTTCTTATAATAAATAAATAAATGACACATAACCTCACACAAATCGCGCTAGTCCCAAATAAAGCTCAAGAAGGCTTGTGTTACGGGTATTAGACGACGATATACATACTTATATAGATAAATATATACTTAAAAGCACAAATATTCGAGTTCATCACACAAATATTTGCCCTGGCCGGGATTTGAACCCGGGAACCACCGGTTCAGTAGGCAGGTGCACTACAAACTGCAACAACCGCGTCGTAAAATATTTAATTATTAAATATTAATATTACTAATAGCATAATATTTCATTATTACCTAAACATTATAAGAAAAATCGTTTCTGAAGTCAATAAACCCAACAAATAGTTTTGGCCAGCTAAATCGTCATTTTGCCCCTATGTGAGCTGGTCCCAGGCAACTCTTCCAATCAAGTATGGCGGCCTAGGTATTCGCACCACGGGTGACCTAGCTCTCCCTGCTTTTCTGTCATCCGTCAATAGTACAGCCACCCTCATCAGTGGAATCCTTAATGTCCCTAATCCCACTGATGTCGAGGTGGCTGGCTTGGCGGATGCTGAGACGGCATGGAGGGCTAGCAACCCAGGTGAAAGCCTGCCGACTGAAAAAGCCAGCCAAGCTGCCTGGGACCAGTTAAAAATCAAAACAACCCAGAGGAGCGGGCCCGTTTGCTGGCGGTTTCAGAACCCGAGGCGGGACACTGGCTTCATGCCCTGCCTTCGCAGAAGCTTGGAACCCTCCTGGATCCAGGCTCTCTGCGAATCGCCGTGTGTCTCCGCCTCGGGTTAAGATCCTGCGAGCCGCACCCCTGCATCCGCTGTGGAGCCTCAGTAGACGCCCTCGGGCGCCACGGCCTTCACTGCCAACAGAGCGCCGGCCGATGTTTCAGACATGCGGCGCTCAACGACATCGTCCGCAGGGCCCTCGGTACTGTATCCGTCCCGGTCACCTTAGAGCCAGTCGGCTTGTCTGCCGCGGACGGGAAGAGACCCGACGGCTGCACCCTGGTACCGTGGTCCCGAGGACGTCCCTTAGCATGGGACGCCACTCGGTGGATACGTTGGCTCCGTCGCACGTCCGCCGCTCCGCACGAATGCCAGGGTCTGCCGCTGACGACGCCCAAACCATCAAATGCCGCAAATACGCATTTCTAAAACATAATTACGTATTTGCCGCTCTTGCGGTCGAAACCTTCGGGCCGTGGTCGTCCGACACTAAATTTTTTGTAAAAGAAGTGTCGGACAAGCTCGTCGGCGCCTCTGGCGGCCCGCGAGCGGGGTCTTACTTTGCGCAGCGGCTGGGGTTGGCGATTCAAAGAGGAAACGCGGCCAGCGTTTTGGGGACAATGCCCCGGGCGTCTCCACTGGTTGAGGGTATCCAATTTTTGTAGGTGTTATGTTTTCTTTTTTAAATTGTATTTAGAGTTAAATTGTCTGTAATCCGTCGCTATAAGATATTAATTAAGTTTTTATATCCTTATGTTTACCTATAAAATGCCTAAATGTAATACAATAATAAATAAATAAATGACAAAACAGGGAATTGTTCAGACTGAGTTTTGACTCAAGAATCAAAATTATATCTATTTATGTAGTTGTATTGTACCTACTGTGTACATAAGATATTGAAATATATTTGTTTTAAGGATCAACAGTTACCTGCTACGTAGTTACAGGCATATGATATTTATTAAACTTAACGCTATAGTTTCGTTTGACTACTCAATGAGCTAGTTAAGAGTTCCATAGTGGATCAGAGTTCCATTACGTCGATGCAACATTCAAATTTTGTTTAAGGTCAGATACAATTAAAAAAGCTTTATTTACCAGTAGGTCTTCCGGCATTAATCTGGTCCCTGTGGGTGTCTTCAACAAGGCTCTTCAAGGCAGACTGAAAAGATTGCCCCTGCTCTGAGATGATTGCCACTGGTAGTAAGCCCGTGTCTATAACGGCATTGATGACTTTTTTAAAAATGATTTTAAGGTCCTCATTTCTAGTGGCACCTTCGCAGAAGTAGTATGCAATGGGTTGTTGCCATTTATGTATTGCGCCTCTAACCATAAAGGCTAGGCGTGGTCTGCAAACTGGTTTGTTTTCTTATTTAAATGGACGAAGCCGTTTATATGGTCCTTGGATTTGTCGTAGTCCAATCCGGGCTCCAGCGACACCTCGTCAAAAATAATGGAACAGTATTTTTTATTTTCTTGCCAGTTTTCAACCTGAAATAAATAAATCTATTAATATATGTATAGAGTGGAAGTACTTGACAAATATATTTAGGTGAATTTGAAAATACATAGTTGCTAATTTAATTACTTTTGAACTAAAAAGTCTCTGAAAGATCGGAAGTTTGAAGTCTTGTCATTCTGCGTAGCAAAAGTTGAAAAATACCAGCGGCTAGTGCGTGAAATAAAGTGCGATCGGGGCGTTATTAGTAAACGCCCTGGATTTATCAGAGTTTGAAGTTATGCGGCACAATTCATGTATCATGTATTGCATGAATGCTGCGTTTTATAAATGCGCCTTCGGTACGCGACTCGCGGCTAACGTGCCTAGACGACGCGCCAGTGGACAGAAAACCGCACCGGCGGCGCGATCTAAGTCATTAAATGTTCTTAAGCCTTGTGGCTATTTGAAAACACTTTAAAACATATGCAATGTACTTACCTGATTTTTAGAAGCGTTAAAAATCTGATCATTGATGCCGGGTTGCACGTTCAATGACGATACCATTTTGTTCAACGTATTTCTTGATGGCAAGACAAATATTTTTTGTAGGAATCTGTAAGCTTTTGGGCTTTGTTTTAATATCGATAAGGCAATCATTTTTTCATCGATAGAAAATCGTCTGCCTTGTATTTTTTTTTCATTCTGAGTTATTTGCATCCACATTATCTTTTTTGCCAATGGATTAACATTTTGTGTTAGCTTTTCAAAAGTTTCGCTTTTTGAAAATTTGATAGCCCTTTTAGCCCTTCTCAAGAAGTTCAATTGTTTGACAGACTTTTTATACTCTATATAAGTAGCTTGACAATATGGTGGCAAATCGGCCACTTTACGAAGGACTCGTCGGCGACGCTTCGCCCCAGCCCCGCTATATCCAGGTTCCGTGGCCGTGCCTGCAACAATAATATTTTTTATTAGATATGAAGCCAACCTGCGCAGTAGTCTTGAACGATGGCAATCGCAGCTTCGAATCCAAGTACCTTTGAATTAATCTACAATACATATTTCAGCCAAGCCACAAGCATACAGTAAATAAAATGAGGGTTCCTTAGTTTTTTGTGGTTTCGTTATCTTTATCAAATTCCTGCAAATTTTAGGGTATTTTGTTTCGGAGGTAAGGATGGGAATGGACAATTTTGGCCTAATTTCTTAAATAAGTTCAAAACTACTACTTCAAAAGTACTTATATATACCTATCTTAAATTTATATATAATAAAAATCATATTTTAATAGAATTTTGTTCTAATTTAGCCCCCAATAGCGACCCCTATGTTTGTATTCATTTATGTATTTAAGTTACGTTAGTAACGTACGGAAGTGTAAAGTAAGTATACCAAATTTTAACTAGGTAGATCGGTGTAGTAGTTTCAGAGAAATGTTTCCGTCAAAAATGTCATTTTAGTGGCAAGCTTTTATAGCCGACTGTACTTTTCTTTGGATATCCATCAAATGCTCACTGAGACGATTCTAAAGAGCCCAAGCTCGGTAGGATTGCTTTTTAGGGTTCCGTAGCCAAATGGCAAAAAACGGAACCCTTATAGATTCGTCATGTCTGTCTGTCTGTCCGTCTGTCCGTCCGTATGTCACAGCCATTTTTTTCCGAAACTATAAGAGCTATACCAAAGACTATATACCCCCTAGACCGATATTCTTCATACTACGCACCGTACTCCGTTTGTTACTATCGTTCTACATCGCTAGATGCCGCTAAGGGTATCAATTCATTCAAAAGTCGACATTTTTCAATTTCTACTGTACGGTACGCGCAAGCGTGAAGTAACACAGTCGTCAAGCGTTCAACGACATTCCAACTTCCAAGTGACAGTAAAAAGTGAATAGATGACGTTAGGTGCGATGTTTGTTTACTACGTTCCGTTTCGTCTCATTTCACTTTTCGTCTCATTTCACTATTTGTGTATGTTTTATTTAAACATAAAAATTACTTACATCCTAATCCTAATAATATTATAAACGTGAAAGTTTGGATGGATGTATGTATGTACGTTTCACTTAATCTCAAAAAACTACTGGACGTATTATGATGAAACTTTCGAGTTATGTACCTTACCTTACCTGCCTGAAGGTAGAATACGTAACGATTCTGACTTCACGCCTACCATAGTTTAGTTTAGGTGCTGTAATTTTAGCCAATTTGATAATAGGTAAAATAATTCTTAGGGCAATTCATGTTAGGAATATTATGCTTTAGGTAATTAGATTTTAGTTATCAATATTAGGACAAACTTGATTTAGGACTTTAAGAGAGTATGCGCAAAAATTATTAGGACAAACGAGTAGTATGCCATTCAACAGTATGCCAAACTTTCTCGGCCAAACATTTTTAGGACAAAAAACGTTATGCGATACGACAGGCACCCGAAATTTATCTATACAAAAACTAACAGAACTAACGACAGTGATAATTCAATAAAACCACAATTTTATAAACGTTTTTAGGGTTCCGTACCTCAAAAGGAAAAAACGGAACCCTTATAGGATCACTTTGTTGTCCGTCTGTCCGTCCGTCTGTCAAGACCCTTTTTCTCAGGAACGCGTGGAGGTATGAAGCTGAAATTTATATCAATTACTCAGGTCTACTGTCCCTTGAAGCTGTGAAAAAATCAAACTACTAAGCCAACGCAATCAAAAGATACAGCCGTTTATGCCGCAAATTTTCGACACTTGCAAGGGAATCAAAACCTACAGGGTGCTTCCCGTGAACTCAGAATCTTGAAATTTGGTACGAAGCAACGTCTTATAGCATAGATAAAGGAATAATTACGAAAACCATATTTTTTTTTTTAATACCTAACTGCACCTAATTTGCAAATTTTCGACACTTGCAAGGGAATCAAAACCTACAGGGTGCTTCCCGTGAACTCAGAATCTTGAAATTTGGTACGAAGCAACGTCTTATAGCATAGTTAAAGGAATAATTACGAAAACCATAATTTTTTTTTTTAATACCTAACTTTGCACCTAATTTATATGGGGCGCTATACATACCAGGTGCAAACTTAACTTAACCACTTAGGGATGGAAAGTGTTTGTACGGAACCCTCGGTGCGCGAGTCCGACTCGCACTTGGCCGGTTTTTTTTATATTACTTTTAACAAAAACAAAACGAACGAATATATTTTCGCAGGCCGCCTGCATGTAGGCAATTTCTAATTGTTCTAGGGTAAATGTCAAACATTTCCGCAAATCGTCCCTTTGGCGTAAAGCCGTTTTGTCGTCGGCGTTGGTCTTGGGCCATGGCAAACGGACGATGCAATGGTTACTTTGCTTTGCAGTAGATCAATAAGGTTTCCTTCAACATTATATCGCCGTACCCAACGTCAAACTGTGTCCCTGCTAGCATTGAGCCGACGCGTGATCTCATAAATCCGTATTCCTTCCTGGTGTAACTCCACTCTTTGAGCTCTTCATTGTTTTCAGTCATTATCATTATCTTTTAATAGTTCACGGTTAGCGGCAAGCATTTTATTTTTCATATTAATAACGTTGCTGAAAATTATTTTACGATTTTCTCGATTGACACTGACATATGTTCCTAATTAGAAATTAAAAGCAAATGATAACCTTTCGCGAGGAGGTTTTTTGTAAAATGAAGTGACAAATAATAATATTGACATTTCAATACTATTATTGAAATATAATTTTCGACCTTAATGCATTGCGAATGTCTAACGACATTTACTCTAAGAAAATTAATAAAATCAGGGGAAATAATTCGTGTAGTTTTGAAAATTGGTACAGTTATACCCTATGGTGTCTAGATGAACATACTAAAAGTCCTCGAGGGTGGGGGCTGTGCTAAGGGAGTAGGGGGGGTTTGAAGGTACCTTTTTTCAGATTTTTGCTCACAACTCGAATATTTGTAGAAATAGCATTATTATTACTTAGGACAAAAGTTTCTACATAAAATTCCCTGCAAATTTAGTCCTATTCATTTTTACTCTACGATCAATACTTTGGGAGCTACATGGTGTGTAAGTTAACAAAAATATTAAAAAGTAGTTGTTCAAGAAAACGTAGTTTTTTCGTATTTGTTCATCATAACACTTGTGTTGTGCAGTTGAGAAATTCCCGTTACCGGCTAATTCTCATTTGGGAACATTCCAAGAAAATTCCCATTGTTCCCGGGAATATACGAGCTTGGTGGATCCATTCCTTTGTTATTTAGTTTTAAGCTAATTAATTGAATACAAGCAAACCGTTTTCGCTTTTCGACTCATCCTGAATCACCACTTAAAGTGAATATCATAAAATTTACCTGATGATGGACCCTGGAAGCCCGTAATGGATCGGATCTCAAGATAAGTTCAACGTAGACATGTGCGGTTTTCGAATTTCAACTTATCTTGATGAGCAGTTAGAGCCGGTATCATAAAATAAACCTGGTGATGGATCCTGGAAGCCCGTAATGGATTTCAGGATACGTTCAACGTAGACGAGTGCGGTTTTCGAATTTCAACTCATCTTGATGAGCAATTAGAGCCGGTATCATAAAATAAACCTGATGATCATACTAACACAGATGAAATAAACCTGGTGGTGTCTAGATGAACATACTAAAAGTCCTCGAGGGTCAGGGCTGTGCTGAGTGAGTCGGGAGAGTTGAAGGTACTTTATTCAGATTTTAATAGCATTATAATTACTTCGAACAAAAGTTTCTACATAAAATTTCCTACAAATTTGACATATTATATATGTTTACTCTACGATCTATACTTTAGGAGCTACACGGCGCATATATATTTTTGTTGATATGGTCAAGAGATTAGAGTATTTTGGCGTACTATCTTGTCGTTCTGGTAGAGAAAGAGCAAGATAATTATCTTGTAGTTGTAAGTTAGTTAGGTTTTAGTTAAGTATTTAAGCTTAAGAATCCATGTAACGCTTTGGTGTAAACTGTCATGTTACATTTTTATATGATTCAATAAATAATAATAATAATAATAATAACAGACATGAAAATATACAAATTATTTTATAGTACAAAATCCAACTCTGACGTTATTCGGCGGTCCGCGCTGCGCTGACGCCCGTAATAGCTAAGGCCTTATCGAGATACCACGACTTCGCGCGACAGCGGCAGCGGCAGCGGTGTAGGTACGGATGTCTCGCTCACTGGTATGGCCGCCGTGCTCGGACTTCTCGCTCAATCACTCGCTACGCTGCTGCTTGCCGCGCAAAGTCGTGGCAGCTCCGTTACGGTAATTTCGCACGCTCGGACCGATATGGGGGTTATATGTTCGATCAGCAGGTGACTAAGCGTGCTTATTCTAAACTAAAAAAAAAAAACGTTATGATGGCGACGTATCCCTAAAAAAACTAATATTTTTCTTTTACGTTGAATGTATCCTGAGATTTATTACGGGCTTCCAGGATCCATCATCAGGTTTATTTTATGATACTGGCTCTAATTGCTCATCAAGAAGAGTTGAAATACGAAAACCGCACATGTCTACGTTGAACGTATCCTGAGATCCATTACAGGCTTCTAAGGTCCATCATCAGGTTTATTTAATGATACCGGCTCTAACTGCTCATCAAAATCAATTGAAATGCGAAGACCAGACATGTCTACGTTGAACGTATCCTGAGATCCATTACCTACCGAGTTCCAGGATTCCATCATCAGGTTTATTTTATGACACCGGCTCTAATTGCTCGTCAAGAAGAGTTGAAATACGAACACCGCACAAGTCTACGTTGAACGTATCCTGAGATCCATTACGGGCTTCCAGGATTCCATCATCAGGTTTATTTTATGACACCGGCTCTAATTGTTCATCAAGGTGAATTGAAATACGAAAACCGCACATGTCTACGTTGAACGTATCCTGAGATCCATTACGGGCTTCTAAGGTCCATCATCAGGTTTATTTAATGATACCGGCTCTAACTGCTCATCAAAATGAATTGAAATGCGAAGACCAGACATGTCTACGTTGAACGTATCCTGAGATCCATTACCTACGGGGTTCCAGGATTCCATCATCAGGTTTATTTTATGACACCGGCTCTAATTGTTCATCAAGGTGAATTGAAATACGAAAACCGCACATGTCTACGTTGAACGTATCCTGAGATCCATTACGGGCTTCTAAGGTCCATCATCAGGTTTATTTAATGATACCGGCTCTAACTGCTCATCAAAATGAATTGAAATGTGAAAACCGCACATGTCTACGTTGAACGTATCTTAAGATCCGATCCATTACGGGCTTCCAGGGTCCATCATCAGGTAAATTTTATGATACTTACTCTAAGTGATGATTCAGGATGAGTCAAAAAGTGAAAACGGTTTGCTTGTATTCAATTAATTAGCTCAAAACGAAATATCAAAGGAATGGGTCCACCGAGCTCGTATATTCCCGGGAACAATGGGGATTTACTTGGAATATTCCCAAATGGGAATTTACCGGTAACGGGAATTTCTCAACTACACAACGTTGCAACACGTTCGCGTGTGATGATGAGCAACTACGAAAAAACTACGTTTTCTTGAACGACCATTTTTTGATATTTCTGTTAACTTAAGCACCCTGTAGCTACCAAAGTATTGATCGTAGAGTAAAAATGAATATGACCAAATTTGTAGGGAATTTTATGTGAAAACTTTTGTCCGAAGTAATCATAATGCTATTTCTACAAATATTTGAGATATGAGCGAAAATCAGAAAAAAGGTACCTTCAACCCCCCCTACTCCCTTAGCACAGCCCCCACCCTCGAGGACTTTTAGTATGTTCATCTAAACACCATAGGGTATAACTGTACCCATTTTCAAAACTACACGAATTATTTCCCCTGATTGCCCATATTCGGCTTAATTTGCTTGAGCTAATTGTAACGAAATGGGTAGGAAATGAAATTCCTTGACTGTACAAAACTTATCTAACAAATATTACGTTACTGACTGTTTGTTAGTGGGAAATGTCGCATGACAATTCGGGCGTAACTTATTTTGTCCATTACATCAGTGCACCAACGCCATCTAGCTATTTTGTGTAGCAAAAATTGGCGAGCCCGCAAGCAACCTTGAGCTATCCAGAGGTAGTGCCATCTATTTTAATACGATCAAACCACGTTTTTGAAGAGTAAAAAAAATAATCCTTAAAAATTGTGTATTTAAGTTATATTATCGTATTAAAATAAAGCAGTAATGCGTTTGATTTCCAAAAATCAAAAATCACTTAAAAATGTTGGTGAAAAATAACATTTTTGTCACTTCCAGGCTACGAAGCAGCGCCATCTAGTTTTTATACCAAATTTTGAGCTTTTTCAGAGTTACGTTTTTTTGTATGAGAACATATGTCTAGGGGGTATATAGTCTTTGGCTATACTGTTGAAACTTTGTAGGTAGATGTATTCTGTGAACCGCATTAAGATTTTGATGCAAAAATAAAAAAATAATAATAAATATTGGGGGCTCCCCATACTTACAACTGAAACTCGATATTTTTTTTTCATCAAACACATACGTGTGGGGTATCTATGGATAGGTCTTCAAAAATGATATCGAGGTTTCTAACATATTTTTTTTCTAAACCGAATAGTTTGCGTGACAGACGCTTCCAAAGTGGAAAAAAATTGCCCCCCCCCCCTCTAACTTCTAAAATAAGAAAATGAAAAATAAAAAAAAAAACATATGATGTACATTACTATAAAAACTACCAACGAAAATTGTTTTGAACGAGATCGAGATCGAGATCTAGTAAGTAGTTTTTTTTAATACCTAACTTTGCACCTAATTTATATGGGGCGCTATGCTATACATACCAGGTGCAAACTTAACTTAACCACTTAGGGATGGAAAGTGTTTGTACGGAACCCTTGGTGCGCGAGTCCGACTCGCACTTGTTCTATTATAGAGTTCCTATGGCCACCTTCCGGCTCCATCATCAGATCAGCCCCATGGTACCATATTATTGTATTGTCATCAAAGTTAAGTAAGTATGCAAAATTTCAGCTCAATCGGTTGACGATATCTGCTTCAAAATTGAGTTGCAAGATTTCACCCGAACAAACATATCTACTTAGATAGATACAGTATACATTGGAAGTTAAATAAAAGCTTTTAAAATGGCTGTGACTGACGGATGGTCAGACATACACACGAGTGTTCCTATTAGGGTATCGTCGTTTTCCTTGGATGTATGGAACCCTAAAAAACTAGTTAAAACACTCATGATTCGTTTTTAAACAAAATCACAATAAACGTAACGGAAGTAAACATATCCGTTAACGACTTTTAAAGTTAACTTAATTAATCCGTTATCCGAATGTTACCTAACTTCATTACGATTAACAGACCTCTGCCGAGCTATGCATGTAGATACCTTCGAAATGCCAATACAGATACAATCCTTTAAATAGAATTACCTGTAATGGCCATTTGAGGAGCTCGAGGAACATTTCGTTGCCGTTTCTTTGATGAACCTGAAATAAAATCGATATCAAGTTCATAATTTTATATATTTTTTATAATTTGATATTTTAATACCTTTTTAGGATTTGCATATTACGTTATTACGTAGCTGGCAGTTAAAAAGTAAAACCTGAGAGACTACCCAGATGAGCGATGGGCAAATTGAACTAATATCTGATAGTGATTTTATTACACTAATTTGTAAATGAGATCGAAGCTCGAATTTTACTTAGGAGTAACAAAAAGTGCTTGCATCTTTTTGTAGTCGACTGTACAATAACAGGAAAATTGCTTGGAATTGCCTAATACCACTAAGTCCGCCGGCGTTAAGTTGTTCAATAATTATTTATTTATACATACATAATTTTGCTCAGTGACATAATTTTTCTCGGCTATTCAATTAGTTCAAATAATACCTAGATAGATATAAATAAAGCAAACTAAATTACCAGAAAAAGGCATTTGTGGTAAGTTTTGTATTTCCTGCAGAACTGTTTGCTCCAGTGCCGGAGGTCCTGAAATAAAACACGCACGTTAAATTATTAAGCCTCCATTGTCTGGCTATCTATCTGTCACAATCGCCGAGCTGTGTCTTTTCAAGCGTAATAGATAAATCCTTTAATTTCACATAATGTGCATTATTAGGGCTTGCTTTTTAATTCACTAAAATTACCTGAAACAGTAGGCAGTTCTGATGGTTTCGGGGTTTCCCCAATCGGTGGTTCCTCTAACAATGAACCTGAAATTAAGTAAATAATAATTATTATTCACCTTAGATTTAAACAAAAAAAAATAAAAGATTCTATCACAGTTGCCTCTTCTAAATCACCTGAAATTAAAGAAAACTACAAAAATACCCGTAAATTACAAATTGTTTAATACAGTCCTCAGAAATGCGGAATTTAAGCACATTCCATCCATTAGCGAAAATTATATGAAAATTCGTTCGAAGTTTTGAGTTTATCGCATACTAACCATATACTAACTAACAGACAGGAAACGCGGTGAGGAATCTTCTTTTATAATGTGCCGTGGTGTAGTAATGATACCAAAATAAGGCATTTTTTATAAATGTAAACAAAAAATATATAAATTGCGGCAATCTTTTTAAGTGTTATTATATTGCCTATTGCATAGTGTACCTAGTGATGAGACGAAGTATATATATTTAAATACTAAAAAATATCTAATGATATATTAAGCCGCGTACTATTATCGCTAACTAGTCGGTTCTCTTCATTTCATATCAAAACTGTTTGGCGTACCTTTCCTCTTACAATCCTTTCATACTTAATATTATTCTTGTAAACATTAGAGACTTATTCATCTGCGTTCTATTACATATCCATAATCACATTATAATTCCATTATAACGTTATTATTTAACGTGTTAACGTGACTTATATCACGGCGCCAGTCATCCCATAGAATAACGTCTAACGCTCTAATACACAACTCACGAAGTTGACCGAGGTTGAGCGAATATGCTAGTGTGGAGACACTTCCCTGCAGAAACTTACTTCGGCTAACATCGCCTCGGTCAACTTCGGGATAGTGTGGAGACGGGGTAACGGACTGCTACTTACGATGAAAAATGGTTTGATACAACTGGCCCTAAGCATTTGGGTATCAGACGATTATAGTATCAAAATTAAATCACCTGAAGCAGGATACAGTCGCAGGTTTTGTGTTCCCACGTCTAGGGGTGGTTCCAGTGATCGACCTGAAACAAAATTGAAACTGTTGAAAGTGATCTGTTAGTGTAACAATTGCAGACAAATCATGCAAACTTTATTGAGCAAGTCAATGCTTCTTTAAAAAACCGGCCAAGAGCATGTCGGGCCATGCTCAGTATAGGGTTCCGTAGTTGCCCATTCTTCACAATAGACGAATATTACCAGAAAGATTTAAATTACGAGAAAGATTTCAAGCTCAATAAAAAGGTCGTAAACGCCAGAGTAACAGTAATTACTTATTACCTTCTGGAAGTTATCGATTATACGCGCCAGATTGAGCGAAATGTTTTTATATAGTATGGCACTTAACCAATATGTGTAACGTTCGAAGTGTAGGGACACCGAGCGGCACTTACGTCATTTAAAGAAAATTATAAATTTTTGCGATAATTCATAAACTGCTCGACCGATTTTATTCAATATAGTTTTCATTGAAAGTATTTATAAGGCCTCATTTTCTTGAACTTTTCCATAATTTTTTGACCCGTGGTTGAAAAGTTAGAGGGGGGAGGGGGACACTATTTTTTTTATTTTCGGAGCGAATATTTACAAAACTGCTGACTTTATCAAAAAATAATGTTCGAAGACCCCTATTATTTTTAAAAGACCTATTCAACAACACCCCACACACTAGTGTTGGAACGGAAATTTTTTTTATCCCTACTTTAGGTGCACGGGAATTAAAATTTACGGGAAAAAATTTTTTTTTAGTTTTTATTTTACCGTTTTGTCGGCGTAATACATACACATCAATATCATCATCATCATCATTTCAGCCACAGGACGTCCACTGCTGAACATAGGCCTCCCCCAGTGACTTCCAGACCGGCCGGTTGGAAGCGACCTGCATCCAGCGGCTTCCTGCAACCTTTACCAGGTCGTCTGTCCACCTTGTGGGTGGACGTCCTACGCTGCGCTTGCCGGTGCGTGGCCTCCATTCGAGAACCTTACTGCCCCATCGGCCGTCAGTTCTACGTGCTATGTGCCCCGCCCACTGCCACTTCAGCTTGCAAATCCGTCGGGCTATATCAGCGACTTTTGTTCGTTCACGGATCTCCTCATTTATGATTTGATCTCGCAAAGAAACACCGAGCATAGCCCTCTCCATAGCGCGCTGTGCAACTTTGAGCTTCCTTATAAGGCCCACAGTAAGAGGCCACGTTTCTGTTCCGTATGTCATCACTGGTAACACACATTGATTGAAGACTCGTCGTCAACAATTTCGAGGGTAGAGCTCTACATACACATACTCATACCAAATTTCAGCTTTCTAGTACTAATGATCACGGAGCTAAGCCGCGGACGGACAGACAGACAGACGGACATGGCGAAACTATAAGGGTTCCTTGTTGACTACGGAACCCTAAAAATTATACATTTGTTTTGTTGTCCTCGCATCACGCCGAAACGGTTGGACACATTTAAACGAATTTTGGTACAGGGGTAGCTGGACATCCAAAGATGGTTATAGGATACTTTTTATACGTCTACGGTATAAAAAAATACGCGTACCTTCTAGTATAGATACATATGTATGTTATTATTACTAGAAGGTGCCCGCAACTTCGTACCCGTAGTGTTTTTTACACCGTAGTATCCTATAACCATCTTTGGATGTTCAGCTATCGCTGTACCGAAATTGGTTCAAATTCGTGCAGCCGTTTCGGCGTGATAAGAGGACAAAGGAAATTATGCTCAAAAGATTGGCATGCGCCAGACTGTCAAGGCACTGCGCGCCCATACAAAACAAAAGATGAACCTGCATCACGCTATTAAGTTTTTTCCTGAAATCATGACCCCTCTCCATAGAAAACTAATTTTTAACACCAATCTAGATTTTTATTTGCTTAAGATTGCTTAGTTTGTATGTACTTTGTTTTTGCCATGAATAGTCATAATAACTCTTGTACCTATTTCATTTGAAAACATATATTTTATTATTGGATGACAAAAATATTTTAACAGACAGCAACTTTATGGATTTTATGACTCATGGTATGCAACCAAAATTCCTATCCCTAGTCATAATTTATAATAACAAACTTTATATGGCAGTAGACGTGTGCTCCGCGCCGATCGGCGTGAAGTCGGCGTGGGCTTGTGTACTTTGATTTATGCACAACATGCAAATAATGTAACCCATACTTTATATAAAGTACAGGTTACTGTATATAAGGTACAGGTAACATTATTTGTATGCGCATAAATACAAAGTACACAAAGCAAAGGCCGATGTCACGCCGATCGGCGCGGCGCACACGTCTACTGCCATATAAAGTTTGTTATTATAAATTATGACTAGGCGGCGTACACTGCGGCGTCGGTACAAAACCGGCACGCCGCACACGTCTATATGGCAGTACATATATACATTTATAGACATATTATCTAAAAATAAGTTACCTTCAGATTCCAGCAAGCGCAGCTCCACACCCCATGATGTACTGGGTTTAGTGTATGTGTGATCTCATATGTGTGATCTCATATGTGTGATCTACATGCTGCCGGCAATGTCTGTCATAGTCATGGTCAAATAAATAAATATCAGACAACCTCACACAAATCTATCTAGTCCCAAATTAAGCTCAAGAAGGCTTGTGTTATGGGTACTAGACGACGATATACGTACGTATATAGATAAATATATACTTAAATACATAGAACAACCATGACCCAAGCACAAATATTCGAGTTCATCACACAAATATTTGCTCCGGCCGGGATTCGAACCCGGGACCGCCGGCTCAGTAGGCAGGTGTCTACAAACCGAGCCAAACGCGTCGTCTAATAATCATCACTTCTAAACTAAGTACTTGCCTCGATTTTCATAATCACCACGGGAAATAAATACCACATGTTAAAGTCAAGGTTTATGTTCACAAATTTCATAATATTAATAATAGCTTGCTTAACTTATCAGCAAGAAGAAGTATTTGGTATAGAGACGCTAGTTCTGCGTGGTATTTTTTGGTGTATATTTTTCTCTACTGACTGTGTTTTATTGTAATTACGTGTCAATTATTATACGGCAGGAATAGAATAAGTAAATTAACACGATAGTGAATAGTTCGTACTTACCAACTAAACTAGCTCGGTATGGAATACTTGGTACACCATTTCTGATCTCTTCTTCAGAGAACAAAGTGGGGTATCCGCCAAACCGTACACGAGATGTTTCGGTCCTGTCGGTTACTTGCACAGTTGTCTACACAACACTTCAACACTAGTAAATTACTGAGGATAAGCGCGGATATATATAGGAATCAACGACACTTCACTCGATCACGTACAAAACAGTAATAGCGTCAAAATCGTCAAAGATTCAAATTATCAAATTAATTAAACAATGAATGGCGCCATTGAAATGACATGACAGATAGGAGGGGAAAGGTATGAAGTGGGCAGAGTGAGGTTTATGTCAGATTTGTTACTAGAATTTCTAGCGGCATAGACAACACCATAGACTATAGGGCTAACATCTGTGAGTGGGGGTTTTGTACAGCCGCTTTTTGTACAGCCATGTTTTCCGAGTCCATTTTTGGATTCGGAAAACGTGGCTGTACAAAACACGGCCGAGCAAAAATGTCTTCGAAAAACCCGCATGTACCGAGCTTGTCCAGGCCAATATTGCACGGCCAGGTTTTGCTCGACCATATTTTGTACAGCCGCGTTTTCCGAGTCCATGACGCTCGGCCCGTCTTTGTTTGGCCGCGTTTTGTACGGCCACGTTTTCCGAGTCCCGAAAATGCAAGTAGGTATGCTTTCTAACCTTCTTTACAGGTAGTAGTTCGGTTCTAGCGCTTCGCCGACTCTCTCGGCTCGCGCGCTGTGGCCGCAGTTCTAACCTAACCTAACCTAGCAGTTTGGTTCGCGGCCAGCCGTGTTGTACAAAACAGCACCGGACAATACGACCCTGTACAAAACTGGCTTCGAAAAACTTCCCCGAACAAACATTGCTCGGCCACGTTTTGCCCAGCCGTGTTTTGTACAGCCGTGTTTTCCGAGTGCGTATGGACGCGGAAAACGTGGCTGGACAATACAAGGCTGACCAAAAAGGGTTCCCAATTTAGCGTTACATATAATTAATTAAGCCTTAATAACTACTCATTAAACTAAATCTACAATATTATTGACTACAAACACTATCCTATATTATTGAAAACTTAAATCTAATCGTTTACTAATTATAAACTATTTACATTTTAATAAATCAAACCTCTTTATTCTGCACTGGCTGAATGGGGATCACTAATGTACAGCCAAATAATGCTCAACCCAATAATGTACAGCCCAATAATTGGCGTCCTTTCAATACCGTGCGAGCAGGACAGATGACACAGTCGCACGACAAGCGAAGTCGCGGCAAGAAATGCTAGCTCTGCTAGGCCGGGTAGTAATTTTTCTCAAACATGCAATGAAATATCGTCATAACGTGCGTTGAAACAGGCTTCGAAGTGTCACGTTTCAGGCGGAACAATTCGAGAGAACTGTAAAGGAATTTCATACAAAATTGAAGGCCTAGGCCGGGAAGTATTTTTTTTTAAACATGGCATCTGTGTTCATGAACGGCTAAACAGCTGAATTATGTTTATTTTGATTGCTGTATTTTTTTTATTTCATTGCATATGTTTGAGAAAAGCACTATACATACCTTAGCCGCGAAAAGGGCTTGCTGGCTTCATATCACTATCCTATACAGCTGTCGGCAAACTTTTTGAGCATAACCTTGAATGCAAATGTATATGCGTAGATCCCCCATTATTGTTCATAAAGTTTGCCGGCAACTATACCTACTCACCCGGCAAGCCCTTATTTTCCGGCGTCTTCAGTAATGTATTACCATCATCATCCTCCTAGCCTTTGTCCCATTTTTTGAGAATGAATTCTCAATCGGGGTCGGCTACCTAAATCCCAAGATGTGGCGTAGGCACTAGTTTTTACGCAAGCGACTGCCATCTGACCTTCCAACCCAGAGGGAAACTAGGCCTTATTGGGCTTAAGTGGTTTCCTCACGATGTTTTCCTTCACCGAAAAGCGAGTGGTAAATATCAAATGACATTCCGTACATAAGTTCCGAAAAACTCATTGGTTCCGCCGTTCCGCCGGGTTCGAACCCGCGACCTCCGGATTGAAAGTCGCACGCCCTAACCACTAGGCTACCACCGCTCGCAGTAATGAATTACCATACTTTACGAATATTTTAGGAAGATTTCTAATACATCGTGTCTAATTTTTCAAGAACATTGTTAAGGTAAACAAACAGTGACCGTAAAATTGCGATAACTACAAGGTCGGTGTGTCACTAAGGTGGTATTGCAACGTATGCCCATGGAATTAGGTTTATAATCGTATTACTAAACAATTTATATTGTCATAATGCGCGTGATTGGATAGTATAATGAACAGCAACCTCTAGCATAACAGTCATATAGATAATTACCTACCCGTCTCTTTCTGTGCAGTAATGTGAGAGAGTGACGGATTGAGTCCTGGGTTCGAATCCCGGCCGGGGCTAACATTTGTGTGACGAACACGAATATTTGTTCCTGGGTCATGGATGTTATAATATATATCGTCGTCTTGTACAGTCGCCATCAGATATATCGCAGCATATAAGGCGTTCATAAATATATGAACATGTACTGTAACGCCCAGTCAATAAGAGTCGTGTTCACATATTTATGAACGCCTTATATGCTGCGATTTATCTGATGGCGACTGTACCATAGTACAAGCTTTGCTTAGTTTGGGACTAGGTCGATTTGTGTAAGATTGTCCTTTTATATTTATAAGTATATTCGAATCGAACAGGTCACAACTACATATAAAAGGTGCATTACTAAAGTTTGTACCTATACTTATTTAAATAGGACTGATACCCTTAATATCCTCATCCATATCTGAACGAAAAAAGAAACGTTTGTTGTAATTTGTTTTAAAATATAAGGATCACAAGTTTTACTGTTTTCTATTGCCGTCACAATAAACTACGCATTACAGTTAATTAGCTACATAAGTTTATATCATCCATATTGACACTCAAACACAATCACTACAGAGGTACCGGGTTCGATTCCTGGTCTCTCCCACCAGGTAGCACCTTTTTCAAATTTTCTTTAAGCTTTGATCTTTGTATTCATGGTTTACAATCACTACACTTACACAAAACTAACACAATTTCAACATTCCGTACTATCATTAAGTAAAGTAAAGTTTCAGACTAGCGTTCGGTACGCCTGTCATTTGAGCACTGAATTATTGCTCTTGATAAGGGTTATCTCAATACCTAATACAGGTGAGGTAGGGACAACAAAAGTCTAAAATACCACACACTAATGTTAAAGGCGAAAGTGTGTGAATGTATTTACGAGTATGTGTATGTTTGTTACTTCTTCACGTTTGAGCGTGCTGGACCAATTTTGTTATGGTATGAAGGTAGCTGACACCCTGGATTAACACATAGGCTTTTTATCCCGAAAAATGTAGTGTTCCCGTGGGATGACCGGGTAATACGCGAAGCGTAGCTAGTCTTATCTACATCACTACATAATATAAAACAAAGTCGCATCCTGCGGTCTATCTGTCCCTATGTATGCTTAGATCTTTAAAACTACGCAACGGATTTTGATGCTATATTTTTTTTATTCTATATTAAATAAATATTAAGGGGCAATCATACACAAATCGACCTAGTCCCAAACTAAGCAAAGCTTGTACTATGGGTACTAGACGACGATATACATAATATATAAATACATATATAGATAACATCCATGACCCAAGAACAAATATTTTGCACAAATATTTGCCCCGGCCGGGATTCGAACCCGGGACCGCCGACTCAGTAGGCAGGTGTCTACCAACCGAGCCAAACGCGTCGTCAAATATGTAGCAAATATGTAGGTTTATATAATTTTATATTATGTAAAATACATGCATAATATAGTATCTAGACACTTTTCATTTAGTATCAGCATTGCACCCGTGCGACGCAGGGGCGGGTCGCTAGTATTTCTATAAGTATATTAATAAATTCATAATTAAGTAACATATGCTAACCTTACACCTAATCGTCCATAGTCACGGATTTAATGTGGATTGTGGATGAGTCACGGCCGAGTGCTAAGGTCATACACACCTTATTTGTTGAATTGAATGGACATGTAACATGCAGTCCACAACCTAATTCCCACCAACTTGCTTTTAGTAATCCTGATTCCCACCGGCTTGCCTATTTTTAATAATTTTGAACAACATACTTCATAAGGAGGTGGTTCTGAATTCGTTTTTAGGGTTCCGTACCCAAAGGGTAAAAACGGGACCCTATTACTGAGACTTCGCTGTCCGTCCGTCCGTCCGTCCGTCCGTCCGTCCGTCCGTCTGTCACCAGGCTGTATCTCAAGAACGGTGATAGCTAGACAGTGAAATTTTTACAGATGATGTATTTCTTTTGCCGCTATAACAACAAATACTAAAAATAAAATAAAATAAATATTTAAGGGGGGGGCTCCCATACATCAAAGGGATTGGTTGCGTTAACTTTGCACCTCATTTGTATGGAGCGCTATACGTACCAGGTGCAAACTTAACTTAAACAACTAAAGGATGGAAAGTGTTTGTACGGAACCCTCGGTGCGCGAGTCCGACTCGCACTTGACCGGTTTTTTTTTGTTCGTTACCTCAGAACTGTGATTTATGACCGATTTTTTTTTTTTTTATTATGTTAGGTATCTCCAAATTAGTCCATTAAAATCATTTGGTGAAGATGTGATGACGAGATTCATGTCGCTCCGTCGATAAAATAGAATACTATAGACTTTATTTTAATGCACACTTTTCTTTACACAAATGAATGCAGCTACAAATAATACGTAAAATTACTATAATAAACAAGGTCACCGTCTTATTGCGACGGTGACGAAGTTACCGCGCCGCTGTACGGGTAGCCGTCCCTGATGAAGAGCTCCATACGAGTTCGAAACATGTCGGGCCGTTCCTGACAATTTCACGTAAGCGAAATATGTCTCACGAAGGTTTTACTAAGTTTGTCTGTTTGCTTACTTATAACTGATTCACATATTGCACTCCAGGACTCGAAGATACAGGCTCAGCCTGGTTTGGGATCCCCTAGGCATATAATACTTTATGTACTTGTGTATTAATAAGCAAATAAATTATTTTGTATTTTTTTTTATTATACGTAGTATAGAATAAGTGAGAAGAATAATGAATATTTACAAAGCCGCTTTTCGCTTTCTCTTGCCGGGACATTCTGCTGTTTTGTGGGTAGTTCTACAAAGTAAGGAATTTTCGACAGCTCAGCTAAAATATCATGAAAAAATGGTTACAACCTAGTTTATTTACATAACATACTGTTTACCATACCTATATCTGTCTCTAAAAATAATTTAGATGACAAAATATTTTCTTAAGAAAAAAAATATTCAAAGCGTCAAATTTTCAGGATCCTGGTGTGTCCCACGAGCAAAATCGAATCTAATGTGCAATATAATTTATTTTCTACTACATTGAGACCATAAGTTAAATCAATATAAATGACTTCCTATTATTATTGTTACCTAGGTGACATTATTACTACTTTATCATATCATATCATATCATATCATTTATTTATTTGTATTGGTCATACATTGTCATTGTTGTAAATTATGTACATGTCAAATAAATTAAAATTAAAATACAATTATAAAATTAAAATATTGACAAAACATTAATTAGAATTGGTTCGTTCCAATACGTTGGGTAACTATTTATTCGTTGATTATTATGTATTTCATTTTTCGTTCAAATATTCTGTTATCGAGTAAAATGCTTTATTAATTAAAAATCGCTTTAATTTATTCCTAAATTGTAAATCTGAGCTAGCGTCCTTTATGTCAGGTGGCAGCTTATTATATATACGTGGCCCCATAATACGGAATGAATGGCTAGTTTTTACGAGTCTATACTTGGGTATAATTAGGCCTGGCTTCCTTCTGGACGAACCACAGACAGTTCTTGCTGATTCTGTGCTAGCGCCTGTACTTCTCATTAACTTGCTCAACTCGAATATATATAAGGATGGTACTGTTAATATTCGCAGTTTCACAAAAAGCTGTCTCGCTGGTTCATCCAATGGAACCCGGCACATTAAACGAATCATTTTTTTCTGAATGATGAAGGGACGATCTCTGTCTGCAGCCATGCCCCAAAAATCGATTCCGTAAGAGAGGTGGGTGTGAAAATAGGCGTAGTAAGCAGCAAGCAAGTTTTGTTGTGACAGCAACCCTCTCAAACGGGATACAGCGTAGTACGCAGAATTAAGTTTAGCACAAAGAGAATTAATGTGCTCGCGCCATTGTAATCGATCATCCAGAGTGAAACCTATAAACCTTGCATGGTCCGCAGCCTCAATATTGACTCCATTTACCACCACTGATAATTTGGCGGTTCTTTTGGTAGCCAGAGAAAATTTCAAAAGATTCGTCTTTTCAACATTGAGCTGCATACCATTAGCGGTAAACCAGAGCAAAAGTCGCTGTATAACTCCTTCAACATTTTCACGAAGTTCATTGAGACTCCCTCCGCTTACAATGGCGCAGATGTCATCCGCGTACATGACAAATTCGACGTGTGGGGAAGGAAAAGGCAAGTCGTTCATAAGCAGCACAAAAATTGTGTTCCCAACGTTCGATCCTTGCGGGACAGATCGGTCACCTATCATACCTGGTTCAGATGTATCACCAGCCACATGCGTTGTCTGGGAACGTTCGCTGAGAAATGAGGTAATGAAATCCAGGGTGACACCCCGGACCCCATAGTGTTCGAGTTTAAATGCTATTAGCTTGTGGTCGACGAGGTCGAAGGCGCGAGAAAGGTCAAACAGCACCGCAGCAACACATTTTCTGCATTCAAGCTTGGCTAGAACTTTTTCTAGAACGTCCCTGGCCGCCATCGCCGTTGAGCGACCGGCCTGATATGCATATTGCTGACAACATAATGATCCGTTTTTTCTAAGAAAGCTGGTCAGTCTATCACATATACCCAATTCGAACACCTTCGAGATCGCAGGCACCAAAGATATCGGGCGGTAATTTTTTAGTTCTTTCTTGCTGCCCTTACCCTTATAGACCGGAACTACCTTTATCTTTTTGAGGGTGTCGGGATATGAACCGTTACATATCGAATTATTGAAGTGATCACATAATACATGCAGAAAGGCAGGGGGTAAACTACGCAATGCTGAAGTTGGGAATCCGTAAACATCCTTGGTGACCTTGGGTTTAATGTTTTTAATAATCCTTAGTAGCTCTTGTGTCGTGAATGGTGCCATAAACATAGTCTGAGGTACGGGTGCGATGGCGCCACGTAACAACCTGAGGGCCTCAGGCACCACGGGCCTGAGCGGCGTGTCCCGCACCACGGCCAGGTAGTGTCGGTTGAGCGCGTCAGCCAGCTCGCGGGCGGAGCCGGCGGGCCCGCACACAGCGCGACGCAACACGCCGTATTCATCCCCGCAGTCTCTGCCCTTATTTGTTTCGGTTTTAATGGCATCCCATAAGGCGATACTCTTATTATCGCTCGATTCTATGTTTTTATTAATAAACGATTTTCTAGTCCTGCTCAATATACTATTATGTTTACATTTATATTTTTTGATGATTTCCGTAAGTTCTTGGTTACAAGGATAGAATCGCGATAACATTCCCAACAACAACAGAAATTGCTCGCTTTTTTGCGTTTCACTTGTAGACCATACAGTATCTTTATGTTTTACAATTACAGACCTTAGTGGGCAATTTAATTCAAACTGTTTCATAAAATTATTGAAAACGTTATCAAAACTAAAGCGATCACCATATCGAGACCAATCATACTGGTCAATAGTATCAACAAACCTCAACATGTTAGGCCTATTTGTTATCCTCTTTACCACCCGGCGCGTATTGTTTTTTTCTTGGGGTATTGTTAATACAAGGCAAACCGCACAATGATCGCTAATACCGAACTCAAGTGGGTACGTCTTAGTATGATCCGAGAGTAGGTCCGAGTAGACGTGATCCAAACATGTTTTGGAATCTCCTTGTATTCGAGTAGGAAATTTAACTCTGGAAGTTATATTGTACCTAGCTAATAATTCATTAATTGTCCTAATTTCTCTTGATCGTTTTAATGAGTCTATGTTTATGTCTCCCATTAATACAATATTGACGTCATCCTGTGCCGCACTATTCAATAGTAATTCAAGCTGATTAACAAAAATAGTGAAGTCGCCCTCGGTATTGGAACGATAAATACATATAACAATAAGGTTCACGTCCACAAGTTGTACCGCTGCCATTTCAATATGCATTTCCAATGAGAATTTACTACTCAAATCACTCCTATCTAACGCAGTGACACTGTTATGTACATATATACAAGTACCGCCGTGTTGTCGGAGTACGCGACAATAACTAGAGATTAGAGTATAATTCATAATACTAGTGACGGTTAGTTCCTCAGATGATAGCCAGTGCTCCGTCAATAATAGGAGATCGTATTTAACATCACGTTGAAGTATGGCCTCAATACAAGCAGTCTTATTACGCAAACACCTTACATTTTGGAGTATAAAATATAAGTTACCATTATCACATACACTGTTCATGCACTGGTAGTTACTGATCGGATGGTTCGCTGTCGACTGTCGTCGGGCTGCGGCGGTCGAGTTGCGTATGCGCGCCGCTCCAGGAGCGGCGGGGGCGCACACGAAACCAGTTCGCTAACTTCACTCCCTGTGGCCACACCGTCGGCGATGTGAAACGCTCGAACAAGCTTTCCGTTATACCGATGACAAACGAGGCATGTCTATTAGGGTCGTTCTCAAAAAATTTGCACCGCTGCGTTAATTTTGCATTTTTTTTAAAGTTGCGAATTCTTCTTTTATTTTTCATAGGATCGCTAGAAATATATTCAGACAATTGATATCACGTCGAGGGAAGTAGTTAAATTGAATATCTTAGAAGATATGGATGTTTGAAATTTTAGGTCGACAGGTGAAAGACTTCGATGTCAGGTAAACGACATTTGTTACCAAGTTATCGACAATGGGTGCAGGTTTGCGACAAATATGTTCCAACTTCACTGAATTTGTTAGCAGGTTAACGACGACGGTTGCAGGTTAGTGACATTTTAAATAAGATCTACGTTGAACTGTCAAATAGTGCTTTTTTGATTGTTTTTCTTTTTCTTTTTTCCTTATGTTAGTAATTTGCATAAAAAAACAAGCATTTAATTCTCATAACATAGGACATTTCTCAGGAGGTTTTTTGAAGCCTGTACTATCCAGACAGGTCATAACCGGCAAAAAGATGCAAAACTCAAGCATACCCACGTGATTTTATAAATTTCTTATGAAGGTTCAATAGCGAATCATTTAAATAACGTTTCTGCATCCTGATGCTGCCTCTTTTGACATATTCTTTCCTACCCGCTGAGTAATTTACTGCTGTTTTCGTCATCTTCGAGGAATTCCTTCACATCTGATAACCAGAAAGCCTTCGGCTGCGTTGGGTGGGATAAGTTATGGGAGGTATTGTCTGAAGCTGCCAGCACATCTGGTAACACTTTATAAAGCCTTTACGAGTCTGAATACAGGATGGTGTCAGTAGGAGATGTCACATACAAGAACTTTAAGTTCCGGACAGGGATGCATAATATCCCCAATACTATTTAACAGATATGGAGCCTTTACACAGCAGCAGAGCTTTGGAGCAGATACGTGGTAGACATCGCCTATTTTGCATCACCCGAAGCAGAAGTGGCCCAACTTTTGCAATGACTCAAAACAACCAGCCTCAAAATGGGTCTCGATATTAATAAATATAAGACCGAGCTGATGATAGTCGACCATTACTAGTCGACAAAGTACTAACCTGCTTTAAGAGTTTGAAACTGTTGATCAGTTCCAGTACCTTGGCTCCATTGTCACAAATAGAGGCACATGGAAACCACAGATTCGCAGGCGAATCGAAATGGCCAAAACAGCGATTACCCAACGCGGCAAAATATGGAAAGATAGACACATCCCTAACCGAACTAACATGCACCTCGTCTGTGCCCTTGTCTTCTCCATATCTCTTTATGGGGCAGAGACCTGGATGCTCAATCAAAGCCACTGACAGGCAGAGGATTGATGCTTCAAAATCTGGTGCGGGCGCCGCGTGCTAAGGATTCCTAAGACAGCTTGAAAGTAAAATGGAATACTCAAACTAAGCTACTTCGAAAATTTATGTTTTTATAACAACGAAACATGAGTTGAGACACGGCAAGTGACCGATAAATCCTGGTTTTTAAATAATTTTGTATAAGTGTTTAAATAATTGTCGTTCACCTGCCGTATGTGTCGTTCACCTGTTTTTATATAGACAAGTGAACGACATACAGGTGATGGACAAAATGACAGTTATGACATCAAAACAAATAAAGTATTTCGTTGATGAACTGCATATTTATACACATAAAAGTAGACCATACTTTACGCGTTATAAATTAAAATGAATGCAATAGTACACACGTCAACCAAAATATGGAAGGCAGAATATAGACTACATACCCATTACAAACTCCCGCTCGCGTAAGAGTATGTATCATATTTTTTTAGTGCAGCACACTGACGACGTGTCACTCGGAACAGTGTTAGGTGGCAACTGAAGGTCTCGATTTATGCGGGGTTAGGCAGGGGAAACGAAATAGTAGTCACTCAATTGTAATGTTTGTCTCATGACAAGTGAACGACAAAAAATGGCGTGGACAAACTTAAATTGCAAATAAGTCGCAAAATAAGCATAGTATTATTATTCGATATGGTAGTATTCAATCTTCATCATATATGAAAATAAAATGGAGTACTGAACTTAAGCTAAGTCGGTAATGTATATGTTTTTATTACAACGAAACATGAGTACCTCGCGTTGGGACACGGCAAGTGACCGACAAAACCTAGTTTTAAATCGTTTTTTTATCTATTAATATACTTTACTTTTAATTGAAAGCATTTGGCCTCTATGTAAAAAGTGTCTTTAGATATGTGATGATAATTGAATATTTAAAATAATGCGGTGTAAAAAACTTCTTCTAAGACAAACCTGGTGACAGGTGGCGGTGCAAATATTTTGAGAACGACCCATTAGTGTTGATCTCTCGTTTTTCCACGAAGTATTCGCCGGAGTTTTCGACTTTTTTCAAAAAGGTGACGATTTTTTCCGATGTTGTTTCAGGGTTAAAACCCCATGCTTGTAGATACTTTAATTGTTCCACAGTTTCAATATCGGCATCAGACTGTCCTGTGCCGACTATAACTTTGCTGGTTTTCCTTTTCTTTTTGTAAGAAATCCTTTTCCATTCATTTTGGTTTTCAGCACCTTTGTTGTCAACTGATTCATCATCGTGGTTTTCATGAAGGCTGGGGCTTGATGTAGGATTAGGAGTCCCTCCAGTAATTTCTGTAATCGCCCGTTTCGTGGCCACAACCTCAGAGTCCGATTGCCGATTACTGTCGGGCGTTTTCGGCGAGTTAACTGCATCACGTACGAGTACGCCGGGAGCTCCTCCGGTATGCTTCCTCCTTGTCGCACTTGCGATTTCGCTAATTGCAGCTGCCGCTGTCTGTTTCGCGTTGCGTACGGGCCGCTGAGATGCTGAGGTGGCAGCGGTGGCAACTGCAGTCGATAGCGATTTTCGGGTAGGCTTCGGAAGCGTATCATGATTGTCACTATGGCCGCTCGTTGGAATTGTCTTTGATTGTTTAAGAATCAAGTCATTTTGCTCACCTATCTTGGCTTCTAGAGAGTTGACTTTATTAACCAGAGTGATGAGTGTCTTCTGGAGTTCGCGCACTAAGTTTTCGAGTGATTTCGTCGACATTTTGCGAATGAAAATAATAAATACGTGACGAGCAAGTTATCACTCCGCGGGTAGCGGGTTTATTGTAGCAAAAACATTATAAAATCTTTGTCCAGAATTTGTCCCAACAGTTTTATATCAGGATCCTGTCCAATGTAAAATAAGCGAATATTCAATATTCCATTAGCCGCACTACCTTGAGGTTTAGCTGAGTTCGTTGCCGCTGCGAAAGAGACAATGAATACCACCTATCGCTTTGCACCCAGTGTATTGCTTAGTCTGCCCGGCACATTTGATGGAGAAAGTTGCGTCGTAATCAGTCGAGTTCACAGGATCCTGTTAAGATATTTAATTACGAAATTTATATAGTAATATGGTAACTGTAGCATTTTTATTTATTAATTACTTACACGAAGGCTTAATGCTGCTTAATTTTGGTTGAATGTTATAAATAGACGTTATTTTTGAATATTATTCAAAAATTCTCAGGAACCTGGTCTCAGGATCCTGTCTAATAAATAGCCAGGATACTGAGAAACACATAGGATCTTGAGTGTTTCTATTGAAATATTATTTTTGTGCAAGATAATTTGTTACTTTTTCTGCTATATACTATGAAGTCAAAATAATAAAGCGTTAAACTAGTTCTAACAATCAATTTATCTATAACTTTATAAGTATTATCACTGAACTAAGCAGGGCAATTCGTATAATCGTCTCAAAACATCAGAAAAAAAGATAAATACAACGTAAACGCACATTTAAAACCTGTGCCTGTGTCTATTTACATTATATACTATTTTTCTTAATTAAGTATTTGCCTGACCTCGAATTCTAAACAAAATTATTTAATCGCGTAAGTACTGTTGCATGTCGGTTGCAGATTATAATGTGATAAATAATGATAGACATTTCCATAAATACTTTTATCCTATAGCGTAACTTTTAATACTGAAAACTAAAGTTGGACAAATACTTAGGGACGGTAACATAGGCATAAACCTGTGATATTTTAAAGTATGATTTCATTGATTTTTATTATTTGAAAGCTCATCAGATTGTTTTTTTGTAGATAAAATGGCGATACCAAAGAAAAAACAGACTAGAGAAGAAATACTAGAAAATGCTCAAAAAATATTTAACGATTAGTGTTCGCATTAAAAAATAAATGCCTAAGAAAAGCAAAATTAATAAGACTGCTGAATGTTTTTGGTTTCCGTCATACTATTGTATATGATAAGTGTCGTTCATATTTAAATTATTAACAATAATATTGTTACTTAGTTATGAAAGAGATTTTATTACAAAATGTTTGTTAAAATTATTACTTAATTAAAGCTCTAATATTGTAGATTTAGTGATAAAAATTCCTGTTCAAGACTGGTTTAGATAAATAATTAGTATGTCAAGAATAGACCTAATTTTCACCATAGTTCAAGATATTTGTACTATTACAAACTAATAGTTAGAAGCATAATTTTTATTTGTGAATTTATTATTAAAAAAACTTTGATTTTGATTGATATTTGTTTAAATCCTCAGTTTCCTGGTTACAATCTCAGTTTCCTGCTGCTTGATTTCATAAAATTGCCATAAATCTAATAATTTTGAATATTTTGACCGTTCCACTTAATATAGGCTAAAAGACGGTGTAATCTTTATGATAAACTATATTTTGTAACTATAATGTAAAAAAAACGTCGGGCCGGAATCAGACTCATTTTCGTCCTTAGTTTGTAGAACAACCCCTGTAATAATAATAATAATAATAATAATAAAGCTTTATTTTTCCATGCAAAAAACAGTTTACAATATTAATATAATTATAAAACAATTGATTTAACATAATTCACATAAATTTCATTCGAGTTGACTAAATAAATATTTACTTAAAATATTATTTTTGTATGGACCCCCTCTGGGTAAAAGCCTCCTCCAAGGTATACCACTTCGCTCTGTCTTTGGCGGTAGTTAGCCAGTTTCGGCCTGCTATTGCCGCAATTTCATCCGCCCATCTGGCGTGTGGGCGGCCTCTCGCTCTTTTTCCCGAAGGTCCAGACCATTCTACTGATCTCCGAGTCCATCGGTTATCTTCGCACCTAGCGATATGACCTGCCCACTTCCATTTACTCTTTAGCACGACTGATAAGGCGTCCGTAACTTTAGTTTTATTACGGATCTCTTCATTTTTCACCTTATCTTTGAGTCTCAGTCCCATGATGCTTCTTTCCATTCGTCTTTGATTGGTCTGTATTTTGTTTTTAGTTACTGTGTCTATTATCCAAGTTTGACACCCGTAAGTTAGACATGGTAGTATAGCCGTATCCATAACAATTTTTTTAGCTGTTAGTGGCAATTGTGACTTAAAAATATCTTTATGCGCCCAATATTTCTTCCAGGTGATTGCCACTCTCCGCTCTACCTCTTCCAGGTTTCTGTCTTTTTGAAACGATATTTGTTTGCCCAAATAAATATATTTTTTTACAAATTCGAGAGGTATGTTGTTGATATAAATCGGTGATACATGATAGTTAGTCATCACTTTTGTTTTTTCGAGGTTCATCTCTAGACCGACTCTTAAACTTGCCTTGTTTAATTCATTTATCATTTCGTTTAGCTGTTGTGGACTTTCTGAAAACAGAATTATGTCGTCGGCAAATCTAAGGTGGCTCAAAAAGTTTCCATTAATGCAAATGCCTCGTTTGGACCATGGTAAGTTTTCCATTATGTATTGTAGAACGGCTATAAATAACTTTGGAGATATGGGGTCGCCCTGTCTGACTCCTCTCTTTATGTTGATTGCTGAACCGACTCTATCTAGTTTGACTCTACTTGTGCTGTTGCCGTAAATGTTCTTTAGGATGTTAATGTATTTTTCTTTTATATTTAGTGATTCTAGAGCTTTCCAAATGCTTTCATGTGATATGGAGTCAAAAGCTTTTTTGTAATCTATAAAAGCTATGTATAGGGGTCTACGGAATTCTAAATATTTTTCTATCACCTGGTCCACGACTTGGATGTGGTCCACTGTGCTGAAACCGCTTCTGAAGCCGGCTTGCTCGATCGGCTGACGTGCGTCGATGCTTCCTGATATTCTTTGTAGTAGACAGGCAGCGAACAGTTTATAAAAACAAGACATGAGGCTTATGGGGCGGTAATTGGCTATGTCAGCTGGGTTGCCTTTCTTATATAACAATGTAATTTCAGATTCCAACCATAGGTATGGCACAGTTTCCTCCTCTAGGATTTTATTCCATAGGATAGTGATTGGTGTCGAAAGTAGAGTCCTCGCAACCTTGATATATTCGTTAGTGATCCCGTCGGGTCCTGGGCTTTTTTCCGGCTTGAGTTTCATTATTTGTTTTAATACTTCTTGTTGTGTATGTAATAAAGGAAGTACGACAACTTGTAATTATTTATTACCGGAATTACATTCACACTTGTTTTTAACATTAAATACAGTAAGGCAAAAGTAAGTACGTATTCTCTGTGCATGGTAGTGTAGTTCTGTGTGGCGCCGGTAGAGGCGCTGCTGTAGTCGCTGCGTTCGGAAACGTCTTAAAATGGTAAGTATCTAACACTCTCCCTCGTTATAATTATATAGTTTGTTACAGGTTCAGACGCTTTGGAGGTCTTCTGTTCCTCGTGCTGCGCCGTGTCACCACTTCTGTAGGTAAGTTTTCCACTTCTATAGGTTCTGCAGGTTGTTGTTCTTGTAGGTCTTCCATTTGTGTAACTACATTTTCAGGAGTATTAGATTCTCTTGTTACTGGACTTCTTCTAGGGGATGCTGTATGAACCTTTTCCGGACTAGCTTGTGTATTTACCTCTTTTTCAGGATGTTCTTGTATAGGTATAGTTTCATCTCGAGGATGCCATGGCTGAAACCGGTAAATGTATGGTAAGTTGCTTGTGTATGCAGTCGTTCTGATTTGGTCAGCATGTCTATTGTGTAATTTCCCTTCTATCTCTACTTCATAATGCAGTTTTCCTGTTCTGTTTATAATATTTCCGAATTTCCATTTATTACTGTCATACATTCTAATTTGTACTTTATCTCCTCTTTTAAACTCTTTGTAGACAATCTTCTCTTCATTCTTGTAACTATCTCCTCTCTCTCTTTCTCTTTTCACTAAGTCCAGTCTGGTCCTATATAATCTTTTGAACATCATTTCAGCAGGACTCAATCCAGTGGCGCTGTTTGGTGTTTTTCTGTACATCATCAGAAATTTATTTAATTTAGTTTGTATAGATCCTTCTTCATTTGCCATAGCTTTCAGTTTGTATTTTACTGTCTGTACATATCTCTCAGCTTGGCCGTTTGTAGATGGATGAAATGGTGCTGTAAACTTCGCTTGAATTCCATTTTCTTTTAAGAATCGCATCATTTCTTCTGATCTAAATTGTCTGCCATTATCTGAAACTTGTGTTATGGGTAGGCCAAATGTCGTATATAGCTTGTTGAGTATGTTTATAGTAGCTGTAGCTGTAATAGTTGGTGTCGGTACGACTTCTAACCACTTGGTGTAAGCGTCCACCACAATCAAGAAGTAATGGTTCATGAATGGTCCTGCATAGTCGATATGTATTCGGCTCCATGGCTCTTTAGGGTATTCCCAGCTATGTACTGGCACTTTGGTAGGATTCTTCTGCAATAGGCAGCAACTTTTGCATTGTTTTACCATGTTCTCAATATCCGAGTCAATATTATGCCACCATACATAGCTTCTAGCCAACGCCTTCATTTTGACAATTCCTGTATGTGCTGTATGTAGTTCTTCTAAGATTTTAGGTTGTAGTTCCTTCGGTATTACGACTCTTATGCCATAGAAAATGCAGTTGTTCTGTAAAGAAAATTCATGCAGTCTCTTAGTATCTTCTTTACCTGCTTGGATGTCAAGATATAGTTTTTGTAAATCCGGGTCTTTCATAGTAGCTTCTTTTATTTCTTGTAGTGTTATAGGCATTTCTTTAATTTGATTTAGGTAAAAGACATCATCATCTGTAAGCGTCTCCTTCTTTGTATTTGTAGTATTATGTATTCTTGAAAAGTAGTCAGCGTTTGCATGCTCTGTAGTCTTCCTTAGTTTTATATCATATTTAAAACCTGCTAGAAAATTTGCATAGTGTACTAGTCTTATAGCTGTAGTTGCAGGTGTAGCTTTTTCAGGATTTAATATTCTTGCTAGTGGTTGGTTGTCAATTATTAGTGTAATTTTTCTCCCATAGCAAAACTGAAAGAACTTCTTCAGACCCCATATTAGTGCAGCTGCTTCTTTGTCTAACTGGCTATAGCCCTTCTCTGCTTTGGACAGAGATTTTGATGCGAATGCAATAGGTCGCTCTGTCTTGTCTGGCATAATATGTGACAATACTGCTCCGAATCCTGTAGGTGAAGCGTCTGTAGCAAGTGTCACGGGGTAACCTTCATGGAATGGTGTTAGAACTTTTTCTCCGCAGATTTCATCTTTTAGTTCTTGAAATATCTTCTCACATTCCTTTGACCATTCAAATTTGGTATCTTTCTGCAATAGTCTGTATAGAGGGTTTAACTTTGATGCCAGGTTTGGTATGAATTGTTGATAATAGTTTATCATTCCCAGGAATGTACGAAGAGATGATACATCTGTAGGGCGTGGACTATTCTTTATGTCATTGACTTTATCTTGCATTGGATGTAGTCCTTTTTCGTTTATTGTATGTCCTAGATATGTAACAGATTTTTGGAAAAATTGGCACTTTTTCTTATTTAGGTGTAGTCCACATGCTTGTAATTTCTGGAATACTGTCTTTATTCGTTGTAACAACTCTATGTATGTGCGCCCTTGTAAAGCGATATCATCAAAAAAACAGGCAGTGCCTTCCATACCCTGTAGGGTTTGATCCATGTATCTTTGCCAAATGTTAGGTGCAATTTTTACTCCGAACATTAATCTGTTTACCTTGTAGGTGCCCTTGCATGTGCTGATTGCTTGCATAGCTGCTGTATCCTCATCAGCTGACAAATGTAAGTATGCTTGGTTGATATCCAGCGTACAGAAGTATTTACCTCCACTTAACTTCGCAAATATTTCTTCAACTTTAGGTATCGGGTAGTTGTCATTTTCTAGATTTTTATTTAAAGTTGCTCTGTAGTCTGCACACAGACGTACCTTTCCCGTTGGCTTCATCACTGGTACCACAGGTGTTCCCCATTGAGAGTATGTAACTTTTTCCAAAATTCCTGCTTTTTCCAGTCTGTCGATTTCATCTTCCACCTGGGTCTTCAGCGCGAAAGGTACTGGACGTGGTTTGAGAAATACTGGTACTGCTCCTTCTTTCAATTTGAATGTGGCTTGATAGTCCTTTATTTTTCCTACTTCTTCAGAAAATAATTCTTTGTATTCTTCTATTAGGCTCTGTAGTTTCGCTTTAAATTCTTCCTCTGTAATGTCCTTCTCTTCTTTATTCAGTGCATGTATTTCAAATTGTATGTTTAATTTCCTTAGCCATTCACGTCCGACCACTGGGTCCACTTTTCCATTGATTATAAATATTCGCCCAATTATTTCTTGATTTTTGTATTTAATTCTTGTATCGCATGTCCCAACAGGTTTTATGATTTCACCTGTGTAGGTTTTTAATTTTATTGATGTATGTTTCAGTTCGAGGTTATTAAAATATTTTTTGTAGTAATCAGCTGAGCAAGTTGTAACTGCTGCTCCCGTATCTAGTTCTAAGGTATGTGTTTTTCCATTTAATTGTATTGTAGTGTAATATTGAATTTATCATTCTGTATATCTTTCTCTGGGAATATTTTATGTATTTCATATATTTCTTCTTCATTCTCGTCCATGGACAGCTCTTCGAAGAGGTCTAACTGTTTTTGATCTTTGAAACATACTGATTGAACATGTCCTCTTGTTTTGCATTTCTTACAGTACAATTTATCTTTCAGTCTACACTGTGCCGCTGTATGATTTTCTTTCCCACACCGGAAACAATGAATCTTCCTTTCACTTTTCTCTTTGTATGTACTATTTGTATTATATGTAGGTTTCCTGTATGTATTTGTATGTATACTCTTTTCATTTTGTATGTAATTTGTACTTTTATTCCTCGAATTCACTGATATTTTATTTATATTTGATGGTACTTCATGACCCATTTCTTTTGTTTCAGATTTAGATGTCTCTATCGCCAATGCAATCTTGATTAAGTCGTCAAATTTCGTAGAAGAAGATTCTTGTAACAATCTTCCTTTAATTTCAGTGTTGCGCAACCCTCGTATAAACTGAACACGCAGATGGGTATCAAATGTGCTTTGCTTGCAATTTGTACAATTGAAATTACATTTTCCGCCTATTTCCTTTAGACCAGCTACATAATTTGCAATACTTTCGTATGTTGCAGTCTGAGACAGAATTTGTGCTGTTGTGCCACTTCTCCGGGCTCTGGGGCTATATGGTTCTGTAGTAATTTCACCAGGTCATCATATGATTTCGCCTCAAGCGAATCTGGCGCTGTAATATTCTTTAGTACTTGGTAATACTTAGGCCCAATACAATTTAGAAAGATCTGTACTTTTGATCGCGCACTGTTCACACCTTTTAATGTAATGTAGTTTTGTAACCTTTGCAAATACGATGAAAATGACTCATTTACTTCATCATACGGTTGTAAAGAAATTCCACTAACCGATTGTCCATTGTTTTGTAATGCTTGTTGTAATTGTGTTTGTTGTAACTGCATCCCTCGCATGGTTTCTAACATTTGAGTTAATACTTGACCCAATTGTTCTTCCATTTTTGCGTAATAAAATTATTGTAGCTGGAGGGATAAGGATGTTGTGAAGCGGGTGATCATCACAGGTTTTTAGGAACCCTTGGAACATGGAATTTGGGTACAAGGAACACGTGTGACTTTCACTAGCGAGGTTATTTTTTTCTTTCACTTCACTTTTTCCGCAATCCACAGTACTCGTCGCCAATTTGTTGTGTATGTAATAAAGGAAGTACGACAACTTGTAATTATTTATTACCGGAATTACATTCACACTTGTTTTTAACATTAAATACAGTAAGGCAAAAGTAAGTACGTATTCTCTGTGCATGGTAGTGTAGTTCTGTGTGGCGCCGGTAGAGGCGCTGCTGTAGTCGCTGCGTTCGGAAACGTCTTAAAATGGTAAGTATCTAACACTTCTGGCTCTGAAAACTTTTGTATTGGGCAGGTATCTGTACAGTAATATGTATGGGCAACTTCGTTGTGTTCTGTTGCGTCCGGCCCGCTGTATAGTTTAGTATAAAACTCAGTAGCTATATTTATAACCTCTGTACGTGATTTGCTTTTATTAGTGCCGGACTCAAGAGTTGGGATCCAAGTAATTGATTTGTTTAGTTCCTCGTGAGCTTTTTTAGCTGATCTGGAGTTTTCAAGGTGTTTTTGTATTATGGTTGTTCTGTAAGTGTCGTAGCATTGCCTTATTTCTTTGTTGGTAAGTTTATAAAGTGTTTTCAAGTTTTCTTTGTCAGTTTTGCTTAGATAATGCTTATTTTGTAGTTTACTTCTTTCTTTCATGAGCTCTAGCGCTTTCTCCGACAGGATTTTATTTTTATTTGATTTTATAATGTTTTTTAAACTTTCCTTTGTATAGTTAATGATTTTTTGATAATATTCTTCTGCTGTGTAGCTGTTATGCGTCGTTATAAGTTCGGGTATATATATAGGTATTAAGGTTCTTAAGATACATTTCTTGCTCAGCTACTGTTTTTAGCTTTCTAGATGTATTAGAAAAATTACGTCTGCTCTTCCGCGTTGATTTCAAGTGTATCGTGGCTCTTAATAGTCTGTGGTCCGATCCAAATGAGAACGACGAAAGTACTTCATACTTAGAAATCATATGGGGTTTCGTGGTCATTATGTAATCAATTTCGTTTCTTGTGTTTTTATCTGGAGATATCCATGTCCATCGGTTCTTGGGTTTGAGCTAGGGCCTGCAATTCGAATATTCGAATATTCGAATAGTACGAATATTCGGCTCGTTTTGATATTCGAATACTACCGTGTGCGGTATTCGAATATTCGAATATTTTTTTATTAATGAAAAATGTTAGAAATGAAATGTAATCCTTTCACTTCTGCAAAATAGGGTATGTTTAAAATTGTAGACTAACGTAAATAATCAATATATCCATAAAAATAACTTTAGACGTATGTATGTATGTGAATATGAATGATAAGTTTTCTTTTCCGAGTCCGCAAAATTTGATAGGGATTGAGAAAGTTATTTCAGGACCCTGTGATTCTGCCTGGCCCTGAGCCAACTCTTCTGAAGGTTTCAGAATTGGAATGCCAGTTTCAAAGAGGGGGCGAGGTCATTGCTCATTTTCTGTACATTGACAACCCTAAACTAAGTTCCCCAGAAGGCTTAAGCGTGGTGGAGCTACAGAAAGTCACAGAAAGAATTAATGGCGATAGCACCTTAGATCTCTTTCCGAAATTAAATCTATGTACTACTATTTGGTATTGCGGGGATATGAAGCAGGCTTCGAAGGAGCGCTTCTTTTATCGTTTGACAAAATTACTTAATTCTTGATGGGTGACCACAAGGTGTGTTTGGGAGATGCCTCTGCTCAGTTACTCCTTTAGCGTACTGAGGTGGAATCAGACTAAGCTAGGCGCTTTGGACAGGAAGGTGCTACTCACTATATATGGGTTAAAGCCATCATTTATGAGACTGTTCATTCTGCGTAAAAGTCGCCAAGAATCTCCGCAACCGCGAGATGTACAGTCTCAGGGAGTATTTCCTAGAGAACAAGTATGGAATTCATCGCAGTGTAGTAGTAGAAAATATGTGGCAGTAGACAAAGCCTTTACTTCTACCAGAGCTACGTAGCAGCAAGGACGTACGGAAGACCAAGGAGCAGTACGGGTTGTTCTACAGGGCCCTTACAGGGTTTCGCTAAAATACCTTAAGAGGATCTCGTTCTCGAGCGATCTGGCTGAGTCAAGGGACAGATACAGAAGGTTTCACTTTTGGACACACAGGGTGTATCGTCGATTTCGCTTTGCATTGTCGTCGTCACTGTATGTTTAGGTATTCACGAAATGCTGTTCGTTTAATTTTACCACCTAAAATTTTAAATAAAGCGACTTTTAATCCTTTTTTTAAATAATTTCAACTATTCGAATAGTATTCGAATAATTCGTTAATTCCTTGTTCGAACGTAGTGGTCCTCGTGATACTCCTAAGGTTTCTCTAGCTTTGATAATACAGAGTTTTTCGAAGTCAGACCACATCTCATCAGCTGTTTTGTCGGTATTGATATCATCCTCTGTATAAGTATGGACCCATTCCAGGAGTTGTGTGCCTTTGGGGCCGTGTAGCTCCTTCCATTTTATTTTCTCTGTTCTGTCCACGTATGTTCTTATAGGTTTGGGCAGACTTTTAACAGATACCAGGAGTCTATGCTGCGTTGTAAGTGCATTGCCTGGGATTACTTTGCAGTCTTTATATAACTTTAGGCTTGAGTTGTTAGCAAGTATAAAGTCTATTTGCGTAGTGTGGTTTGCGCATTTGTAAGTAATAAGGTGTTCTGGTTTCTTCTTTTTGAATTTTGAATTTTAATATCAGCTAAAATAATCTGGAACAATAAAACATATAGATTTTAAACATATAAATTGTCAGGAGCAGCCTGGCATGTTTCGAACTCATATAGAGCTCTTCATAGGGACAGCTATCTGAGCTGCTATGCGACTCACGGCCCGCTGAGCAGCAGCGCGGATAGCTGCCCCTGATCAAGGGCTCCATGAGATTACACTGTTTTTTTATAATTATAAAAGATATCTCTAGTTTTAATCAGTCGTGGCGGCGGCCAAGGGCTTGTGCACAAATCACGTGAGGTTCAATAGGGGGGAGGGGGTCACGAAAAAATCACGATATATAACGTTGAGAGAGGGGTATAGGGAGACCTTACGTGTATTTTTCTACAGTGAACGAACTAAGAAACAATCGTTAACCCTTAAATGTGGTGGAAAAAAATACACGTGAGGCAGTGAGGGGGAGGAGGGGTTAGCAAAGAACCTCACCAAATATCACCAGGGGGTCGAGGTCAAAAGTAGCCGAAAAAACCTCACGTGATTTGCGCACAAGCCCCAACCGAGCACCGATCGATACCGAATTACCGATTCGAGTCGAGCGATATTCGACTTTTACGATGTGAGGAAGCCCGTATACCTACAGGTATTTTAATAAGTATGAAATATAGTTGTTCCCATTTTATTTATTTTTTTATTTATTAGCTTTATATATCCACAATACATTTTTAAATATATATATGCGTTGTTTTTGTAAAATAATAACATTTAATCTTCTGTTTGTGGCCCCTTGCGGGTACAAGCCTCCTCCAGGTTTCTCCATTTTTGCCGGTCGCAGGCAACGGTCATCCAGCTTCTTCCTGCTGTATCTATTATATCATCTGCCCATCTTTTCTTTTGTCTCCCTACTCGCCTTTTTCCTAAAGGCATGGCTGGCAACTGTTACGAGCGTGGGGTTCGTATTTGATAGAAAAGCACAAATTAATCCACTAAATAAAACACTCACTTTATTTCCAAAATTACGCACTTACAATTCACACGAACTGTACTTAAAATCCACTAATTAACACAAACACACTATTACACAAATTACGCACTCACTATCCACGCGAACTGTACTTAAAGCGCACTAATCACTTAAGAGTCTCTTTCCGAATATCCTTTTACTCGTACTGTATCGCAGTTAAAATGTAACTAACTCGCGCCGGCTGCTTGCGCCTTTTATATCCCGCGGGGCCCGCTTTCTCGACGCATTGTCCACACATATCGCGAATATTCTAGTAAAGTCCAGCGTGAGGGCCGAGAACATTCGAGGCCATATATGTCTTTCTCTAATGGTGCACTCTCTGTCACTCCCTTCTCGAATGTTCCGAGTATAGCTATTTCTTTCTAGTAGTCCCATCCTTGTTACACACTTCTCGAATGTTCCGAGTATAGCTATCTCTTTCTACTAGTGCTATCTCTGTCACTCCTACTGGAAATTTCGCCATATAATGATTTGTGCTTCAGAGGCCCATAAGGGGTCCTGAAAACGGGTTTTCAGGTTATGGCGTCATCTGATAGAGGGTGCCCTGAAACGGACTGAAAACATGTTTCAGGCGCCTGAAAACGACGGCAACATGGGTGAAATTTCGATCTTTAGATATGTGATAGAGCAACTTCTGAAACGGCCTGAAATGACTTTTCAGCCTGCTGAAAACGCCTCTAAAGCACTGAAATTGATGTTCAAAGTTTTTGACCTAACCTACCGGCGTAACACTAAGCTATTTATAAGTACATATTATTATTGTAGAGATAAAATTTCGATAATTGTAAAGTATACCATCATAATTCGTTGTTGTTGCTAGCTGTCAATTAAACAATACTAGATTTATGGTTGTCTCTAAAATAACGCAAGTAACAAAAAATATTTTAGATATTTAAATAAGCTAGATTCATATAGTACTGTTTACCCCATAATTCGTTTGTTATTGCTAGCTGTCCATTAAACAATACAATATTTAGGTTGTCTCTAAAATAACGCAAGTAACAAAAATTGTTTGAGATATTTAAATAAGCTAGATTCATATAGTACTGTTTACCCCATAATTCGTTTTGTATTGCTAGCTGTCCATTAAAAAATACAATATTTAGGTTGTCTCTAAAATAACGCAAGTAACAAAAATTGTTTTAGATATTTAAATAAGCTAGATTCATATAGTACTGTTTACCCCATAATTCGTTTTTTATTCCTAGCTGTCCATTAAAAAATACAATATTTAGGTTGTCTCTTAAATAACGCAAGTAACAAAAATTGTTTTAGATATTTAAATAAGCTAGATTCATATAGTACTGTCTACCCCATAATTCGTCATGTTATTGCTAGCTGTCCATTAAATAATACAATATTTATTGTATGGATTGCCTGAACTTTGGTTGGCAACACCGCCTGGCTGCCATTGTTTTGTTTATCATTTCATCTTTCGGAGCGATCAGTGCGTGCGCGCGTGCAGAGACGTTGACTGTGACGAATAGTGTGATTCGTTTAAATAGATATTATAGAAGTGAATGTTAAATAATATAAAACCGTGTGTTTTGTATCGAAATATATTTGACAGTAAAAGATTAAAAGGAATGACAGTTCTATATAAAATTCAAATTAAACAAGTATTAGAACCTCTTCTTAACATTCCCTCCCTTCTTCACTGGAGGCTCATCAGCTCTGTGAGGTAGAGCAGCCTCGGTTTGTATAGCGGCTTCGTCAACATATCCGCCAAGTTCTCAACAGAAGCAACTTTACTTGCCACTAAGTTGTTATCCAGGATACATTCTCTCAAAAAGAAATGTCTTCTTTTGACGTGCATGTGCTTGGTTTGATGATGGTTCTCTATAGGGTTCTTGCTAAGTTTCAGCGCGGACTCGTTATCAATGAGCAACTCCACTTTTCCAACATCAGTAGCTATGTCGTCAATTATTCTCCTTAGCCACAGCACCTCTCTAGCAGCTTCGCTGGCCGCTACGATTTCTGCTTCTGTTGAAGAGAGTGCCACAGTTTTCTGGCGATTGCTCCGCCAAGAGATAGCGCCACCTGAGTATAGGCAAATCATGCCAGATGTTGATCTTCCTGTGGTAGGGTCACCTCCGTGATCAGCATCTGTGTACATAATTATATCTTTATGCTTGCCTGTGTATGTGATGCCATAGTCGAGAGTCCCCTGGATATACCGAAATATTCTTTTGACTCTTATGACGTCTTCATTACTCGGGTTTTGTAAAGTTCTAGACACCACACCCACAGCAAATGCTATGTCTGGTCGTGTGCCAACCATTAAATAGGACAGAGCACCAACTGCTTCGCGATACGGGAATTGTTCTTCGCTATCGGTACTTTTTCCTGTCGGCGGATACTTCACAATTGGCGTCGGTGCCGGCTTGCAGTTTGTCATACCAAAACGTTGCAGTATTTTTCTTGCATAGGCCTTTTGGTCTATTGTGATAGATCCGTCATTTGAGGTTTTAATCTCTATGCCGAGAAAATAAGACGCGGGCTTAGTTGTGACCTTGAATCTTTTTCTTAACTCTATGTAAAGATTCTCGACGTCATTTTTATCAGTCGCAGCCACTAGTCCATCATCAACATATAGAGCAATTACGACTTTCTTATCGCCTCTTTTCCTGATGAACAAGCATGGATCCGCAGAACTTTGCTCAAAGCCAATCTGAGTAATATAGTCTGTGATACATTTGTTCCAACATCTAGGTGCTTGTTTCAGTCCGTAAAGACTTTTCTTGAGTTTACACACCTTCGATCCACTCTCATATCCTTCAGGAGGTTTCATAAAGATCTCTTCATTGAGTGTACCATACAGAAATGCTGTAGACACGTCGAACTGACCTAGTGTCATTTTCTCTTTTGCAGCAGTACTCAAGAGAGCTCTAATGGTGCTTGTCTTAGCGACCGGGCTGAAAGTGTCGTAGTAGTCAAGGCCTTTTTTCTGTGAAAAGCCTTTTATGACGAGTCTAGCCTTGTATCTTTCGATACTGCCATCTGGATTCGTCTTTATTTTGTAAATCCACTTGCAAGGAATGGCTTTGCGGTTAAACGGCAGCTCAACCATTTCCCACGTGTCATTATCCTTCAGTGAATTTAGCTCTTCATCCATAGCTTTTAACCATTTGTCTTTATCAGTACTTTTCATTGCATCTTTAAATGTTTTAGGCTCCGGGTTAACTTCATCATCTTTATTCACGTTCATAACAAAATCATTGTATCTGGACGGAGGTTTTAGATGAGATCTGTTTCTGAGCGTTTTGAGTCGTTCTGTTTCTATCTCTTGTGCAGATAAATACTCGTCACTTTCAGGTTCCATCTCTATCTCTCTTTCCGATTCAATAGATCTGTCGAAATCGTTTTCATCACTCGAATTCTGATCATCATCGTCATCTTTTTCATTTTCAGTAGCAGTAGGATGTTCTGCAGCTGACGTCGATGCGATTGGATCCAGGTATGGAGGTTGCAAAAGGATTTCATTTCGTGGTGAAAAAGTCTTCTCCTGAAACGTCACATCTCGAGATCGTATGAGTGTACTGCTTTCTTTGCACCAGATTCTATATCCATCATCATTGTCATATCCAATTAAGACTCCCTTCACAGCTTTCTTATCCATTTTCTTTCTATTGCATTTTGGGATGTGTGCGTAGCAAGTGCTTCCTATAATTCTCAAATGCTTAATGTTGGGTTTCTTACTAAACCAGAGTTCATAAGGCGACTTTCCTTCTTGTGTCGGTCCTGTACGGTTCAAGATGTAAGCAGCAGTATTGATAAGTTCAGCCCATAGGCCTTGAGGCATTTCTTCATGCGCATGCATCATGGCTCTTGCCGACTCTACAATCGTCCTGTTGTCTCTCTCACAGCACCCGTTCTGTTCCGGTGAATAAGGCATAGTCAATCTGTGACGTACTCCATTTTTGTGTAAAATTTCCCGAACTTTTGCATTATCGAATTCGCCTCCATTGTCGCTTAGAATTTCTTTAACAATATGTCCAGTAGCTTTAGTCTCTGCCAACATTTGTTCAAGTTTTTCATGGACTTCTCCCTTCTCTCTCATAAAATAGATTTGGCGATATTTTGTGAAGTCATCTTTAAAAAGAACATAATATCTTAATTTGGAATATGAATTTTTGAAAGGACCACACACGTCAGTGTGTATCAGCTCTCCAGGCTGTGACGCTCGTTCCCTGGTGCCAAATTTGCGTCGATGGGTTTTGCCAAATACACATCCTTCGCAGAGTTCTCTGTCTAATTTCAGTTTTATACCAAGCTCTGTCTCGACAACCTTCTTAACATGAGACTTATTTTGGTGTCCCAACCTCTCATGATATAATTGCATTTGGTCGGATATCTCGATGTTATTTACTTCTTGAGAGCCTTTAATGTTTTTGACATTCAATTTGTATAGTCCCCCATTTTTAGCTCGCATTCCAATAAGTAGAGTTTGTCCGCCCTCATACTTCATTACACATTTTTGGGTTCTGGATTCAAAAATTGTATTTGTTAATTTGTCTTGAGCTGATAATACCGAAAACAGGTTCTTCTTAATGGATGGTACATACCACACGTCGTTCAGGGTAATAATCACCTTAGTACCGTATACGTCAGCTTCAATGTCCAGGACTCCCTTTCCAATAGCCTGAATAGCTGTACCGTTTGCAGTTGTAACTGTGTGCGACGTAGAAAAGTATTCGAATGTTTTGAATAAATCTCCTCGATTTGTAACATGGCTGGTAGCGCCATTGTCCACGTACCAGTTGTCATGGTCGATGTCTTCCACATTGTTTACAATTGCCATTAAGTGCATGTTGACGTTTGACGTACTTGGTTTATTAGGCGTGGGCTTGGGTGGTCTCCCATCAGCTATCCATTTCGGGCAGGTTTTCACTCTATGCCCTAATTGTTTGCAATAATTGCACTTCCATTTTCTCTCTTTACTCTTACTTTTCTCTTTCGATCTCAATACTAGAGCTTCTTCAACCACGGCCTCCCTTGTGCCACTTGCTAAAGCCCTTTCATGAGCGCACAACTGTGTCGTCAAGTTTTCAATATTTCGGTCACTCTTATTCATTAACAGCCAGCTTGATTTGAAATTAAAGTATTGTTCTGGAAGTGTATCCAAGATTTTGCAAATTAAAAACATTTCTGGGAGATCATTTCCTTCAATTTCTTTATTCAACTCGTACCAGATGTTCTTGAGCGTTGAAATGTGAGTAGCCATATCGTGATCCTTTTGGAAGCGAAAGAATCTCATGCAAAGTTCGTAGCTTCGATCCTCCTTTGCTCCATCGTAAAGACGATGTAACTCTGTCCACATCTCACTTGACGTATTGCACCGCATGACCTTGTGCAAGGTTTCTTCGGTCATGTTCGTGGTAAGAATAAGTAAGGCATGACTGTCATGACTTTGGTAGTTCTCCAATTGCATCTCATATTTCGACACATCTGCTGGCGCTGCCGTCGCCGCTGGTGGCTCTGGCTTTTTTACTTTGCCCTGGATAATGTCTAGCGTACCTGGCGTGCTCCGTAACAGCAAGGAAACCTTAAACTTCCACGTCTGCCAGTTTGCGCTGCCTTCTAAGCGCCCAATCTCATATCTTATATTAGAACTCATTTTCTAATTTATCGATAGATGTACACTGTAGAAATAAGCCACAAAGTCCAGTTTCAGCACACTAAATATCGTATTTACGCTCTGCTACCATGTTAAATAATATAAAACCGTGTGTTTTGTATCGAAATATATTTGACAGTAAAAGATTAAAAGGAATGACAGTTCTATATAAAATTCAAATTAAACAAGTATTAGAACCTCTTCTTAACAGTGAAGTGTTCCAAATCAGGAAATGGACAAAGACATTGAAAAATTATTGGAATCCTGGCAGTATATCGTTCAGATTCATAATGTTCCTTCCCAAATTGTTTCCCAATATGTCCCCTGCCTAGATTTCTTACAGATTACCTACTGACATGAGTAGAAGTCCGACCGCTCTTAAAAGGTGTCATGTTCATATTTATACTAAAAAACCTATTAAACAGGTAATGAAGCATCACAATTTTAGGATCGGTCGAACTATTACTCATTTTTCTGTCTGTTTGTTTGGAGCGCTTTAACGTATAAGAAATCTAGACAGGGAACATATTCCCAATATATATAAGGGACATTTTAACATGTAAGACCTCCATGTTGATTTTTAGATAACATGAATAAGAAACTTACAAACGTTTAATGTTTTGTTTTATTTAAAACTGTTGTTGACCATGCCTTCATTATACTTATTTTTTATTTTCAGAAGGTTGCAGGTTTAGCAGGCCCGAAGGGTAAAGTCACTTCTACGTCATGCTATCACTATGTTTAGGTACTGTTTCTGATACAACAAGTTTGAGTAATAAGCATTTATTCTATAAATACAAAATTAAGATAGCTTGGCGCAGAAGGTCTTTACTTTAGTACGGCTTGTATAACAAGCTTGCTGCAAATGAGTCTTTAAAAAAAGTTTACATAGTTACCGTATTGTTAGTTAAGAATAAGTTAAAATCTGGCAGTTAAGTCACGAAATTATACTTATATGAAAATTTCGTGACGAAACAGACAGATTTCAACTTTTTTTTAACAACACGGTAAGTATGTACTTATTTTTTTAAAGACCCATTCGCCTTCTAAATATTGTGGAGCAAAAAATACTACATTGCTGTAATTACCAAAAAAATATAGTAAACTGAACAATATTCATTTCTTATTTTAGTAAACTCAATCATTTGATGTGATAATGGCTAACTACAATGTTGGTAGTAAACACTAAATAAGTAGTAAAGTGTAAAAATATATAGTTTGGTAAAATCTCAACTTGGTAATATTTGCATTAAATTTGTTAATAGTCACTATAATAATCTAGTAGTCGTTACTAAAAATCTGGTTATCTCCAAAATAAAGCATGGTGTTACGAACGATACCAATTCCGTTACACTTAACAAAACCTGTTTGTAATGGATACAGAAAGGTTTTTGTGCACAATACACACATTTTAATTATGTGTACCAGCATTATGTTTAACTGTGGTAGATATTCCTGTAAGCTATTACCAGATTTTTGTAGTAAACTCGACAAAATAGATAGGTGTCGTATATATTACACGACAATCTGGTTACATTAACGTTATTCTGGTTACCTAAACTAAAATTTTCTCTCCGTGCGTCCCCGGCAGAGTCCGCGGCAGCGTCCACGGCAGCAGAGGCGGCAGCAGAGGCGGCAGCGGCGGCGGCAGCAGAGGCGGCAGTGGCGGCTTCAGCGGCGATGAGGCTGGATAATAAACAAGACAAGAAAAAATATATAATTGTAAATGTATGTCTTTGGATTGTCTCAGATTTTAATTTCGATTTGCACTAATTGCCACTAACTGCAATCGCCTAAAGTTGTTTGTATCTCACAGTATACATTGCCAAGAACGGTCACTAAGGCAACTAAACTTGTATGTATACCGTGATATACTTTGCCAAGAACGGACTTAATTTGTATGTATACCGGGATACCGACACAATTAAGAAGTTTACAAGAGACTTACCGTCTTTCTCTTTTTCTATTTGTGTCGCGCTTCTGCCGCGCGAGCCGCTTGGCTGGCGACTCGCACAGCCGCCGCCACGCCTCCCGTGCCGCCCCCGGCGAAACAGTTTGGACGCGCGCACTGGTAAAATAATAGTAAGTAGGGTAAATCGCCAATAATTGGCCACCGTTCAATAACTGGCCACCTCAAACTAAAAATGAACTCTGTTCACCTATAAATATAATTCATTTTAGTTTAAGCTGTAAATTACTGGCCGCCCTTCAATAACTGGCCACGATATAATAAAATGAATTCAGTTTGTAGGTGAACAGAGTTCATTTTTAGTTTGAGGTGGCCAGTTATTGAACGGTGGCCAATTATTGGCGATTTACCCTACATTACTGCCGAGGCAGGGAATAGTACATTATTGCCGAGGCCCGGAAAGTAGGGGATTGCCTGACGAGGTGGTTTGCAAGCCGAGCATCGCGAGGCTTGCAAAAAATGCGAGTCAGGCAATCCCCGTTCCGCCGAGGTTTATATAGTGCTTTTCTCAAACAATGTGAGGAAATAATAAAAATAAACTTGCAAAATAACAAGTAATTTAATAGGATTAACAAGAAAAACGAACAACAATCATTTAAGTACACAAAGAAGAGGTATGTTTGTTTTATTCTTTCCAATAGGCTGCCGCGTACACTTTCCCTCCTTATAAATTAAGAAAAATCGATTTATATATTAGTGTTTGGGGTACGAAGTTCTATGTATATATTTTCGAACGATATTGAGGTATTCACCGCGGATGACAAATACTCGGTAAAGTTTTGTTTTAGTGTCGCACAATTTGACAATCATAGATTGGTCGTGGCTTTCGATGTCTTCCATGGTAATAAGTATTTGTAAATTGTTAACTGCGGCTCGCTCCGTTTAGTCCCATGATAAGGGCAACCTGTAAAGAAAATATATTGTATTACAGTAAAGCACACACTTAACTAAAACAAAAATAACCAGTTCAAAATAGGTACATTTTATGATAAAACTTTTACCTTAACAGCCAAGTAGCGTCTGGTGCTCCCTTTAAAAAATTGACAACATTTTCTCCAGCCAAAACCTTAAATTTCTTGCTTGTCTTTTCAAAATGTTGTCAGGTTCGTGTAGAAAACGAATTTGCATGTTTGCTTTCTTTCCATAACATAAATTGGTCGTACACTTGATTATATTTATCTCTTAATTTAGTAGGTAAGTAGCATTATATTACTTATTTACTCGAAAATCATTTACGCGCATACGCTCAATAGCAATTAAATAAAATTGTAATTTTACCGCCTAAACTTACTTTTTTCTTCTGACATCTAAAAAAAAACAAAACTTGCACGAACTGTTAAACATACTTTACACGTTCCTGATTCCATCAGCTGACTATTTGCCCGCTCGAATGGCGTTGAGCTCCGTCCACACTTGTATCATTTCGCCGATCCGATCCCCGTCGCGTATCTTCACCGCGTATCATGAACGGTAAGTGTGGACGTCGCGCCGTCGCGATCATGCAACGCTCGCGCGAAATCCATGTTGATACGCGTATCTTCAGTACCCCGCACACTCGCGATCACGAAAGCATTGCATGATCGCGACGGCGTGACGTCCACACTTTCGTTCATGATACGCGGTGAGGATACGGGGTGAGGATCGGCCGTGATCCATCTCGAGTGGGTTTTTGCCCGATCATCAAAGGCGCTATTTGAGTCATCGATCCACGCTGCGGTCATTGGTTCTTAATCCTTAATCTTTACGATTATTAAAAAATACCATACCACTGATGGACTGTCTACTTTGTTAGGCCTTTCCATGCGGCGTCTTCCGGCACGCGGTTTCCACTCGAGAACCTTTCTGCCGCATGCCATAAAACAAACACAGTCATACGAAGGCCATGTCTCCGTGAGCGGGTGCCTTAATCGAAGGCCTCCCCATGCGGCGTCTTCCAGCACGCGGTTTCCACTCGAGAATCTTTCTGCCGCATTATGTATTATAAAACGAGCACAGTCATGTGCTAAATCTCCATGAGCAAATGACAAAAATGAAGGCCTTCCTCGCTGCGACTTCCGGTACACGGCCCCCACTCAAGAATATTTCTGTCCCAAGGTTCAGTGAGCGATCTCAGCGGGCGACATTTTTAAATGGGACGCAACTCCGCACAGAACAACGATCACAAACGAAATGAAATGTTCGGCGAAAACGAAACGCCAAAATGATCGGGGCGGTGATACGGTGCTACGATACGGATAGCGTCCAAACTACTGCACGCCGAAATGATCGGTGCGGCGATACGCGACGAGGATACGATACGGCAAGTGTGGACGCGTTTCTTCGCGCGACGGCGCAAATGATACGGAGTGCCCGCAGTGAGCGTCCAAACAGCACGATACGCGGTGGAGATACGCAACGGGGATCGGATCGGCGAAATGATACAAGTGTGGACGCACCTTAGGGTGTTGTCGGGCGCCAATTAGAAACAAAGGCCAATCTGATCAGCTTGGCAAAGTTTACGAATGTGTGAATGCTACTTAATGTTAAACGTGTGGTTGTCATGGCTGTATGAGATTTGTTCTACGTCGATTTCAATTTATGTACAGTACCTATGAAATTTTAAAAAGTTATGGAAGCGGGTGAAAATGGGTTTTCATACATTTATTTTTCCCCGAGGGAGCGAATATTCTTTTTTTTTATTTCATTAGTAAAAATGAGGCTCTTTGCGTATTCTATTTTCAAATGGGAAGTGAAACATTTCCGAGCATGTTTGAGAAAAAGTCAGTTCGTGGATGAGTATGATTTATGGACGAGGCGTAGCCGAGTCCTTCAATAATACGAATATAAATATAAGAACTGAGTGGTTTGGGATCGACTTCGAAGGGTGAGTCAAATGTAATCTGTACGTGAACGGGTTATTGTTGGCTTTTTAGTTTTACTGAAGTCGGTTCTTTTTTAGGGTTCCGTACCCAAAGGGTAAAAACGGGACCCTATTACTGAGACTTCGCTGTCCGTCCGTCCGTCCGTCCGTCCGTCTGTCACCAGGCTGTATCTCAAGAACGGTGATAGCTAGACACTTGAAATTTTCACAGATGATGTATTTCTATTGCCGCTATTACAACAAATACTAAGTATATAGGTACGGAACCCTTCATGCGCGAGTCGGACTCGCACTTGCCCAATTTTTAACCAACTTCAAAAAAAGGAGGGGGTTCTCAGTTCGGTTGTATGTTTTTTTTTTTTTTTTTTTTTTTTTTTTTTTTTTTTTTATGTTTGTTACCTCATAACTCCGTCATTTATGATTCGATTTGGGAAATTCTTTTAAGGTTCCTGAAAAGACATCTCAAGGTTGGTCCCATAAAATTTTGGTGAAGATCGGATGACGAGATCCATGAGGAATCGAAGGAATTCCTAAAATTTTATAGGCACTTATAATATTTTTCATGTATTTTCTAAAACTATTTAAGTATTTGCATATGGTAGTCATCATCTTCCAATGCTGAACTGATGATGGAAGGTACAACTCCTTCACGGTTAGGAGTTAGGAGATAATTCAAACGAGATGCATGCCTTCAAGACCTCCCTGATCACCCCGCCATAAGTATTTTACATGAATCACTAAAAAGCGAAAAAAAAAAATTTTTAACAAAAAAAAGAACCGACTTCAGTAAAACTAAAAAGCCAATAATAACCCGTTCAAGTACAGATTACATTTGACTCACCCTTTGAAGTCGGTGCCAAACCTCACGTAAACTTTAATATATAAATATAATAACTGAGTGGTTTGGGATCGATTTCAAAGGGTGAGTCAAATGTAATCTGTACTTGAACGGGTTATTATTGGCTTTTTAGTTTTACTGAAGTCGGTTCTTTTTTTTGTTAAAAATTTTTTTTGTTATCTTAAGGGTTAAAAGGGTATTTTATTACTCCTTCGGCATCTGCGCCGCCGCGTCCCGGGAACTGGCACCGCCTGTGAACAAAAAATGAATGAATTAAGGTTTATTCGTAAACATACATGGTCATCAATCCGTTTCTGATCTAACAATAGCCCGTAAATAAAGTGTACATGTGTTTACTACACGAAAAATAGCTGGGAAAGGAGTGCATTCCATTCCATTAATTGATATTACGAGGTTACCATAGGAACTGACAGATATTCAAACTAATGCCATTATAGTGCGGTTGCGAGTGGTTGCAAAATTGTTGCCATATAAATCTTATAAATAGCGCCCTCTTGACAATCCTCATATATTTCTGGTCAGGCTTTAAGATTACGCTAAAAAAAGCATATTTTGTTCTTTTAACTTTTTCACTCAGAGTAATATTTACCGAGATATTGGGTCAAAATAAACATGTTTTATTCTTTAAACTTTTTCTCAGTAATTATTTTTCAATAGCTAATAAAAAGTTGGCGATTCGGTTCTGGCGCTTCGCCGACCGCTGCCGCGGCACGCTCGCTCCGCTCGCTCGGCTCGCGCGATGTGGTCATAACTAACCTAACCTAACCCATTAATCTTTTTATCTCGATAATTATCAAATTTAGAATAAATATGCCCGAAAAAAACACGCTTATTTTAGCGTATTATATACGATAACATCATAAAAAAATTGTGTCAATATAACACCAGACCAATGAAATTTTTTACCTAAAAAACTTCAATATCTCGGTAAATATTAATCTGAGCCAAAAAATTATACTTTACAAAACATGCTTATTTTAACACGTTTTATAGGATCCGTAAATAAAAATAAGGTGTTATATTGACATAAATTACTCGTCTCCGAAATTTATCTATGTCTCGGATCCCATTAAAATAGTAATGTTTGAACCTCAATATCTCGGTAAATATTGATCTGAGAAAGAAAGTTAACATAACAAAACATGCTTATTTTCGTTTAATCTTCACGATTCAATCTAATTTAAGCCTAAAAACAGCAAATAAAAAAAAAACTGTAAAAATTTTCTGTCCTAAAATGGGGCCCCCTTTGCTATACCCCAACCCATCTCACAATAGCCCGCGACAGAGTACAGTGGAAACAGCTAAAGGAGGCCTTTGCCAGGAGGCACGCTGAACTAAGGAATAAATCTGTGGCTCTAGTGAAAAGGGGTTAAACTCGAAAAACACTACTTTACAGGAGACTCAAAAAACCGTTGCGGCTTAAAATTATTCAGACTTTTGATCACTGTACCTCAACCACTATACTTACAAATAAACTTTAAATGCAGTTTTAATATTTAAAAAATCCTCTTTCACGGGGTAATATTCTTACTTCTCCAAAGTTAACGGTTAAAAAAAAATGTGACTTATATCCGTGCCAAAACGTGTTCTTAAGGAGATAACTTACTTTATACCCCTTTTCACCCATAACACTTACACTACCCGGGAACATAACTGAACTTATATCAATTTTCACCATTATTTTAGAAAGTGTAAATGGACTTGCTGTTCGGTTTATTTAAAGTTATCTCCTTTTATAAAGGAAAAATACATGAACACCCTAAATAAGAAATACCTAACTAAACGAAACCTATCATTTAAGAGCTTTATTTCAGAGATAATCCTAACAAAACAAACTTTTACCCTTTTGCACTCAATTAATTTAGGTGTACTGTAATATAAACACACTTTATCTACATCCATATTATAAGTTCTCTACAATATGTTTAGCAGCGATAAGCAAATAGACTATATTAGGAAATCTGTATCTGTGGGTGCATCGTAATTTTTACTTTACGATATCGGCAACCGATAGTATAATTGCATTTAAATTTGGAACATTCTATTAAAAAGTAAAAATCGTACTTTAGTTGCAATTATCGAATTCATCGATTTGTAATTTCATTGACAGTAAAATTCATATTCCATACATTCTTTTAAATCTCGAATATTCAAAATCGATTTTAGAATCGATATCGACTCAAGACTATATATTGTCTATGAATTAACACGTTCCCTGTGTATGCATCATATCTGTAGCATTTTAGGGTATATATGATACGTGCATGCATCACCTATGATGCACGACCCCTTGTAAACTTAAGGCATTGCCAAAATTGACACGTGTGAGCTACGTCTTTTTCATTTGCGTGCACATACCGGCTACGAAAATGTTGACAAAAAACACGTGCGTCCGGATGACATTTATATAATGTTGCCAGATTATGGCTGTTACGAATAAACCACAGAAATATATTTTATTTCAAAAGGTTTTTATTCGAAATAATAAAAAAATACGAATTACTTGCACTTACTGCACATCATGATAAAAACAAAATAATAATCAAGTAAAATTTGCAAAACAAAACGTAAAAAAAACTGGTGGGGTTTTTTACTGGCAAGCTAGCATTGTAGCATCGAAGACACAATGTTTTTATGCACATCAAGCATTCAGTGTCTGTTTGCTTCGCCTTTTTGCGAGCTTCTGTAGGTGTGCTTACCCTGTTCGGTCATTAATTTATAGCATACAACGCAACGGTTTCGAAAACTTTTATTGTTACGGCCTAGAATTTTGATCAGTTCATGGCGGCGGGATAAGGTAGTCTGTATTACTGAAATAGTCTGAAAATTACCACCAAACGAAGTTTTGACAAATTTTAGCGTTTAAATGGCATTTACTAACGTAAACCACAGATATACGATTTAGAGAAACGTCAAACTGCCTTAAAAACGTGCATGTGATGCACTGCGCAGTGAGCTAGTACGTGCTTGCATCACATTGTGGGCACCAGTTTGATAGCTCAAACGTGCATGCATCACATGTGGGGCACTCGGAAAAATGGGAAAATAGGAAAAACTTTCTTCATGAATGATGTTTTTAAGCATAAATGTAATAATATGAACTATATAAAAGTAATTTACAAAAAAATAAAATTGCACGCGAGGAGACGATTTCTTGTTCCTAGTTACACAGGGAACGTGTTAAAAGAAAAACAAACGTCAGTCACTTGTTTCATGTTTGTTTCGTTTCAAACATCGAAACGCCACGGAGGGTGGAAATCCACATCTGTAGCTGAAGGCTATATCGGCAACTCAATTCAAAGTAAAGTGGAAATTTCAAATAAAATAATTAACTCCATTCAAAAAAAGAAGTAATTAATATAACAGTGCCTGACAGCTGTGCCAATGTAAATGTAAATGAAAATTCTGCCACTGCAAAAAAATGCAGTTTTCACATTGCACTATACAAAGTGTAATTAATAATTATTATTATAAATAAAGTTTTTTATTCTTATTATTTGTGTTTGATTTAAACTACTAAATAGTTTAGACTATGAATAGTACCACTAACCTGATAATTTATGCCATAATTATCTGTACATATTGTAGAAAACTTATTATATGCATGTAGATAAAGTTATGTATGCGACTGTACATAATTAGGCATTAAAACACTCGTGTTATACTATTATGAAACTCGCCTTTGGCTCGTTTCATAAAACAACACTCGTGTATTAATGCCTCTCATTATGAACCAGTCACATAAACTACTATTTACCAATGGTTTTTTTGAAGTTATATCATTTTTTGCGGTGCAGTGAAAATAAAAAATCTTCATTTTTATTTATTCTTTATTACAAAAATAACAGAAAAAATCAATATTAGCATATAAAATTATTCTCATCGTTTTTAACTTTTGGACTTTCATCAAAAACAATAAAATATTAAGTAATCAACTTTCTTAAGCGATACAAGATGATAAGTACCTAAAACGAGATAAGTACAAAATTTAGTTTTTCCAGTTGACTTACAATTACGAACAACTTTTAGTATGAGACCTTATACTAAAATTTTATCGCAATTGTGAATATTTAGACACGGAAAGCATCATGTTTTGAGGGTCAGCTTGTAAAATTTCAATTCTTGTATAAAATCATTTCTTGCCTGTGCTCTGTTGGCGCCAAAGGATGGGAATCTACCACATCTTCTAAACATAACAATTTTTCGTAAAAGATCTTACACTCGGGTTTATCAAATTTAACAAAAAACTGTTTTTTTTACCGATATCCGTATTGGACCGCTGTAAATCTTTCATATACAGGAAATAATGAAATATGTTCCTCGACGGCTTTCAATCCACTTTTACTTATATTTGTGGTACTCAGCATTATCCATCACGCTAAATCTAGGACAAGTTCCTTACTGATTTTAAGTTTTTCAGTTACTCCTGGAACAAACTTTGATGTTTCGTCAAAATGGTTATCGCATTACCAGCCTCTGCAAATGCGATAACAATCTCGTCTTTATTTTTAAATAATTGGCAAACTGTCTCTTCTTTGTTGTTGCGTCTACTTTTGTGTTTTTAAACTTTAATTCAATAAAATTAACAATGAACTGAACCCTTTTGTTATATATTCTCCTAAAGCCCTATTAACTCTCAAATATATTTTTTTGAGTTCTTCTTGCATATTTATTGCGCATTTCATTTTAAAATTTTCCTAGCATCTAAACTCTCTCCTTTATTTTTTTGCATTCATACTATTTGTTTCATACTATTAACCAAAATGTCTCCTCTTTTTCCTTTTCTCCCTATGTTTATTTTCTCACTTTTTTTAGGTTGTCGTTTTCGTCCTTGACCGAATCTGCCCCAAAACGAAAGTTGCTCTGCTTCTTCTGCCATTTCGGTTTCTTCCGTTTCTCGTTAATTTTCTGAGTCAGAATCAGTGAACACTACGTTTTGCCTATTTCAGGACTGCTAATAGAGTCGACAAAATTATTGTCACCTTTCTCCTCAACAAGTTTGAGCATTCTATCGATTCGAGATCGGCCTGCCATTCTGTGTAACAAACTAAAAAATATTTTTAATCCTAGGGCCACCTCCCGGGCACCAGACCAGTCCCATGGTACCATATTATTATATTGTCATATTTAAGTAGGAAGTAGGTACTTGGGCAAAATTTCAGCTCAATCAGTTGCAGATATTCTGCTTCAAAATTGAATTGCAATATCCCGAACAAACATAGTCATACATTGCAAGTTAAACAACTTAAAGAAAATGCCTACATCACTACTGTAGGTCAGTCTAACTGGTGAGCCAAATTTTATAATGGCATGATTTATTAGATTCAAGTGTACTAAAAATAAACGACAGCGAAGAGACTTTATAATACAAACTTCTTGATACAAGTAATCGTCGTGGTGTAAAATGATACATCTCACTGGTATAAGTCTATATACACCCATAAATGCTAAATATTTATTCGTGAATATGGATTAATTTCGATTTATTTTTATAAATTATGGGTAAATTGCTGGTGCACATCGGTACAAGTAAACATTGATCATTAAATACCAGATTTCATAAGAGATACAATTCGACTTATACCATTAATGTTTAACATTAAGTAGTGAATACAGATTAAAGTCGATTTATATTCTTTAAGGTTTGTAATCTTGTTTTGTAAAAAGGTATAAGTAAACATTGATCCTTTAACACAGGATGCGTCAAAAGAGACAAATGAACTTAAATCGTTCTACACATGCAAAACACCAAATTGTTCAATATTATCTTTAGTTGCACCATATTTCACAACATAATTCACCAGATATATCGTTTGGCACAATCCTAACTTTGTCATTTTAAAAGATAACTTAGCTCCGATTACACCAAAAGATGCGTAATTTTTTTTTGTGTATTTTGGTGTACATAACGCAAAAAGGTCGTAAGTGCACTTTAACCCCTTTTCACTAGAGCCACAGAAATAATAATTGTATTAAGCGATTTACACTCACGTGAAATTGTCAGGAACGGCCCGACATGAGTGACGAATTTGCCGCGGCGCTGTACGGGCAGCCGCCCCTGATGAAGGGCTCCATACGAGTTCGAAACATGTCGGGCCGTTCCTGACAATTTCACGTGAGTGTAAACCGCTTAATACAATAATTAAATATGTCTCACGAAAGTTTAACTAAATAATAATAATTAAACCACTCACCGGTACGCCTAAAAGGGGGCATGATAAATAAATTTTTAAAAATTAAATTTTCTAATTCGACCAAAAAAACTAGACAGATACGTCACAGTCAAAATTGACAACATTTTTTTTTTTATTGGCTATGTCGATAGATTAAGCCAGTGTCATGTCGATTTAGTGAGGAAAAACAAACGCACTCGAACGCGACTAACTTACAAAAAAAATTGTTGCTACTCCTGAAAAGAAAATCTTAGTATAATTAGTAAGATTAGATTAACGAAAACACAACTACGGGATTAGTATTAATTAGAACATACACCAATAATTATTGAGAATAATGTAGTTGAATATATTATAATTTTAACTTATTAAAAATGACATCTGAGTTTGATTCTTGGCTTGCGCCAAATGGACAATGTTACAAGTACAATACCAGATTTTGTACCAAAAATCTCCGATATTTAAGTTTTTATTATGTCCTCTCATAATTATGTAATAATAAGTATTCCTAGTTATTTTGTTAAAACATAGAGTTAAAGTTACCAATAAATAAATTATCTTAGCGTGTTTAAAAAATAAAAATAAATCTATTATTGTAAAAATATTTTATTTTAGTGGCAACCTTGTGGTAGTTTTTTTGGTCTTGAATTAGAAATCGTAGTATTTGAGGAAATATCTCGGTCGTGAAGCGTTAACGCTCATCGAAAGTTTGCCATTAGTTGACTCGTCGTATGAAGAGGCCCTGCAGTTGTTGAAAAGCCGTTATGACAATAAGTGTATATTGGTGACCAGCCATGTTAATAATCTTCTGGACTACCCCGTCATTAATAAAGGAACTGCGCACAATTTACGTGAATTTGTGTCTAGTGTCCGTCAACATTTGGGTGCTTTAAAAAACATGGAGCAACCAGTGGACAAATGGGATATGTTGCTGCTGCCGATATTATTGCGCAAGCTTGACCAATTTTCAAGCCGTGCCTTTCACTCAGAGCGAAACAAAGGTAATCTCCCTAAAGTATCTGACTTGTTAGACTTTTTAGAAAATAGGGCCTCTAGTTTCGAAGAAAGTGTAAGCAGCAATAGTACTCAGCCTAATTATAAATCTAAGCTCAAAATATCTTTGCCCTCAATTGTCAATAAAAGCTGCGGTTATTGTGCCAAAGTTGAGGATCATAGGCTTTTCAATTGTCCTAAATTTAGAATGGCGTCTGTCAATGACAGGCAAGCCTATGTAAAAAATAACAACTTATGTGTGTTATGTCTCAATGATCATGGCAATAAGCCATGTAAATATAGATTCAAGTGTACAATATGTAGTGCTAAATCGCACAACACTCTTCTGCATGATGTGGAGGTAAATACACCCATAACTAATAATAATATGGCATTATTTGGCCATAGTACAGTATTGTTACCAACTGTCAAGTTGAACATTGCTTGTAAAGATGGTAGTTTTATGACCGTTAAAGGCTTGCTTGATACAGGCTCTCAAACAAACCTTATAACGACTCATGTCGTTGAGCAATTAAGGTTAAAAACATATCAAAATAATATAATAATTTCAACTTTGGGTCGGCAAAATTGTTCGGTTTCAAAGTCAGTGGTGGTGAATATTAACTCACTTGATAATTCTTACTCTCAGGATGTAATGTGTTCTGTCGTGGATAAAATAACATCTAAATTGCCACAGCAAAAATACAATCCCAGGAATTTTAATATTCCAGACAATATTGTATTGGCAGATAGGGACTTTCATACTCCTGGAGACATCTCCATGCTTTTAGCAGCTGATGTATTTTTTAATATTATTTTGCCAGGTCAACATAACTTGGGACCAGACAATCCCAGTCTACTGAACACAAGATTCGGCTATGTGGTGGCGGGTGGAATCAACAATGCATGTGTGTCCTCGTGTTTGTCCACTACTAACAATAACATAAAGACGGTTATGCACTGCACGTCGCATCAACATGAAGATGAATTGGCCGCCTTGATGGAGCGGTTCTGGGAGGCAGACACCCTGCCCCCCGCAGGATGCCAGGACCAGGCCCAGCCAGCAAAGGCAGAACATGTGTCAGAGGCAGAGCTATGTGAGGCCAGCTTCAAGTCCTCCGTGGTACTCAATGATGGTAAGTTCCATGTGCGATTACCCCTTTCTATCCCAACAGAGTCCTTAGACCTCGGAGATTCATTTTCTGTTGCCATACAGAGGCTTAATAGCTTATATAAAAAATTTCAAAGTGACAACAACCTTATGGTTGCATACTCAAAATTTATAAATGAGTACATTAACCTCGGCCATGCCAAGCTATATGATATAAACGGAAGTACAATCCCCTTTCAGTCACATTATTTTTTATCGCATCATGCGGTAATAAGACCCGATAAGAAGAGCAAACCTCTTCGCGTTGTCTTTGATGGAAAAGCAAGGACACGGGATAAAAAACTGTCTATAAATGATTTTCAGTATAATGGTAAAATACCACAACGCGATATGTTTGACATATTGCTCGATTTCAGAGTCTATGAGTACATATTTCTGACTGACATAAAAGATATGTTTCGTTGCGTACTTCTTGACGAGTCACAGCGCCATCTACAAAACATATTATGGAAAGAATCTATTAACTCACCAGTTGTATGTTTACAGTTACAGACCCTGACCTATCGCATGAAAAGCTCGAGTTACCTAGCCACAAGATGTCTGGAGGAGTTGGCACAGTTATATGGAGCAGAGTTCCCGCTGGCCGCGCGTGCGTTGCGTAATAGTACGTACTGCGACGATATAGTTTGTGGGGCTCAAACCCTGCCAGAAGCCATCGAGGTAAGGGATCAAGTTATCAATTTACTGCAGAAAGGCAGCTTCTATTTACACAAATGGACTGCTAACCATCCCGACTTACTAAAGGGCATCCCAGTTGATAAACGTCATTTTGATGAGATTGAAATGAACAGCGATCATGCATTCCTGAAAGCGCTGGGCATTTACTTCGATGTTAAATGTGACCAGTTCAAGGTAAGCTGCATGCAACCCATTAATCAAACCATTGTCTGGTCAAAGAGAATGATTTTGAGTTATGTTGGCACTCTGTTTGATCCGATCGGTCTAATCGGGCCCCTGATTTTAAAAGCAAAACTGTTTATTCAAAGGCTGTGGCAACTAGAGTTAAAATGGGATGATACTTTGCCCAAAGATTTGTTACATGACTGGTTAGAATTTTATGCTAGTATATGTAGTATGGAACCGCTTTACATTAATAGAAATTTAATGATAAAAGATGCAACTGATGTTCAACTTGTAGGTTTTTGCGATGGGTCACAGTCAGCATACGGCTGCGTCGTGTATGTAAGAGCCTGTCACGGGGAACAAATTCACGTCAACCTACTGTGTTCAAAATCGCGTGTTGCGCCACTCCGGAATAAATTAAGTATCCCTAAAATAGAGTTAAGTGGCGCACTTTTGCTTGCACAGTTGATCTCAAGAGTAAAGGAAATAATTAAAATAGATAAAGTCATACTATTCACAGACTCCATGGTGGTGCTGGCGTGGATTCAGTCCAAACGTGACAGGTCCGACGTATTTGTTCGCAACAGAACTAAAATTATCAATGAGCTCGCCCCGCCATATTTATGGCGCCATGTACAGGGTGTAGACAACGTCGCTGACAGCATTTCGAGGGGGGCTTGTCCAAAGCAGCTGGCATTGAACACGTCATGGTTTAAAGGCCCCAGGTTCCTTATGGATCCTGCATTTCAGGTAGGCCCCATAGATGTCGATACAATCCCGGATGTAGAGCCAGACTCCGCTAGTGTACCCAATGTCGTTGTTGAATGCCATACTTTGGACAAGCAAATAGAACTTCCAATATTTGAAAATTGTTCAAGTATTGTGAAGTTGCAACGCATCATTGCGTACGTTCTACGATTTTATAACAACTGTAAAAACAGAACCAATAAAAATGTATGTTCATATATAACCGTGCCTGAACTACGACAGTCATTGTTAAAAATAATAATTTATGTACAAGGCTTACACTTCATGCAGGAAATTGAATGTTTGCGTGCTGGCAAACCGATAAAGGGCAAACTTTTGTCACTGTCGATTTTTCTTGATGGAGAGAACGCTTTGCGTGTTGGTGGACGCCTCCACAATGCAAACGTCTCATTCGAACAAAAGCACCCGCTAGTTTTGCCCAAAAATTGCCACATAACTAATCTTATTGTCAGACAAGAGCATATCAATTTGTTGCATGTTGGCCCTAAAATGACATTTTTTAATCTGTCAGCCAGATTTTGGATCATAAATGGACTTAATGAAGTCAAAAAGATTTTATTTAAATGTGTCAAGTGTTTTCATTTGAAGGCTAAGTCCTCTCAACAATTAATGGGATCTCTACCTAATGATAGAGTCAACCAAACAAATGTATTTAAAATAGTGGGCATTGACTACTGTGGACCTTTCGATATCAAATGTTCGCGTATTCGCAAATCTCTAGTAGGAAAAGGCTACGTAGCATTGTTTGTATGCTTCGTAACTAAAGCCATACATATGGAACTTGTATCTGATATGTCTACAGAGACCTTTCTTGCTGCCTTGAAGCGTTTTATAGGTAGACGAGGACTTCCCTCGAGAATCCACTGTGACAATGCATCCACGTTTAAAGGCTGTAATAACCAATTAAAAGCTCTATATGACTTAAATAAAAATGCTGAACATAATGACAAAACTGTAACTTATGCATCTCAGCAAGGCATAGATTTTCAATTTGCTCCGGCCTATTCCCCCACTTTTGCTGGTCTCTGGGAAAGTGGGGTAAAAAGTGCTAAATACCACTTTCGTAGAGTCATAGGTAAAGCTGTATTGACCTATGAGCAATTTAATACTATCATGGTACAAGTCGAAGGAATATTAAATTCGAGACCGCTAACACCCTTGACCAATGATGGCCAGGATTTTAGCTGTCTCACTCCCGGCCATTTTCTCATAGGCAGGCCAATCATGGCCATCCCAGATGCTGATTATACTTTAATTCCTACATCAAGACTTAAATTTTGGAAACAATGTGTTCAAATAGTTCAAAGTTTCTGGAAAGTTTGGCACAAATGCTACTTAAATCAACTTCAAAATAAACCTAAATGGAAAAAACAAGTAAAAAATTTAAAAATAGGTCAATTAGTCTTGATTAAGGAAGATACAGCTCCTCTGCATTGGCCTCTTGCACGTATCATCAATGTTTTCCCTGGCAGGGACAACCTAATAAGGGTTGTAGAAATAAAACTACCAAATAAACACACAAAATGTATTGGTGCAAATAAAGTTTGTCTCTTGCCCATATATGAAGACTGATATATTATGTACTTACTGTTATTTTAATGTTAGATCATTACAAAACATGATATTAGTATCTCAATGCTAGGATATTAAACAACATAAGAATATATTTGTATGTTAATATTACACTTAAGATTTACTCATAAAACCAACTCTAAAACCTATGTACATGTATATACTAGCTTAGTATAAATATCAACTTAACTTACCTTTTATCACAGCATAAAAATATTGTTGTACTTAAAATACCTCTACTTAGAATAACTTACCTTTAATTTACTTACCTTTAATGTTGAACTGCAAAGAATTTTAGATACCAATAAAATTAATAGCAAATCTCATAGTCATAGCAGTTCTGCAACTTAAATGTTTAATATTGAGAACCGTTTCCATTGAAGTAAATTTAAAATCCTTAGATTTAAAAACTTTGTTAAATGCTGTCACAACTATAGTTCAAAGAATTAAAATCTGTTTTCGAATATAATAGTTTAGCTGCATCTTTCTCTCCCTCTGGACTATGTTTTGGCAACATTAATTTATTTAATTTCCACTAATTTTAATATTTATTCTAATGAAGCAACACTCGATCTCTTCCGTCAACGCCTCCCACGCGTAACATTGTACTCGCAGTTTTTAATAGAAATAAATTCTAATTTACACAGTTTCGGACTTTAACTTGCATCAAAAGACCCAACAGTAATGGCGCCATTAAAATGCGCTGTTGACGGTTGTGATTCTACTAGTGCCACTCAGAAAGTATTTTGCATGTCCATGATCCATAATTTACGGAGTTTGTGGATGTCCTTTCTTGTTCCTGTTAACCCATCATTACTTGGCTTAACAAAAAGTCAATGCGTATCGAAACGGGTGTGCAAAAGAATGTTGACGAAACGCAAGTTGATTCTCAAGGTGTAAGAATTCCCTATTCTTATCCTTGCTTATTCACGGAAAAGGAAATATTTCACGGAGTACCCCTTTTGCGAAGGTAAGTATTTTTTATGTTTTATGCTTGTATTCTTTCATGTTATTAATTCTGATTTTCAACAATGCAAAATCACTTAGTACCTAATGAGTCCGATACAACGAATAACGTGGTAATTACAATATGTGCTTGTCTTTACGAAATACATAGATATTTTAAGTTTCTGGTACTTATACAAATTGTTTTGCCAAGGTATACTAATAAACATGTGCCTCATCCATGGCAGTCACTACACATCAGTCAATAGTTGATTGGGCAATCATTCAATTTATTTGTGTTATTTTGCTAGCGTTTTACTTATTTCATCCATAAACTTCTTAATCAACGTGGTATTTATGTTAATGTAAATTTCAGAGTACAATGTTCTCACTTCTCAGTGAACATCATTACTGTTCCAACCAAAAACAGGAAGATGACAACGCACAACAAGAACGAATGGTGTTCACGGGTATTGGAGGTATATTGCTAAATCTTTTATAGCCCCTGTAGCACTTTATTATCTATCTACAATAGTTGTGTGTGGTACGTTTTGTTAGACGACGTCCACACTTGTATCATTTCATCGCGTATCGCCGACGCGTATTATGAACGGTAATGTGGAGACGTCGCGCCGTCGTTGTGATCATGCAACGGCCTGTGTCCGATCTCTCGAAATCCATGTTTATACGCGGTTCTTCAGTACCCCGCACACTCGTCATCAGGCAAGTGTTGCATAATCGCGACGGTGGCGGCGCGACGTCCATACTACCGTTCATGATACGCGATCATGCTATGAGGTTTGGATACGGATAAATCGGTTTTTGATCTACCATCAAAGGCGATACGGACTAGTTTGGACGTCCACCGATCTGGTCATCGATCCACGCTGCGGTATATAAAAGTACCATACCAGTGCTGGACTATCTACTTTGTTGGAGGCCTTCATGCGGCGTCTTCCAGTACGCGGTTTCCACTCGAGAACCTTTCTACCGCATTGCCATAAAACAAGCACAGTCATATGTAGGTTATATCTCCATGAGCGGGTGACACCACTTAGGCCTCACCACGCAGCGTCTTCTGGTACGTAGTTTCCATTTGAGAACCTTTCTGGTAAATGATAAATCTCGTTGCCGGATGCTCCCCGATCATTTTTAGGGTTCTGTACCCAAAGGGTAAAAACGGGACCCTATTACTGAGACTTCGCTGTCCGTCCGTCTGTCTGTCCGTCTGTTTGTCTGTCTGTCTGTCTGTGTGTCTGACCGTCCGTCTGTCACCAGGCTGTATCTCATGAAACATGTTGAAATTTGCAGATGATGATATTTCTGTTAGGCGGTTGTCACACTGCCGCCGCGTCTCGTTGCGAGACGCGGAGCAACGGACTCGCATGCGGAGACAACGCACCAACGTCCGAGTTTTCTCAGCGTCTCCGTCCGGAGTTGCGATGCGCGACGTCCCGCGTTACTTCCGTCTCGCGTTCATTTCACATTCGAACGTTAAGGTGAAAACAATTCCTATTTGTCGATAAAATGGAAACGGAACTTATTCAGAACGCTGCGGTGATACTTTCAGCTTGGTTTTTGTACAATCGAGTCATAAATTCTGGGTACATTCCTATTTACAAACCAGACCGATAAATGGGTCTTTTGCTAGAGATTACGAAGATTTAAGACAACGCTCAGAAACATTTTTTTATTGCACCCGCATGTCATGCGGTTGACATTTGATTATTTGCTAGGCAAAAATTGGAGTGATTATTACTAGCGCGGACACAAATCGACGTTCTATTACAGCCGAAGAAAAGCTTTAGCTTACACTCAAGTACTTAAGTAATAATCTACTATGTACTTCAATCTTCAATTATACTTTTATAAGAATTCCCTATATAGTACAAGAAAATTAGATTGAAATGTATGGAAAATTTGGCAAAATTAAAGGACAACTTTTATCTATCAGGATATGTAGGTTATAGAGCCAAGTTTAATTTTATTTACTCTCCCCCCTCTCAAGGGTGAGCGTCACCCCCCCGCGCCCTCGAATGTGTCTCGGAGCGCGGTATTTTCCACTTTAAAAGAAAACCGTGTACGGTACATACAAAGTGTATAGGAACGAAATAATTCTGAATAAATTTACTATAAACCTTTCATACATACAAAGCAATAGCACTTATACAATCAGCGCAATCTGTTATCAAATACTAACGTTTTTAATTATTGATCTTTTTTTTCTGCTAAAAGGTTAGTTATCTCAAAAACTTCACACTTCTCGGCCAAAATATGTATGACAAAAGTAAAGAATAGAAAATGTTCTTTCTAAAAATGTATAATTTATTTCTGTTACTCTTTCATTTACCGTTGCAGTGCTATTTTTATAATTTAAGTCATTTGGCCATTATGCGAAATATAAATATTCGTACTAGTTTAAACGGTGTTACTTTCAATACCATAGACTTCTTATATGTTTTTCTGTAATCTACAAGTATTGAACTATATCCTGTATTTTTTTATTTTTTTTAGACTTACTATTTTAGGAAATAAGGGATGTGTGGGGAAATTTTCAAGTTTTGCTCATTTTCGTAAATAACTTCAAAACCGTTTAATTTAGAATTATATAATACATATATTTGAGATGTTCATAATGTACCCTTTCATTTGATATGTCACATGATATACTGTGCCATTTTTTTTTCTATTAGTTATAAAGGGACGTTTTGTCGGCCCGGACACATCGCAGAATAATTTAACTGCTCCAAAGTCGACCTTCTGTAACAACAGGGATGAACCGGTTTTGATCAAATTCCGTAGTTCTGTGTCCGTGGCCTGTGACGATGCTAACGCATGTAAGTCAAGTCCGTCAGTGATAGCGTCAGTCCTTGATAACGAATCTGCGACTACATTCTCCTCGCCGGCTATATACCGAATATCGGTTGAAAATTGGGATATAAAATCTAAATATCTAAACTGCCGCGGGGAGCATGAGTCGAGGGGTTTTTTAAAGGCTGATACGATTGGTTTATGGTCAGTGATCCCGCTAACGCCGCCCGAGCTAACGGTACATTGTTACGCGAATACTTGTCGGTTTGCTATTGCGCGCCGCTGTATATTTTAGCTTTCGCTTAAATGTTTTATGTGCTTCCGATATTCTATGCTTACTCTGACTTTCTTAAATCTTCTGTGTTGTGTTTCTAACTATCATTTCTTCCTACTGTGCTGTGACTCTTGTGTATTGCTGTCAAACTCTATCGTGTCCTATTGACAATATATTTTTTCATCTCTCCTGTTCGGAAAGTGTCATTTTCATGAGTAGATAGCCGGGTGGAAAATAGCTTTTCCATCCCTAGGGTGGAAAGTAATTTTTTTTTAATTGCCACGGAGTCAAAGACTATTGCCATCTAGATGCACGTCGTGACCAACTCAATTAGGAACAATCTAGTCGGCCGTGGTAAGTGGCCATTAAAAAAAAATCTCCAAAGGTTAGATATATTTATTTATATCCAATTATTATTAAATATAAATATGTATGTATTCTTATATTTATAATACGTACATATAATTCTGTCCCTCATTTTATTCATAGAATCATACATTTATATAAAAAACAAAATTGAAACCATTGGATTTGTTATTTTTTTTAAATATTGGCGGTACGTATATTTTAACTTTTTTTTTCTATTAAGAATAATTATAATGAAAGTTTGCAATAGAAAAAGCGGGAACACGAGATTAAATATAAATACCATGTCTTTTATTAATTATTGGTTAAAAATAACATGGACATTAATTTAACTCACTCATGACATGTGAGTGTAGTATTTTATTTTCCTCGCAGTCGAAATGAAAAGTAGAGTGTTTAACTCGGGTGAAATTACCCATTTCACCCTCGAACTATTGGCGCTCTCACTTCGTTCGAGCGCCAGAAATATCTTGCGTGCAATGGGTAACTTTCTACCCTTGGTTAACAATCTACTAATAATTAATATGGAACTAGCCTGTTTAATTTATGCTCGTTAGGCTAGTTACCCATAAGAGCACTGAAAAAGCTGAAAGCAGGAAAAAGCCCAGGCTCGGATAATATTACAAATGAAGCGTTGAAAACTACTTCTGCAACACTAGCTGTACCCTTGACAAACCTATTTAATCTCATTCTGGATTCAGGGGAGACTCCCGTACAATGGTCGGAATCCAACATTATTTTAATTTACAAAAAAGGCGACCCAAATGATATCGGGAATTACAGGCCGATAAGCTTGTTACCATCTCTATACAAGCTTTTTTCATCAATTATCAATCAAAGGATAAGCGTCTCAATAGAGTCGAGGCAGCCTATAGAACAAGCGGGTTTTAGGAAAGGATTTTCCACGATCGACCACATACACACGCTAGAGCTCCTTATCGAGAAATATCAGGAGAGAAGGCGACCGCTCTATATCGCATATATTGATTACCAAAAAGCTTTCGATACCATCTCACATGATAGCATATGGGAATCTTTATCAGCTCAGAAAGTGGAAGAAAAATACATCCAAGTAATCAAAAGCGTCTATAATAAAAGTAGAAGCCGAGTAAAGCTAGAGTCAGCAGGCCCATGAATAGAATAGAATAGAATAGAATGTATTTATTTGCCAGAATACGTAAGGTACAAGATGACAAAGGATGTTTGAATGTATCAGTATTCAGTCGAAAACACGACATGCAAATCATTTGGAAATAAAAAAATTCACAATACATAATCAATCATTATAGTTACTAGGTTAATGTATTATTATAGTTAATGTTATCAATAAATTATAATTTAACATGGTTTCCAATCAAAAGAGGTGTAAGACAAGGAGACCCGCTGTCACCATAGCTATTTATAGCTACACTGGAATCGGTAATTAGTCAACTAGATTGGAAGCGATGTGGTATAAAAGTGGGAAAGTGGTATCTAAGTCACCTACGATTCGCAGACGACTTGGTGCTGTTATCAGAAACGGGATTAGAGCTACAAACCATGATAGAGGCACTAAACAATGCCAGTACGCTGGTAGGTTTAGAAATGAACCTGACAAAAACAATGGTAATGACTAACAGTACCAAGAGACCCATAAACGTAGGCAGCACGCCTCTGAAGTATACGGATCAGTACATATACCTTGGTAAACAAATAAGTTTCGATAGAGCAAACAACGACCGAGAAGTAGAACGCAGGGCCCAACTTACGTGGAACGAGTATTGGAGCTTAAAAGAAATATTCAAAAGCAACATGCCAATAAGCATTAAAACTAAATTATTAAACTCTAGCCTCCTACCTTGCCTGACATATGCTTGTCAAACATGGACTTTCAATAGCAAGACAAGAAGCAAGATAGTTACATGCCAACGCGGTATAGAGCGAAGCATGTTGAATATTAACAAAATGCTAAGAATAAGACACACAAAAATAAGAAATATAACCAAAGCAAAAGACGGACTTGCACATGCTCTAGCATTGAAATGGAAATGGGCAGGCCATGTAGCGCGCCTTCAGGACCTGAGATGGACCAAGCGGATCACAACATGGCAAGGCCCCCAAGGCAAAAGAAAAAAAGGAAGACCTTTTGCTAGATGGGAAGACGAGATCAGAAAAACAGCTGGTCACAACTGGTGTCAAACAGCCCAATCAAGAGAGGATTGGCTATCTTTGGAGGAGGCCTTCACCTGTAGAGGGGTTCTTACAGATGTTTAAATACCTAGTTTAGATTCATTTAGATTCATTTATTATTAAAATATATGCTAACTAAAAATTAAAAAAAAAAAAAAAAAAAAAAAAGGAAAAAATAATAACGTTCCTAAAAAAACATATAACAGATAATATAAATACATACCTACATAGCTAATTTTAAGTAACCACTGTATTTTTCTTTGTAACGATCTTATCGTGGTAAGAAATAAAAGGCTTTTTATATTTTATATTTTTATATTTATGTAAGGGTCCATTTTCGTCCTCACAAGAAGTTTTTTCGACCTCAGAAGGCCAATCGCAATGTATGTATGCGTAATCAAAATATTTAACAAAATGTATACCTTCGGAAATTGGGAATACTATTGGGAGTACCTACTTACGGCCACATTTGATTTCAATCAAACGTCGGTTGGTCAAGATGTGGGATGAAATACATTACAATTTACAAGGTCATGCGTGCCGCGTATAGCTGAATGCATACAGTTATTTAAGATCAAGAAGAGCTGAGAGAGAGCAAGAGCGATATTGGAGATAGTATACTTACTATAATATTAATAGTTTGAATTTTGGAAGATAAACAGTTGATGGTAATTTTAGTCTTGTATACGAAATAGGTACACTACGAATTGAAAATGTAGAAATAATAATTAACTTTGATCTAATAAAAAACTGAAACATTAATTTAAACTTCAGAAGGAATTACTATTACCAAAGTAACTAATTTCGTCATGGAAGTGAACAGTCTTTTTGTTTTCTGGTCTGTTATACTTCCTTAAAACATATTTTCTTCTTATTACCATATGCACATAAAATATAAAGTGTTACTGTAACCCTGAGAAAAATATCACTCGCAATTTAATAAAACGGATCAAGGTTAAGTATTATGTAGCTGAACGCACCGCGTATTGAGCGCTAACGCCATGTATCGAGTAAGTATTCATGAAAATGATGAATGTTCCAAGGCGTAAGGGCTCTTAAGGGCTTTCTTGACGGGGTGGTCATCTTCGCGTCTCAGAATGTGGCCATACCAACGGAGCCGGGTGCTTTTTGTGTTTTCGACCATGGGTGCTACCTTGAACGATCCTCTGACATACTCGTTTCGCACTTTGTCCAATCGGGTCACTCCTCCTGCCCATCTAAGCATCTTCATCTCAGTGACGTGTAGCTGTTGTTCGTGTGCTTTCTTCATGGTCCAGCACTCTGCCCCGTATGTCAGTGCGGGTCTCCAATCTCGCAAGTAAAATATTTAAAGTCAATACGGCTGCAAACTGCGAGATTGTATGCTTGGCTGAAGCTAAGAACGCATGGCTGGCTGGACCGATCCCAATTTTACCGGATGCATCCAAAAAACAAAGGGCCTGGGAAACTCTAGCTTCTGACGCAATTCTTGAATCACTTATTCACAATTCCTCTGGTAGAGATAGGGCGAGGCTGCTGGCAGTGTCCTGGCCAGAATCTGGATACTGGTTGCACGCCTACCCTTGTGCAAACGTAGGTACTAACCCCAACGCCCTACGCATAGCGACAGGTCTCCGACTTGGTGCTGACGTGTGCGAGGAACATGCCTGCACCGCCTGTGGAGCCAGCGCGAATCGCCTCGGTCACCACGGTCTCGTCTGCTCTTCGGGTGCCGGCCGCTACTCTCGCCATGCCGCTCTCAATGATATCCTAAGAAGGGCACTCGTCAGCGTCAACGTCCCAGCTGACCTCGAGCCACAGATGGTACGGGACGACGGCAAGCCCCCGACGGGATATCTTTGATACCGTGGAGGATGGGGCGCGCGCTGGTGTGGGACGCGACGTGCGCAGACACACTAGCGGCATCCTACCTCTCGGCCACGAGTAGGCGGGCGGGCGCGGCGTCGGACATGCAGGAGCTGATCAAAGTCAATAAATACAGCTGTCTCGGCGCCAAATACGACTTCATCACTTTTGTCGTCGAGACACTTGGTCCGTGGGGCCAGGGGGCGCGTGGACTCCACAGGAAGCTCAGTAAGCGCCTGAGGGAGGCAACAGGGGCAGTTTTGTCGCGCAAAGGGTTTCGATAGCAATACAGGGAATGCTGCCTGCGTCATGGGCACCCTACTGAGAGCTTAGTTTTGTAGATATAATATTTTAATCTTAGTTTATTTTTAGTTTTAATCCCATAGGTAAATTAGTTATTTTAATGTTTTTTTCTTATTTTATATAGAAAAACACCCGTGAGTCTCAGACATATTAAAATACATACACCAAGACACAGTGAACCCGTTTCGCATGTATTATAATATACCTAAAGCAAATAAATGGTGCTTCAAATAATTGTTTTATTGAGTTTCTTTTTGGCCATTAAATATTGCTTATTATTAAAAGCTCCTTTTGCCATCCCATTCTTATTTTGATGGCTGCTGTACATCTGGAGTCTGATGTAATTACACTTCCTAAATAATTAAAACTATAGAAATGTCGAACCTTATCGTTCATTTCTAACTTTTAGAACAGTCTAAGTGAAGTTAGTCCCATACGGACATTTGATCCCAATAAAAAATTGAATTCAATAATATCCTCAAACAAAATTCACATCATGCCAATTGGGTTGTGGTTATGTATAAGGTAAATGCACACTGTTTCAGAACGATAAGGAATAATAAATCAAAACGAATGAATGTCCAACAATAACAAAATTGAATTTGCTACAAGGGCACTTTTACATGTCTGAGTCTACCGGCATTTCACAAGAGGAGACCACTGTTGAGAAGAAACGCCGAAAAAAACTCAACGGTCAGTATTTTTTTCAGAAAGGATAAGTGCTTAACTACTTATTACAGTAGTATGAACTTAACTTAATTTGTACCTACCTATCTTAAGAATTTAGGCGTACCTATACGTAAAGTCTGATTATTTTTTATGCACACATTTGACACATAACATGACCCATATAACGTAAATCTGCACGATCTTATTGAATTTCATAAAAAAAACAGCAATGACAGTGGTTTTTCAAGTATCTATAAACGTTTTTAAATTTATATTTGATATAATTGAGTTTATGTTATATTTTTTGTTATCACGGTAAAACAGTTACGTACTAGGTGTTCTTTTTTTGTAAAAGCTGTGTTGTGACCAAATCTTGCGTTTCAATTAATGTGCTATTTCTGTAAATTGGTAGAAATCGATTCAATCGATAAATTGATAACCTGAAGAAAGAACAATAAGACAAATTACTACTTTAAATAGAAAGCTCCAGTGAGTCCGATAGCTCGTAGCTCAAAAAAATATTGATTTACACAAAATAAACAAAAATTTGTAGGTTCAAAAAAAATGCAATATTCAAGATCAAGAAGATAGATCAACCATTCATAATCTTTAGATTTGGCAAGCAATATGTCTTTGCTACATCACTAAAAATATCAACAGAGAACTGTCAAATGTGTGTTTTAAAAAAATCAGACTGTAGTCCTCGAACAAAACATAAAAGTGTATTTTAACATATAAATAAGGAAAAGTGTAAGAACAAAATAGAAACGACAATAAAGTATGACGGCTTATCACATTTTATGTACGTTTGATATGATTTCTTATTTAGAACTATGTCCCTTAAACTAGTTAGGTACAATCTAAAAAGGAGTCATTCCTGTCCGTCAGATAGTCCTCTACTGTATAATATACCTTTGGCATTAGTTTTTTTTTTTAATAATTTTTGAGAGATGGAAAGGCTCACAGACCATAAGAATACTATAGACTGGGTATTGGGCGGGGCACGCGTAACCGAGCTTATGCCCAAATACCCAAAGATATGTCAACGTGATGTCAACAGTCACTTAGTTACCGTACGAACGTGCTTGAGTAATTATGTGCCAAAAAAATAGAAATATACCGAATTGTGCAATTATAATCGTCACAGGCGAGATCTGCATACTCAAAACGATAGCTGATACCGTTTAATTTCACTGGAAAGTAATAAAATTCGGTATTTTGTAATATTTCGTAAAATATTGCAGTGCATTATGACAATTATACATTACTAGCTTGACATGGCCACTATTCACGCAACATCTTTAGGAGCACGCAATGTATACGTCCGTCTGACAATTTAGTGCGGGGGAACAAGTCTAAACCATAAATTGACGATATTCTGTATGGAGGTTTTAATGTGAGCCGCTCGTTTTTCATACTAACTTGTCCAATTTAATAATATAATTTACACTTTATCACCTTGTTTTTTAGGGTTCCATACCTCTATCGGAAAAACGGAAATCTTATGGGATCACTTTGTTTTCCGTCCGTCCGTCTGTCTGTCTGTCTGTTAAGACCCTTTATCTCGAGAACGCGTGGAGGTATCGAGTTGAAATTAACACTATATGTATATATACTCAGGTCTAGGGTACCTTAAAGCTGTGAAAAAAAATCAAGCTTCTACGTTAACGGGAAAAAAGATACGGCCGTTTCCGTCGCCAAAAACGCACATTTCGTCACTCAAGGGAATCAAAGTGATAGAGTACTTCCCGATGATCTAGAACTATGAAATTAGGCAAGTACTACAAATACTTATAAAAATCTGAAATCGCCACATACTTATTACAAATACTATAAAAATCTTAAAAAATATAGTCCTTTTCAAACATCAAGTCCACCTTTTGTACGATACGTTTTCTTTTGTGCAATAAAGATTAATTAAATAAATAAATAGGTAAATCATATTTGGAGAACTTGGTTGCGTTAAGTTTGATTCAAATTCAAATTCAAATTCGTTTATTGCAAGAACATAGTTTGACGACGCGTTTGGCTCGGTTGGTAGACACCTGCCTACTGAGTCGGCGGTCCCGGGTTCGAATCCCGGCCGGGGCAAATATTTGTGCAAAATATTTGTTCTTGGGTCATGGATGTTATCTATATATGTATTTATATATTATGTATATCGTCGTCTAGTACCCATAGTACAAGCTTTGCTTAGTTTGGGACTAGGTCGATTTGTGTATGATTGTCCCTTAATATTTATTTATTATTTATTATTTATTTATTTATTTATTATAGTAATAAATTAGGTGATACAGGTATATACAGTGTTGCTTATGTTCTACCAAAAAGGCACGCAAACAAAATAAAACAATATTCAAATACTTAATTGTTATATATTATTTCAATTTGTTACTTATGTCAAAAATAATAACTAAAACTCAGAATTTGCAGATTAAATTACATTAATTATTACATTATTTTTATAAATATTTGCACCTCGTTTGTATGCGGCGCCATACATTTCAGATGCAAACTTAACTCAACCAGGCCAATTAAGATGGGATAAGTGAAAGTTTGTACGGAACCCTCGGTGCGCGAGTCAGAATCGCACCTGGCCGGTTTTTTTTAATTCAGACAAGTAATTTTATTACAGCGAAATCAATAGCAGTGGGTGTCAAAATCATTAGATTAAAACAGTATTATTGTTTTGCTAATCCACAATGTAATACATGCTAGTCAGTTGACGACGAGGTTGGCGCAGTTTTAATGCACCTGCCTACTGAGCCGGCGGTCCTGGGTTCGAATCTCGGCAAGGGCAAATATTTGTGTGATGAACTCGAATATTTGTTCCTGGGTCATGGATGTTATCTATATACTAGAGGCCCGTTGCGGCGTCGAACCGCCGCTAGAATATGGAAATCCGGTAGTGTTACAGAAAATAACTACTTTATCGAAAAGAAGTTTTTGGCGAACGAAGAATAAATACTGTAAAAAAACACGTTAAAATAATGTTTTAAAAACGTTGAAACATGCCAGGCTAGAGCTAGGCCTGATAGCCAACTGCCAGTTTCATCGTGACAACTTTTTCAACTCTTTTGTAAAAATAACTTGTGCATTAATGACATGTGATCTGCTGATCTGTTCCACAAATAAAATGTATATTATTTTTTATGGAAAAATTTAATTCATAAAAATAATCCCATATCTTGAAAAAAATATTGACATATTTTCATAGGACCGAAGATTGGTAGAATTTTAATTTGTTGTTCTTTCTTCAGGAAAGAAGAATTTATCGATTTGATCGATTTCTATCAATTTCCAGAAAAAGCACATGAATCGAAACGACAGATTTGGGCACTCACTACGCAGGTTTTAAAAAGGAAATCATGTAGTGCGTAACTGTTTATGTATTCATTTATAATAGCTCGTCCACAATGCCAACTCGTCCACATTTCCAACTCATCCGTATTCCCACCTCGTCCACAATGCCAAGTCGTCCACATTACCAACTCGTCCATACACCCAACTCATCTACATTGCCAACTCGCATTCATTTCCAACTCATCAACAATGCCAACTCGTCCATATTGCTAACTCGTCCACAAATACAACTGGTCCACATTTCCAACTTGTCCATAGGCCCAACTCGTCCACAATTCCAAGTCGTCCACATTTCCAACTCGTCCATATTCCCAACTCGACGATACACCCAACTCGTCTATAGAAACTCGTCCTTATTATCAGCCCGTCTTTATTGCCAACTCGTCCATATTCCCAACTTGTTCATTTTGCCAACTCATCCACATTCCCAACTCGTCCATATTCTCAACTCGTCCGTATTACCAAGTCGTCTTCATTGCCCACTCGTCCGTGTTCCCAACTTGTTCATTTTGCCAACTCATCCACATTCCCAACTCTTCCATATTCCCAACTCATTCACATTGACAACTCGTCCATATTACCAACTTGTCCGTATTACCAACTCGTCTTCATTGCCAACTCGTCCATAATGCGAACTCGTCCACAGGTGTGCAGGTGTCTATGGGCGACGGTAATCGGTTTCCATCAGGCGATTCGTTTGCTCGTTTTCACCCTATGACATAAAAAAAAACTGCCCACTTTTCCATGTTCCCAACTTGTCAATTTTACCAACTCATCCACATTGCCAACTCATCCACATTTCCAACTCGTCCATATTCCCAACTCGACGATACACCCAACTCGTCTACAATACCAACTTGTCCTTATTATCAGCTCGTCTTTATTGCCAAATCTTCCATATCACCAACTTGTCCGTATTACCAAGTCGTCTTCATTGCCAACTCGTCCATATTCTCAACTCGACCACATTTCCAACTCGTCCATTTTACCAACTCATCCATATTGCCAATGTAGATACATTCCCAACTAAGCTACTTTGTCAAGTCGTCCATATTCTCAACTCGACCTCATTTCCAACTCGTCCATTTTACCAACTCATCCATATTACCAATGTAGATAAATTCCCAACTTAGCTACATTGTCAACTCGTCCATATTCTCAACTCGACCACATTTCCCATCCCGTCGACATTCAAGCGGAAGGACTTAGTTTTTTCTAGTAAAATACTATTTAATTTACCATAACTCATGCTATTTGCTTTGGTTTCTTTTTTGATGGACTTATATAATCATATTTAAAATAATCTATCATAAATTTACTTATTTGAATGACGTTTAGTTGTACTTACTACATTTTTTCTGCTTTGATTTATTGTAAAACTCGCTTATAAAAATAATCTATTCTTGAATGACGGTCAGTTTTTCTGGTCTTGCGAGCACCAGTCCAACTCGCACTTAACCGGCTTTTTCCTCCACATTTTTAACATGCGAAAAAAGTTTCCATATCAACATTTTAAAAAGAAAAACAACCTGGCAATTTAGATCATTGACATTATAGCCCCCAATAAAAAATACATTAAAAGTTGTCAGAATATGATTACTGTCATTCATTGTCAACAAACTGTAAAATTATTTTTGCATATTCGTACATGTTTTAAGTGTTGCGGATATTATGTTGCCGACTCAAAAATAATATTTCATCATACTGAACAACTTACTACAGGTTTGTGAGCAAATCATGCTTATTATTATTTGGTCATCTTAAGTCAAAATAGGGATCACAGGTCACGTGGTCAATGTCACGTGGTTAGCGCACAGTAGTTTTTTCAAATCCATTTTTCAGTACTTTTTCGGGAAAAAATTAAAAATCCAAGAGTTTTATGCACATCTCCAGCATGGGACGAATCTAATGACATATCATTTATCAAAATCGGACCATAACTGTAGATCTGATGGGATGTACAAAAATCGGCCTCGCGTAATATATATATAGATATTATTTATATCGTCGTCTACTATTGGTTAGTATAAGGCCAGGTCGAGTTGTGTACGATTGTCCCTTAATTATTTTGTTTACATTTTATATGATGAAATAAATAAATCTACTCCGTTTATAATTTACCTACTACCTGTTCCAAATGTTGTAAGGTGATGTTTTTATTATTCATATAATATATCATACATGTAAAGTAAACATTCTGAACGATAGAAAGATTGAGATGGACGCTTCCATTTGATTTCGTCGCCAGAAATTAAAAGGTCTGATAATTTAATTTACGACGTTTACGACCATACAAAATAAATATTTTCAACATGCATTGTACATATTATAAGCCTATACATAATTATTATTATTTTATCGATATCGACTATTTTGATTTGGTCACGCCCTTAACCTTAAGAATCATTAGATGCATACCGCTGGCAGAGCTTACATTACATTTTCTGGGTCGTTAAAATTAGAACCCGTGTTACAAGGATAGGGTTCAATTTTAAATGCTTTAAAATTGTAACATAAAACCTTGCGATATTTAGCCAGCGTTAATATCAAAAGTGACACTACTGAATTGACGGAAGTAGAAATCAATTTCTTGTCAATTCGAGGCTTTTTGTACTGAATCACAAAGTCTCATTTGCCTTTTATTTTATTTCTATTTAAGTTATAATAAAAATAAAGACATTGTCTGATATGCATATAAGGACTAAAATTCTCGATACATTGATCGTAGTAGTGTATGACCACGTAATACGCACACATTAGCTCAGCCAATGTCAACTCACTTCTGTTTGTTGTAAAACCTTATTTTTATACGAATATAATTGTGTGCGTGTAAAAGTCGGCTACAGCGGTGCTAGAACAAACTGCGCTGAATGCCATCTCCATATACTCCGTGGAAAGGCTAATTTGATCACTATGATCAGGAAACTTGTTATAAAAATGAATACATTGGCCCAAAAACTGAATAAAATAAGCTGATATCCAGTGCAAATGGCCGCCAGTCTGTATATGTATATAAGCAAGTCCCGCCGGAACACCGACTCACTCGCGCGCATCAGCTCGTCGCTAATAGTCTCTGCACAACATTATATTTATTATAAACAAAACAAGTAAGTCCAATTTTAGCTTGTTACAATATTCAGGCTCACTAAATTCCTGAGTTAAAATACGTATTTTTTTTATATTCTAATTTCGATTAAAGTAAACACAATCCGTAACATCTTTAAGTAAATCCATACTAATATTATAAATGCGAAAGTGTGTCTGTCTGTCTGCTACCTCTTCACGCTTAAACCGCTGAATCGATTTTGATGAAATTTGGCATGGAGATAGTTTAAGATCCGAGGAAGGACATAGGATAGTTTTCATCCTGGAAATTATCCCTAAAAAGATTAAAAAATATTATAAGTAAGACAACCTCACGGCTCACACAAAACCACCGCCCCAATTAAGCTCATGCCTTGTTTATAAAATGGAAAAAAATGAAAATGAAAATGAAAGATTTATTCATAACATCGTTACATGTCCGTTTGTTTGTTTACATGTTTCATTATTATTTACTAATTATATTAATTATATTATCAATAGGTATACATTCCATTGTTATAAGCACGCCATATACATATATTTATATTTATTTTTTAATTATTTCAGATAGGTATGTTGTAAAATTGTGCTTCAAGCAGCTTTTTTTATCTATTTTTGAAGGTTTGTAAGGAATGGTATCAATATTAAATTTAAATATTTTAATAATTGTAGCAGTGTAGGTAGGTGTAGCGGATGTCTTTGAAAGACGTTTTCGTACCAGTTTCTCAATATGCGATTTATCTTCTCTTAAGTCTGGGTCAGGGCAGGTCGTATCGTAACAATATCGAAAACGTCTTACAAAATAAATGTTGATTTTATGCCATTCAATACAATTCGATATTGTGTCGGTAGGTTACTTACTTCAGACAGGATCCGAACCTGCGTTTCCAACGGCTTTCCGGGCCAACACGGGCGTCCTACCAACTAGACCACCGAACCAGATGTCAGAGCCATTGAATCTTTCAACCAGTTGCTTCAACATGCCTTAGGGTGGCATCGTAGCGCCGGAAAGCCGTTGGAAACGCAGGTTCGAATCCTGTCTGAACCATTAAATTTTTCAATTTTTCGCTTCATTGTAAACATTTGGTTAACGTCAGCGTTAGTCGTTACTGCTTTAATAAAAATCAGTGTTATTTAATTTAATAATATACTTACACGACTTTAAGAAATATTTTACATTGTATTGTAAGTATCTAGGTACTCAAAATAATTGACTCGGGATTATGCGATGTTTATGCCATTATTGTTTCTACCTAGCCGCGATTCTACACAATATTAATTCCTGTCAGCTAAAGTTTATCACATGCGTTATTTTTCACGGTCATTATTTCTACTAGGTAGGGTCAAGATTGTTTAGAAATAATGACTGTGAAGAATAACGCATGTGATAAACTTCAACTGACAGGAATTAATATTGTGTAGAATCGCTACTAGGTAGAGTCAAGATTGTTTAGAAATAATGACTGTGAAGAATAACGCATGTGGTAAAATTTCAGCTGTGTGGAATTAATATTGTGTAGAATCGCTACTAGGTAGAGTCAAGATTGTTTAGAAATAATGACTGTGAAGAATAACGCATGTGATAAATTTCAGCTGTGTGGAATTCATATTGTGTAGAATCGCAACTAGTTAGAAACAGTCATAGCATCAACATCGCATAATCCCTTGAATCGACATTTATATGGGCAAAAAATGGGCATACACAGAAGCCGTCAAAATGGTCTTTCAGCGATCCTATCGTAGGTACACCTTTACTCTGTGTTGTTTGGCACTGAAAATGGCCTTTGAGTTATTCAATAAATAGATGTTAATTACAATCAAATATTGTTAATTATTTGGCTCTCCTGTTATAAGTATTATTTAACACGTTATTTGTTTCTGATTGTGCAGTCAAGCTGTGGCTGTGTGCGATGCGTGTCTCCGACTCGTTGTCGTCGCTGGCGGCGCTGCTGCTGCTGGGCGGCGCGCGCGCAGCCTGCGGGGGGGGGCGGGGACCGGAGATGACAGTAATCGGGCCTACTATTCAAAATTGTGAATTATCTGAATATTGTCTGGAATATGGAGAAGAATTACAATTACATTGTTCATCTGACGACACGGGTGATCTCGCTATCCGGCGGAAAGATTTAGCTACAGACAACCTGAGTGATCTGCCGGCAGTGACGCTTAACGCGACAACTATTTTGTCTGTACTGAAGCCTACACTAGGACTATATATTTACACCTGCATAGACAGTAAAAGCGGTTGTCAGCGCTCTCTGTCTCTACATCACCAACCTGCATTGTACATCTCCTCGCTACGGGCGGTGCTTCTAACTGACTACTCGGAGAGTGGACATCGTTATTACTTTGTGCCATATGGAGATGATTACAAAATTATTTGTGTGGGCATAGAACATCAAAAGCTTCATATTTACACAGAATCAGACGATATCGGAATATCAAAAGATCCTACAGGTAAATCAGAAATACGAACTGACACCGTCAATGACACGAGCATCGCGCACAGCGCTCGCGCCGACCAGGTCGGCCTCGCGGGGGAGCTGGAGTACGAGTGCCGCGCGGACGCGGGCGGATACCAAGTCCTCTTGCTGACAGTAGACCACTTCCCCGAGGCTTACAATTTGTCGTGTATTTCATATGACGGCGAACTAAACTTCGAGTGTTCGTGGAACATTTCTAGTGTAGAAACCACTTTCAAATTGTACTATAAGGATAAACTTCTGTGCTTTGTCATGGCAAGAAGCGCCTCGAGCTGTAAGTGGTTAAATATATTCATGGGGCAAAGATTGATCTTTCGCTTTTCCAGCCAAGATTACGTCTCTCTAGTAATGCGCACCTGCAATAATGTAATTTGCAACAATCAGACGTTTACGTTTAAATTCTATTCGATGATAAAAAAAGCGCCGGTTGTCGAATTAAATGAATTAAACACAAGTTCAACCGATTCCCTTATATCATGGAGGAGCAAGTGTTTGTTTGGAGAACATTGTAATTATAAAGTAGAATATCGGTTGTTAGCATTTGGAGAGGAATGGCGACAGACGGACGCGTCGTCTGTGCGGTGTGCTGGTGATGTTCGCTGCCAGTATCGATTGGCGCTCCCGTACCCGGACACGAAGTACGAAGTGCAGGTGTTCAACAGGCATGAGGCTGCGACCGACGACAGGCTCTGGTCTGATCCCGCTTCTGTATCTGTGGGGACGGCGCCCCGCGCGGCGTGCGCGTGCGCACCACTCGACGCAACTTGTGAGGCTTGCGAACTGACACAATACATAAACAAAAAGAACTTAGCGTTACGAAATTTTAAAAGTAACTTGAAACTAAAACGTGTTGAACTAATCGAAAAACGAAAGTTACTCGAGAAATGGCATTCCCTTTCAATTTCAACCAATAAACAGTCCTGAGTATACCATAAAACCTTCTCTATATTATAGTTTTTGAAAATGTTATTTCGTTTTCCTGGTTATTATTAAGTACCTACTTGAATAAATAAATGAAGGAGATTGCCTTAAAATTATACATACACCTGTAGTTCCTGTTAGCTAATAAATTTTCTAAAATTCTTTATCAGGTTTCCGTAACCTTAACCTTTTTTTGGGACTCTTTGCTGTCCTTCTGTCCATTTGTCTGTCAAGACCATTTATCTCGCGAATGTTTCTAGTTGAAATTAAAACTACATAGGTACTCAGGTGTAGGTACAGTCTCTTGAAACTGTGAAAATAAAGTATTTTTAAAGTTTGTACCGACGTAATACAGTTTTCCAACGGTAAAGTTCAGTTTGTCACTCGATATACAGTTTACCTTTTTGTGAGAGCAATATATGCAGTGATTTCATATTAGTTCGTGATCGGCTTTTTTTGTTAGGACTTGCTAAATGTAAGTAACTTTAACTTTAATATTGATATCCTGCGTGGAAATATAATAGCTGTTTAGTACGAGTAGCAAAGATATTGGTTGTTTTGTGAGTATTAGTTAGCTTGTGACAACGATACCTACGTACTTATAGTTAAAAAAAAATAATAGTTCGAAACCTTTTTTGAAGTCGGTTAAAAATAAGTTTGTTTGGAATTTATCCTTAAACTGATAGTGTAGGTATATAAAACGAATTGTGTACTTGAATGAGCTCGAGGGTATTAAAAACATTGTACAAATAAAGATATTAAATATTAGTGTTTATGCCACCTTTTCCAGAGTAGTTATTTACCCTCCGTTACACATTTTCAGTATGGAGCCATTGTCGATTAAAGATATCGCACCTTTAGAATTATAGTGACCTAATTCAAAATCGTGGACACTTCTATTTTAAATTATATATTTAGAATTAAAGAGACCTAATTCTAAAATTCCAAGATTTTGAATTAGGTCACCATAATTGTAAAGGTGCGAATATGTCAATTGCGATATTTTTTTCTTTTTGACGTGACAACGTCTAATAAGTTGATGAACGCCGGCCTACGAAAAAACATGACGTCATTGTAGCAATACTTTGTAGCGCCGTGGAAGGGAAGGGGAACCACGTGACTGACACAAGCCTACGTCATCATGCTGTTCACAGATTCTCAAACTTTAAAATGTGGGAAGAGGGAAGAGGGACCGGTCGGATACAAAGATCGGATACAGACGTCCACTGCTGAACATAGGCCTCCCCCATGACTCGCCACAAAGTGCGATCCTGTGCAGACCGCATCCAATGATTCCCCGCTACCCTCACGAGGTCATCCGTCCATCTAGTCGGGGGCCGACCCACGCTGCGCTTTCCTATACGTGGTTGCCACTCTAGGACTTTGCTGGATACAAAGACTATCTATCTATCAGCCACAGACGTCCACTGCTGAACATAGGCCTCCCCCATGACTCGCCACAAAGTGCGATCCTGTGCAGACCGCATCCAATGATTCCCCGCCACCCTCACGAGGTCATCCGTCCATCTAGTCGGGGGCCGACCCAAGCTGCGCTTTCCTATACGTGGTCGCCACTCTAGGACTTTGCTGCCCCAACGGCCATCCGTTCTCCGGGCTACATGGCCTGCCCATTGCCACTTCATTGGAAGAGGGAAGAGGGAAGAGGGAAGAGGGAAGAGGGAAGAGGGAAGAGGGAAGAGGGAGGAGGGAGGAGGGCAGAGGGAAGAGGGAAGAGACGTGACAACTTCTTAAATTAGGTTGCGCTGGGAGTCACTCATGAAAAAGCGTAACGCCCACTCGCGTCTGTTAGGAGGGCCGGTTGTCCCGCTAAAACTAGAGAACGGCTGAACCGATTTGGCTAATTTTTGTATTGAAATATTCGTGGAAGTCAAGGGAAGGTTTAAATGGTGAGAAAATATAGAATAAATGAGTGGAAAACAATAAAAACGATAATTTTATATTCCCATACAAATACAAACTGTTCGTACTTACCTGTCAAACATATGATGTTTGTTCCGTTGGTTCGGTATTTTTAGAATAATTACATGTAGATCTAGACTAAATAAGGGTTTGGAATGGACAACATACATGCATAATAGTCTGATTATCGCATATTTAGATTTAAAACATGTAAAATAAAGACACTATAATGACATTAATGACACATGTGATGGGTGCGTTCAGAAAGTAACACTTAAAATGTTGTTAGGGAAATTGTGAATGGATATGATACAAATAAATATTCTACCGAGAAAAAGACGTTGTCACGTAAAATCTTCCTTCGCCCGTAAAACCGACTTTACAGGCAACCATTTTTTAAATATAGTAAATTTAGCCCTCTACAAAATTGTCAAAGCTTTTTTTTAGCTAAAATGCTTCAAAACGAAGATACTTATAGGTAAGCAAAAATCTGAAGGAAGTGCCGGTTTTTTCAATATGGCGGTGGGCGCGGAGGGAGGGGAATTGTGCATTTTGCATTTGAAACACTCACTAGCCATCTTAGACAACATATCAATAATTCAAACTAAACGTTTACTGTAAGTTCACCCCTAGTACTTTAGTCTCTATTCACCGAACTATTATTTATATAACGAATTGTGTACTTTAATTAGCTTGAGGGAATTAAAAATATTGTACAAAGTAGGTAAATATTCAAAAAATGTGACGATCCAAATCAAAAGGGACCTTATGGCGGCATTTAGTTTCCGAGATAATCGAAGTTTTGTGAAATGTGTCAGAAAATCGTATTTTTTTTTTATGGCTCTAATAAAAAGAACGTTATTTATACTATCTTTTCAATTAACTCACTTTTATATACGTCAATATATTATGGGTTTTAAATCCCTGTTAAGTTTAGTAGAAAAGGGACCTTATGGCGGGATGACTTAATTACACAATAAAATCATTTTGTTAAGATCCTTATTCATCAGAATCAGAAGTAACAACTGGTAGGTAATTTAATTACGTACAGTCAATAAATATATCATTATTCCTTTTGCATTTCCGCATGGGAATAATGCAGAGGAAATAACTTTGCTGTTTGCAGACTGTACCATACCTACGTAACAATGTAGATTGCATATTATGCATTTCAAAATACATATTTTGTGTTAACAAATATTATTATTACTTAAATACAAGAATAGAACCGATTTGCGACTGTCGGTAATTTCAAAGTGAATTGCTGGGTAGCCGCGTTCTTTTATCTTGCCGCCGCCCGCTGTAGTGTCGTCCCATCGTTAATAGTAACAAAAATGAGTTCGCTGCTTTGTGTGCATCACATAAGAAAGATATATTAAAGAAAATAGTCCTTAAAAATATAACAAACGAGCCTTAAAGTCACTTTTGCTAAAGGCCGCCATAAGGGCCCTTTTATTAAATCTCTTCTTCTCACTAAAGTTTTTTAACGTTGATTTGAAATCTAACCGCTTAACAATTATATTTTTGCTCTTTAATATCGCTGTTAAATTAGTTGCAATAAAAATTACTGTTAAATTGCACTAAAATATTGATATTTCATGTTTTGATTACATAATTGAGTTTAGTGACCTCCATAAGGTCCCTTTTCTCTGAAGTATGGCGAAAATGATACCGTCTCTACGTAACTAAAAATTGTTAAAACTTTTAGATTTAAGGCTAATTATGTTTGTAAAGCTGATAATTATGTTGATATATGTAAACTTTATGACGTTATTATGAATACGTGTTAGAATTTTGCTTCAAGAGTCTATTTTTCATAAAATAATTGAAATGAAGAAAAAAAAATTAAAAAAATGTTGCAATCTAGATATTTTAGTTTTATTTATATGTGACATTTTCCCAATAAAATGTTGTCTACTAGAAAGTCAAAAATAGCAAAAAATATCGTAGAATCTGGGAGTTAATGTGTTTTCAATCCATTATCGATAATTTGCACCTTGTTGTGTTTGGGCGTCACTAGCTCCTAAAGTAGGAAAGCTCTTGTACATATTATGTGATTTTCCGGTAGATTACATCATAGTCAATTGTAATATACCATCAGCTCCATAACTTCGCATTATAAGTTAGGTTTTTGGGACTCCAAACTTTAACTGTAATTTTCTCGAAACTGAAGATATCGATGGATCAACTTTAAAAAATTATAATAAAATAAATAAAAAAGCTAGGAGGTTGATTCGTGAAATATAGCTAGGTATATGATTCTAGATTTCATTTCTGTAGATAACTCATTCCCGCCATAAGGTCCCTTTCCATGTGGACTACCACAAATATTAAATTATTAGTGTTTATTCCACCTTTTCCAGAGTAGTTATTTCAGTATGAAGCCATTGTCGATTAAAGATGTCTATTGCAAGTGATTTTAAAGTATGTTAAACCAGTTAACCTCAGTGTCGTCCATATCACCATCGTCAACTTGTAATTCCCGATACGCTGCCGGATCTACGTTTAAGTCACTTCTTAATACGTTGTCGGAAGCTCTCCCGTTATCATCTTCGGATATGCTTCTATTGAGCGGTATTTTATCTTGGTTCCGACGGTCACCTAGTGCGTCTTCGCCGTAGGTTCTCTTGCCATTACTCTGCATTTGCCTGTCGATTGGTGTTTCTTTCAGGGATCTTCTTCGATGTAATTCTTCGTCTTGGGCTATTTTGTTACCTGTGGCTGCATCCTGGTTTCGTCCGTTTACTAGTGCTTCTTCGTGAGATCTTCTCCAACCTGATTTTTCATATTGGTTTCTTTTGTCATGTGTTTTATTCTGGTATCGGCTGACGACTAGTGTTTCTTCCCGGGGTCTTTCCCAATATAACTCTTGGGTTCGGTTCTCTCCTAATGCTTCTCCTTGAGATGCTTTGTCATCAGCTGTTTTTTCTTTGATTATTCTATCATATTTGCTCCCGTTTAGACTGAAGTTTTCCAGTGAACGTTTCCACGTACTAAAATAAGAAACATACTCATTATAATATATTCAACATATTTACTAACATACGTGTTATATATGTTTATTTTATAGGTGCCAGTAGCGAGGCGACAAACAAGAACTCAGCTCAGGCTAGGCCGGGGTAGATTTCGCTTGCTTTTTCTTCAATAGCAATAACGAAAGGTGTTTAATCGTCCTGAAGTGGGCAAGCCGGTGGGAATCGGACTCTATAAACGCCACCGGTATTGATAGGTGCATACAAATCAGAATTCTTTCTCGTAACTTAAGTCTATTGTGAAGGATGAGCAACTACGGAACCCTACACTGAGCGTGGGCCGACATGCTCTTGGCCGGTTTTTTGAAGTTTGTATTGCCTATCAAAATAATTTTCATTCCGTTTTCGGCTATTCACTGTAAAAAGTGAGTTCTTGATACGGTAATCTTGCCATTTGGCTTCTGATTTGAGTTTGTAGAGAAGAATCAAAGTCGGCTTATGGGGCATTCGCACATTTAGGCGTCTGCCATTCCTCTACAGGGTCATTCCGGTTATTCGTTCGATGTCTATCATCAGCACAGCTGATCAAGGAAGCACCCAGATGATGCTTGAAAATTACCATGTTGTCGGTATTTAGAACCATACGGAATGGACTATGTCCAACCAGCAGTTATTAATTTCTTCGTCCGGTAATAAAGGCAAGTTCGCACATAATTGTATAATTTCACGCCCTTATGCTGTGGCGTCGAGCTTAACCGCTTGTGCTTTTTAGGGTTCCGTAGTCAACTAGGAACCCTTATAGTTTCGCCATGTCCGTCTGTCCGTCCGTCCGTCCGCGGCTTAGCTCCGTGATCATTAGTACTAGAAAGCTGAAATTTGGTATGAGTATGTATATGTATCACGCCGACAAAACGGTAAAATAAAAACTAAAAAAAAAATTTTTTTTCGGGTACCTCTCGTACACCTAAAGTGGGGGTGAATTTTTTTTTCGTTCCAACCCTAGTGTGTGGGGTGTCGTTAAATAGGTATGTCAAAAATAATACGGGTCTCTGAACATTACTTTTTTGATAAAGTTACTAGTTTTGTAAATATTCGCTCCGAAAATAAAAAAAATAGTGTCCCCCTCTAACTTTTCAACCACAGGTAAAAAATTTGGAAACATTCATGAAAATGAGGCCTTATAAGTACTTTCAATGAAAACTATATTAAACAAAATCGGTCCATCCGTTTTTTTTGAGTTATCGCAAAATTTCATAATTTTCTTTAAAAGGACGTAGGTAAGTTGACTTCCAGAAGGTAATAAGTAATTACAGTTACTTTGGCGTTTACGGCCTTTTTCCGTCTTTCCGTCTTTGACCGTCTCTAGTGAAGGATGAGCAACTACGGAACCCTACACTGAGCGTGGCCCGACATGCTCTTGGCCGGTTTTTATGTACAGCACGTGAGAAATGGTAAAGACAGCCTGCCAATTTTACATCAGGAAATATGTCGCAGTTTCGTAATCACACTTAAATCTCTCAATTCTCATGTTCATTCCCTGATGCAAAAATAAGATACTTAACTTACTTTGGCGTTTACGACCTTTTTATAGAGCTTGAAATCTTTCTCCTTAAACCTCTCATCCTTCCTTAAGCCCGTCTATTGTGAAGGATGGGCAACTACGGAGCCCTACACTGAGCGTGGCCCGACGTGCTCTTGGCCGGTTTTTTGCATGTTTGTAAGTACCTATACGCCTAAACGGTTGGACCAGTTTCTATTATTTTTAGTACATGGCATCCACAAATTATTATGAAATACTTTTCCTTCTAATATAAGAAGAAAAGAAGGTCATGACTTTATCATCTGCGTGGACCGACTTCACAGGCACCTTCTAGTATGCTTTAAAGGTTAAGTCACCAACAGGCCGCGCGCGCGCAGTCGCACGCGCAGGCGCTCGCGCACGCGCGCCGCGCCCGCCGCCGCCGCCCACAGCGACCAGCCCTACGGACAAACGATTAACTTTTCGTCAGATCTTTCCAGGAGCTAGGGTATTAGCGAAATGGTTAACGCACTGGACCGGCAATCCAGAGGTACCGGGTTCGATTCCCGGTCTCTTCCCCCAGGTAGCTCCTTTTCAATTTTTCTTTAAGCTTTGATCTTTGTATTAAAAGGCTTAAATGATTTGTTTGCTTACTAATAAACAAGTACATAAAGTATGATATGCCTAGCGGATCCCAAACTAGGCCGAGCCTATATGAAAGTTAAATAAAAATATATTCACCATAAACATAGCCGCGATAGAGGTAAACACGAGCTGTTTCATGGGATACAGTACGGTATCATGTAGTGTGACCACACTCCTGCGTGTCGAGGAGCGGACATACCTATGGAAAATCACAATGTAACGATTGTCATAAAACCTTAGTCATAATTCAGAAACTACTACTTTACCTACGGGATTTTTTAAAGCTCATCCAGTGGAATAAAATACAATACAAATCCACTTTATTGCATACCTCAAGTACACAGGGATACGAAAATGAGATTTATACAGTAAAAAATAAACAGGCTGTCTTATCGCTGGATAGCGATCTCTTCCAGATTACCTTTAGGGAGCTCCCCTACAGCCCCCGCGCGGCGCGGGGGTAGTAACTATGACTCGAAAGATAGCGGAGTAGATCAACAAAAGTTTGAATTGAATAGGTGATGCAAAACAACTTTAAGCCACTAAAATTAACAATGTATGGTATGTTTTTATTTTATGGATATGGTTTTATTTGAGGATAGAACGATGGATAAGGAACGATGAATTTGGGAAATATTTCAAATTTGTTTTTAATTTTTTTTTTTTTTACAATAATTCAATATATTTTCATCAATAAAAACAAAAGTAACAGTAAATAAAAACTTAACACTACTAACTACTATGTACTAAAAAACTAAAATTAACTAAACTAAAACAAATTCAAAAAACTGCTCCCAGTTGGCATGGTACCGAAAATGCTGGCAGCATTTCCTCGCTGAACAGCTATGCTGATACGCTGTGCGAGGAAGCTGCCAGCTCTCCGGTCCCCAGTGGTCTCTTGAAGCCTTTTAGAGAGCCCTTTGTAAAGTTTTTGCGCGCTGGGACCCCATGGACCTAGGGTCTCTACCCCAAAAGGTACAAAATTGTATTCGGGGCCGAGACCCCTATATTTGGTGCTCTTTAGTTTTTCGGCCGCCTCAGCAGCCGCGCCCGCTCTACCCGATGTTCCGTGAAGGTGGGACAGCGCCAGTGTTTCCACACAGGTGGCATCCCATACAAGCACACGTCCCAGCCTCCACGGAACCAGGGACATCCCGTCCGGTCTCTTGCCATCGTCCCTGGCGATGCCCGTTGGCTCCAGTAGCGCCGGCACGTTGACGGTGTCAAGAGAGCGGCGGATAATGTCGTTCAGAGTGGCATGTCTCGAGAAGCGGCCTGCACTTTTCTGGCAAGAGAGGCCATGGTGTCCCAGTGTATCGACAGTTTTTAATTGTAATTATTATGTATATCAGAACTCACTTAGCTATTGGTTGTCTAGGTACGTTTATTATTTTACAAAATGAATGGATTAGTTAGTATTAACTTGTTATATATGTAAACATCTTTTATTTCATAAAACAATATTGACTAAAACTGATTATATTCTAAATACTAAAACTAAAACTTAACATTCCTAAAAAATAAAAATACATATAACCTAATAACAAACTAGTTGACTACGGAACCCTAAAAGAGAGCTAGGCTAAATCCGTCCCGCGTTCCTCCTGAAGCAAAGGTGCCCATCACGCTCGCCGCGTTGCCACGTTGAATAGCGATAGACAACCTTTGCATCAAGAAGGACCCGGAACGAGGATCGAGATCTGCTTGAGCCAAGCGCCGCCCCAGCTCCATTAAAAAGGTTTTACCCTCCGCACACCAAACTCCGGACGTCTCAGTGGGACGAACAAGTAGTTAGAGAGTCCCGAGTACTTTTGGTGCTTGCGCAGCGCCGCCAGCTCAGCCGCTGCGCCTGCTGCCCGCATGGTGCGGGTAACGTGCGAAGCCGCGAAAGTACTAACGCATGTAGCGTCCCAGAGCAGGCAGCGACCTTGCTGCCAGAGCACTAAGGTCAGACCATCAGACCTTTTACCATCTGATCTGCTAAGGCCTGGTGGTTCCAGAACACATGGAACCCTGGCAGAAACAAGTGCTCTCCTCGTGATGTCGTTAATGGCACGATGTCGGGGAAACCTCCCTGCACACCGACAACAGCTCAATGCGTGGTAACCGTTTCTCTCCACCATGGTCCCGCAGATGCACACGTGACGTTCGCAAACATCGCAGCTCAGGCGGAGAGCAACGGCTATCCGCATCGAGTCATTGTCGAGTAGGGTACCTAAATGCGGGGAGGGGTATGCATGAAGCCACTTGTTATATTATTATTATGCAAATATTCACATACAATGTAAATTGTTTTTTGAATGAATAAATGAAAATGAAAATATACAAAAGCATGGTCACCCCAATGTCGTAATATTTTAAATCCAGTTTTCTTTAGTGGCATTATGTACCAAAACCGATAAGTGGTCAATAAAGTGTGTTACCTATTCAATGCAAATCTTACACTCCCGTTGCGCGCGCAGGCCACTTTGGTTACACAAATGTGGTCAAAACAATATGTATTTTCCTGGTTTAGGCGATAACAGTCACGAAAAGAGGTGACAAAGTAATAAAGTTACTTGGTGTAATTAATTAATTGAATTATCCATGCAGTGCGTAATTCCAATTAAGTAGGTTTTTTTAGAATACATAATATTAGCTACCTATACTTACGTAGCCTAGTATTTATTTATTTATTTAACTTATTGATTACGCCATTTTCTAAATAAAAATCTATATATTCCTATCTCTATGTTAAAATCACGCACTGAAAAATGATAACCAACAAAGAAACCAGTAACAAAGCAATAAAACACAGTCGCATTCACATTTGTTTACTGAAATCTTACTCCACTCGTAAAATTAGGCTTCGACTATAAAGCAGTTTTTATTGATCTTCTTTTACACTTTACCAGTTTATGTTTCGTTCCTTGTGTCCCAGTGTCGGCCTGTAACTATATATTACGGGTTCCGATTGAGCTGTAATTGGAGCTGGGATTGCATTGGATGAGATATGTACTCTACCTATGTATATCAGTATCATGTAAGTAACTACATATATCGATTCACGACAGAAAAAGAGTGGAACCCTTTTCCTGCGCACATTTTCCCTGAAAAATTTACCTTGGATCTCTTCAAGTCGAGAGTGAATAGGCATTTTCGGTTTTCAGGTTATGACGTCATCTGATAGAGGGTCCTCTGAATCAGACTGAAAACAAGTTTCAGGTGCCTGTAAACGACGGCATCTTTGGTGAAATTTTGGTCTCTATCTCAACTCCTGAAACGGCCTGAAATGACTTCAGCCTGCTGACACTGATATTGCTGTGCCCTTGCAGGGTGTCACATGTCTCACTATTTCTTATAATTCCATCTATATGTGATATGCAATAAATGATTCTATTCTATTCTAACGCTTCTAAAGCACCGAAATTGACGTTCAATTAAGTTTTTGACGTAACCTACCGGCGTGAAACATTTTCCCCTGAGCATGTGACGCTTACCTATGCAATTCGATCCTCCGGCCTTCAAACTGTTGAGTACAAGTTCTCGCGGTGCCGATGTCTCGTGGGGATTCGATCGCTACTGTTTGTGTAACATGTGCGAGTATAGATAGACTGGGCACAGACTGCTGGGCACGGGACGGACGGCGACAGGCGACCACGCCGGCGGTGGAATACATTTATTCTCAATACAATATTATTTGGAGAGAAATACGAAGTAAAGCTCACGTGCCCGGGCCAGCACTACAAACTCCGGCTCTGTACGTAAGACCGGAGGCACCAATGAAGAAAGTTTGCGGTAGATACGCGGTACGTTGTGTCTCGCTCACTCGTTATGCCGCCGCGCTCGGACCCTCGCTTAACCGCTCGCCGCGCCGCTGGCCGCGCACTCGTAGCATCTCCGTAAGGGTAAAGCGTGCCGGTGTGAGACAATTAAGTTACTTAACAAAAAAAATCTAAACGGCTAAAATATTACTTTTTTACGTTTTCAACGCCCCATACTTATCACCACCATTTTATTTAAGAAATCTGGAGAAACGAACGTCCAAACATCCGGACGTACGGAAGAATTTTGACCAAGCTGAAACAAGACGCTTCGTTGCCTTCGCTCGCTCAGTCCTTGGTCCTGATGATAACTTGTGCAATCATACAATTAGTTGATGGTTCGAGTAAAACCTCTAGTTAGTTGTCTGTTTATGTATAAATAAAAAAAATACATATTGACATTACTCGATTACGTGGCAATGAGACGTCATTTGAAACCACTTGACAAACATTTATCTACTGTTTATAACTTCGATTTATACTTTTTTTGTCCCAGTCAATTATTCTATAGTGTGCGTCCGAAGCGTGACTTGGCTTCGCAAGAAAAGCCTCAGTTTGAGCCTTATCACACTTGCGATTTGCGAGCGTATTTTGTATGAAGGCGATCGCGCAGCGTGTTCGCCGCGTCGCGTATTTGTATAGAAAATACGAGTACGCTCGCAGATCGCAAGTGTGATAAGGCCCTTTGTACTCGAGGGTACAACGAAGTAACCCACCAGATGGCGTGCGCGCTGGACGCGCTGCCGGCGTGGAGCTGGTTCCTGGGGCTCGACCTGCGGACCGCGGCGCTCATCATCGCCACACTTGGTATTGTAGGTGCCTCCGCTACACTCGCCAATCTAATATTTGGTTTGAATCACAGGATCAAACAAGAGTTTGTCTCTCGATTTGCGCAAAAGCCGCCTGAGAACTGTGTTTAATTGGCTGGTTGTGTGCGTTTCGGTGAACCGACGCGTGGAGCACTGCGAGTGGCCAATGTGTGTAGCCCGTACTTATTCTCTTGACTGAATTAAGAAGCTATCCTGTTGTGTCAGGTACCATGCTTTTGGTTTCCAGTGTGGTTGTTTTTAACCCCTGATGATAAAGAGAAGTAGTTACTAATATGGTTGCTTATGAGTTTTAAGTATCTTACGCGGAATTTAAATTCATGTTTCTAGTGGCTTTCCTGGTCAATACAGTGGACGTAGCCTACAAAAACAGTTTCATAACCGCGCGGCGCAGGATTGCTGGGGGCGCACGGCGCCATCTGTTGGTTAACTTCATTTGTCCATCCGTCTCTCCAAAATGGCTGTACGGATTATAACCAATTTTGGTACAGAGATAGCTGGACAACCAAAGATGCGTGGGCGAAGTTGCACCATAACAATGAACATGTCATCTTTAGGTTCTTCTGACCGGACTAAGTGTACCTAAGTGACAGCGTCGAAGTCCCTGAACAAAAACGCAGTGCGAGTTCGAAACTAAGCCGAAACTTTCAACATTATCATAATTTAACCCCCGACGATTGAGAGCGTATCAGTGGCCATCCGATCGGGCGCTCCGATGCCACTCTTGCCACAGGCAGACGCACAGATACACATGTTAAACTTATAACCCCTCTATTTTTCGTCGGGGTTAATAAAAAAGAAGGATAGGTATTATATATATCTGTCTGCGGCATCGTAGCTCCCAAACGGACGATCCAATCATCTATTTGCATGTGTTATTTTGAATTAAAAAAATTGTCGCTCGCGGTGCTCCTTAGCTATGTTTTATGGAAATGAAAGCGTTTGTTCCCAATATATTCGCTACTTTTGTCAGAGGGTTTTGTAAGTCTTACATTAGTGTATATAAAGAACAACAGGATGTTCAGTTGACTTCATTTACATCTACACACTTACGAGAACAAAAATATCTGAACACGACCCTATTGTCAGGAGCATAAAGTCGTGTTCAGATATTTTTGTTCTAGTAAGTGTATAGATGTAAATGAACTCGACTGTTCATTAAAGTAAGTTTAGCCGGGTACAGTTCGAGTGAGATCGTGATCCGCAGATGCACCCGATGGCGTACGTGTACAGCTGCCTGCTGTTCCGCAGCTACCTGTTCCTGACCATCTGGGTGCTGGTGGGCGCCTGGGCGGCCTTCAGCGTCGCACTCTTCGTCGGCATATTGCAGGTATGGTCTCACCTGTGCCGCAGCTACCTGTTCCTGACCATCTGGGTGCTGGTGGGCGCCTGGGCGGCCTTCAGCGTCGCACTCTTCGTCGGCATATTGCAGGTATGGTCTCACCTGTGCCGCAGCTACCTGTAACTGACCGTCTGGGTGCTGGTGGGCGCCCGGGCGGCCTTCAGCGTCGCACTCTTCGTCGGCATATTGCAGGTGTGGTCTCACCTGTGCCGCAGCTACCTGTAACTGACCGTCTGGGTGCTGGTGGGCGCCCGGGCGGCCTTCAGCGTCGCACTCTTCGTCGGCATATTGCAGGTATGGTGTCACCTGTGCCGCAGCTACCTGTAACTGACCGTCTGGGTGCTGGTGGGCGCCTGGGCGGCCTTCAGCGTCGCACTCTTCGTCGGCATATTGCAGGTATGGTCTCACCTGTGCCGCAGCTACCTGTAACTGACCGTCTGGGTGCTGGTGGGCGCCCGGGCGGCCTTCAGCGTCGCACTCTTCGTCGGCATATTGCAGGTGTGGTCTCACCTGTGCCGCAGCTACCTGTAACTGACCGTCTGGGTGCTGGTGGGCGCCCGGGCGGCCTTCAGCGTCGCACTCTTCGTCGGCATATTGCAGGTATGGTGTCACCTGTGCCGCAGCTACCTGTAACTGACCGTCTGGGTGCTGGTGGGCGCCCGGGCGGCCTTCAGCGTCGCACTCTTCGTCGGCATATTGCAGGTGTGGTCTCACCTGTGCCGCAGCTACCTGTAACTGACCGTCTGGGTGCTGGTGGGCGCCCGGGCGGCCTTCAGCGTCGCACTCTTCGTCGGCATATTGCAGGTATGGTGTCACCTGTGCCGCAGCTACCTGTAACTGACCGTCTGGGTGCTGGTGGGCGCCTGGGCGGCCTTCAGCGTCGCACTCTTCGTCGGCATATTGCAGGTATGGTCTCACCTGTGCCGCAGCTACCTGTTCCTGACCATCTGGGTGCTGGTGGGCGCCTGGGCGGCCTTCAGCGTCGCACTCTTCGTCGGCATATTACAGGTATGGTCTCACCTGTGCCACAGCTACCTGTTCCTGACCATCTGGGTGCTGGTGGGCGCCCGGGCGGCCTTCAGCGTCGCACTCTTCGTCGGGATATTGCAGGTATGGTGTCACCTGTGCCACAGCTACCTGTTCCTGACCGTCTGGGTGCTGGTGGGCGCCCGGGCGGCCTTCAGCGTCGCACTCTTCGTCGGCATATTGCAGGTATGGTGTCACCTGTGCCACAGCTACCTGTTCCTGACCGTCTGGGTGCTGGTGGGCGCCCGGGCGGCCTTCAGCGTCGCACTCTTCGTCGGCATATTGCAGGTATGGTGTCACCTGTGCCACAGCTACCTGTTCCTGACCGTCTGGGTGCTGGTGGGCGCCCGGGCGGCCTTCAGCGTCGCACTCTTCGTCGGCATATTGCAGGTATGGTGTCACCTGTGCCACAGCTACCTGTTCCTGACCGTCTGGGTGCTGGTGGGCGCCCGGGCGGCCTTCAGCGTCGCACTCTTCGTCGGCATATTGCAGGTATGGTGTCACCTGTGCCGCAGCTACCTGTTCCTGACCATCTGGGTGCTGGTGGGCGCCTGGGCGGCCTTCAGCGTCGCACTTTTCGTCGGCATATTGCAGGTGTGGTCTCACCTGTGCCACAGCTACCTGTTCCTGACCATCTGGGTGCTGGTGGGCGCCTGGGCGGCCTTCAGCGTCGCACTCTTCGTCGGGATATTGCAGGTATGGTGTCGCCTGTCGCAGCTGCTCGCTGTTGCGCAGCACGACACAAATCTCTTTATTTTGATTTGATTTCTGCAATGGAATTCCACCCGGTGCCTGAAAAAGGGTTGTTGAAGGTGCGCCGGAAAAAACACGTCGCCGAGTTTTGCAAACTGCTCGCGTTGCTACTCGATCAACACGCACTTAAGATATCTGTAATTCTGTAGCCTCAAAACAACCTATTTTGTCATTTACATTTGCTGATCAGTGGATTCCACGAAGGCGAAAGCTTAAAACCGTCCTCCCGGTTGCATTTTACAACTGTACTTAAATGTCGAGGTAATTAAATAAACATTTTTTTTATGCGATTAAGTCGTGTTTTGTTATGACTATGTGAGAAAATCGTATCAGTTTAAACTTTCGACCGCTCAGCTCGTCGGCAGCAAACTGCGTTCCTGACGTCAAGCTGACAGCAGATAGTAGGACGTTGTATAGCGGCAAATGACGTCGTGGCGTCGGGGCACAGCTGCCCGTCGACGTGATTTGCCGTCTTTGGCGCTAAAGTTTAAATCAATATATTGGTTCCGCTGTTTGAAGTGCAACATAAATCGAGGCGTGTTTAATGGTTTCCGTGACCGCAGAGCGAGGAGCTGGCGTACGAGGCGTGGATCTGGTTCACGTTCGTGTTCGTGGCGCTGATGCCGGCGCTGATGCTGCTGCTGGCGATCGCGGCGTGCCGGCGCCGCCGCCCCGCGCCCTACGCGTTCCTCCTCGCGCTGCTGGGCGCGCTCTACTACTGCCGTGAGAACGCAAACGCAATTTCGTGCATTGATCTAGCATATCATATCCTATTATGTACCTACGGTTAATTTTTTTTTTTTTTATTAAGAAACAAACAGTCTTAAAATAATATTACATTAGTATTGTCATAGGACTAGAAATAACCTTAATTGTAGACCTATAGTTCCATAGATAATATTATAGTGTTGAAATTTTTTTTACAGTACTCTGACCAAAAGTAAGAAATGAAAACAATTTTTTCTACTCCAGTACTTTTTTCTGTCATTTATACAGTTATTGTCATTGTCATTTGTATAGTTACTAATTCTAATATAAAGACATAAATTATGAAAGTCTGTAAAAGTCTATACTCTACTGCCCAAAAAAACACTGCGAAACGATGTTATAATGTCGCCAAAAAAGCATCACTTAATACCACAGATTGCAAGGTAAACAGCTGCATTCACACAATTTGCAATTAAAAAAACCGGCCAAGTGCGAGTCGGACTCGCGCACCGAGGGTTCCGTACAAACACTTTCCATCCCTAAGTGGTTAAGTTAAGTTTGCACCTGGTATGTATAGCGCCCCATATAAATTAGGTGCAAAGTTAGGTATTAAAAAAAAAATTTATGGTTTTCGTAATTATTCCTTTATCTATGCTATAAGACGTTGCTTCGTACCAAATTTCAAGATTCTGAGTTCACGGGAAGCACCCTGTAGGTTTTGATTCCTTTGCAAGTGTCGAAAATTTGCAAATTAGGTGCAAAGTTAGGTATTAAAAAAAAAATTATGGTTTTCGTAATTATTCCTTTATCTATGCTATAAGACGTTGCTTCGTACCAAATTTCAAGATTCTGAGTTCACGGGAAGCACCCTGTAGGTTTTGATTCCCTTGCAAGTGTCGAAAATTTGCGGCATAAACGGCTGTATCTTTTGATTGCGTTGGCTTAGAAGTTTGATTTTTTCACAGCTTCAAGGGACAGTAGACCTGAGTAATTGATATAAATTTCAGCTTCATACGTCCACGCGTTCCTGAGAAAAAGGGTCTTGACAGACGGACGGACAGACGGACAACAAAGTGATCCTATAAGGGTTCCGTTTTTTCCTTTTGAGGTACGGAACCCTAAAAAAAACTTATTGTACTAAGGCATTGCTGACAATTTAAAAAAAAAGTTTTATCTTCAGTGCATGGATGTTTAGTATAGTGAACGAATACCTTTATGTATAAGTTCATATTTTTTGACAGATGTTTAGTATAGTGACCGTATACCTTTATGTATAAGTCCATATTTTTTTGACAGATAGACGTCAATAAAAAAAAAGTTTATCAGAGACTATTTTTTTTTTAATTTTGTTGATTCCGAGCGGGTACATGTAATTATTTTCTTTGTTGTTTATTTGCATTTTATTTACGAAATGTCGAGTCGTAGAAAAAGTATTGTATGCAACGTTGTAAAATACTATACTTAACTCTAAATTAACCAATTAAATCCAACAAACTTTTTATATAAATTTGGAATCGCTTACTACTATTTTAAACTTCATTAAAACTTAAGACTTAAGAAATACTCACACACACTGAGTTTCCATAAAGAAAATACACTTGTTTTATACTTTGCCAACGAACTGCCAAACAAGTCTGCCTTCATACATTTCTCATTGTACAGCTTGCATGCGCGTTTAATGTACGAGTGACCCGCGTGTTTGGTTTTGCTCCTCGCAAGACTGAACAAAGCCTTATTCCGGCAACTACGCTCAGTTTTACGAGGAATACGAAAACTTATTTTATTCAAGAGTTCAGGAGCGTCAATCAGATTATTGAGGATTTTAAATAAGAATGATAGATCATTACAGTGCCGTCTGAGTACAAGAGGCTGAATTTTGTGCATAGCTGATGAAGATTAATAAGTATACCTACGAAATTGTTCATGCTCAGTGCCCTTACTTTAACACGTTGCACGTTAGCTGCCAACCATAGGTACTACACCGTCTACACCTACAGTATTCCTCTCACGCCCAATACAAATTTACTGAAAATGTACCTATACCTGCTGAACATAAAGACTGCCAAAACACTCATCAAAAAACCACCGTTTTGCGAGACCATAAAAAGATGGCGGTATGTTCTTCGAATTTCTGCCTTCTCGTTGTAACTCTTTTTTTTAATATGCAACCGTCAACGTATGACGAAGAAATATTAAAATGGATTAAATTTCCTTATGGAATCACTCTTACTTTTAAATAAATCTTGGATTCTTTGTTATGCAAGCTGCATCTTACAGTATACATTTAAGGGTTAACACATTGATAAACATCTGCATCTTTGCACTAATTGTTATGGACTGTACTGTTACACAGGGATAGAGTACCTATCGATGAATGCGTTCATCTCTATATTTTCGCAGACGACTGTACTCCTAACCGCAAGAAACACTGTCCATGTCGGTTGACCATCGGCTTCAGCAACGTCAATTGAACGTGAACGAGTCACACAACACAAGTTTGTTGTTTCAGTGACGTTCTACTCGATATTCGTCGTCAACAGCCACCGGGTCCAGGTGTTCTCGTGACCCCCCCGACCCCCGAGCAGCGACCCCGGCAGATCTGCGCCACACTACACAGCTGCATCATCTCGGAAAAACCGCAATTTGACAACGCGGTTGGCGCAGTGGTTAAGCAACTGCCTACTGAGCCGACGGTCCCGGGTTCGAATCCCGGCAAGGGCAAATATTTGTGTGATGAACACGAAGTACCCATAACACAAGCCTTCTTGAGCTTAATTTGGGACTAGGTTGATTTGTGTGAGGTTGTCTGATATTTATTTATTTATTAATTAATTTCTTTACTTAATGTGGTTTTTAATGTAAGATAGGGAAACAGGTTGTTTGATAGGTGGCGATGAAAGCGACAATGGAGCATGTTTACATAGTGCTTATTTCCTTGAAGAAATCTTAATAATTATTTACGTGCGACAAAGCGTTTTGAAAATGTGTATTGTGCCATATCGTATTATTATGTAGGTATGTAAATAAAACTAAGTATATGAAAATAAACAGCATGACATTGTACAAATGGGTATTTTAATTTGGCAATATTAGCGTATCCTAGGACTGCATACTTCACTCGCTCTTGTCTCAAATAAGTACATTCGTTCCTACCTAAAGGGATGATATTTACAATTAAATAAGATTATAATATTGTGGTTATGCTAAAAATGTATTTAAAACATACTCAAATGTTTTCTACATTCTCGCTTCATTTTACAAACAGCACAAATCTTAAATAACAGAATAGTGTCTATAGAGCAGGTGTTGTCAGCTCATTTTATAATTTAATAACTGGCATTTCATCTATGTGAAGCGTAATATGAGCATGTATATGCCAAAGGGAACCAACCCATATGAAACTTTTGTAATTTATGCTATAGTTACAGCGTTCCATGTAAACGGGTTTATAGGTTTTAATGTATGTGGTCTGGTTCCCTTTTGCATAAATACATCCAAAAATAGTAGTCATTTTATAAAATGCCTTATTACATTAGATAATTGCCGTTTGCAATTACATTTATTAGATGTAATTGCACTGTTTTGGGCATCACAAAAACGCAGCCTGATTGGTTAATTTTCTGCGCTCCACTTTTGTGGACAGGACCCTTAGTGCAGTCATGTGCAAATGCAAATAAATTATAAACATATTCATAAATACCTTAACATAACTCTGTTCCTTGACTACAAAGTTCATGTTACCTGATATTTACTAGCATTCTCATTACCTACTGACATATCTTTGCAACTGTCTGCACTTGACAGCGAATAAAGGAACGATCACGCCGCTCCCAAAATGTGCGGACGCACCGTTAACGCAGGAGCGTGTCGTATGCGTTACGTTTGTTGCAAACTCTCACACCGAAGCTCGTCGCACCGTCCACGCTCCATACGCTGTGACATAACGTTAGCGTAACGTTTTCTACGTAGGTACATTTATTTATTATGAAACAAACAGTCTTAAAATAATATAACATTGGTCTTGTCATAGGACTAGAAAACAGCCTTAATTGTAGACATTTATTTAGAGTATACGACACGTCACTGCGTTTACGGTGAGCTAGCGTTTTTGAGGAGCGGTCTGACTTGTCACGGCATCGTAATAGTCTTGCCGGTTCCGCACACGAGCCCACGGACAGGGGACAGTCAGCACAGGGGAGGGTACACACCGGCGTTCAACAATTTCAAGCATTAGTTTCACTAGTGTCCGCTCCCGCCGCATCCTTGTGCCACGTGTTCATGTGCCGCTGCAGCGACGAGGCGAGTGGGAAGGTTTTGCCGCACACCTGGCATGTACTCGCCGGCACGCTGGCGAGCCTCTTGTCCTGCTGTTGCGGCACGCCCGCGTGTCCCTTCTTCTGGTGCGGCACGGCGGCGTGTCCCTGCGGCTGCGGCTCGCCCGCGTGCCTGCCCTCGTGCCGCGCCAGCAGGCCGGGCCGCGTGAAGCCCTTGCCGCACGTGCCGCACGTATACTTCGGTCCGTCGTGCGTGCTCTTGTGTCCTCTCATCAACCCGCGACTGGCGAACTTCTCGCCGCACACTTTACACTCGAACAACTCGCCGGTGTGTATCTTCCTGTGGTCCGCCAGGTTGGTGCGCTGCGTGAACCGTTTCCCGCAGTCCGGGCACTGGTGGTCGGGCGCGCGGCCGGCGTGCGCGAGGCGGTGGCGCCGCAGCCAGAAGGCCGTCGTGAAGGCCTGCCGGCAGATGTCGCACGAGAACGGCTTGTCGCCGCTGTGCGTGCGCAGGTGCCGCTGCAGCTTGTGGCGCGAGCGGAAGGCGCGGCCGCACGCGGCGCAGGCGTGGCCGCCGCGCTCCCCGGTGTGCACGAACATGTGCTCGGCGAGGTACGACTTGACGGCGAACTTCTTGTGGCAGATCTCGCACGGGAACTGCTTTTCTAAATGAGTCTTCTTATGCTCGTAGAAGCTCGAGTTGTGCTTGAAGCGTTTGTGACACACGTCACACTCGTACGGCCGGTCGTTCTCGTGAACTCTCATGTGGCGCTTCGCGTTCTCTTTGGTGAGGAAAGTTTGCGAGCAGAGGTCGCAGCCGTACCGGCGGCCGCCGTGCGCGGCGACGTGCGCGTCCAGCGACGGCTTGGTCCGGTACACCTTGTCGCACAGCGCGCAGGCGAACTGGCGGCGCCGGCGCGCGGCCGGCTCGTCGTGCGTGATGAGATGCTTGCGCATGTAGAAGCACGACACGCGCTTCTTGCAGACGCGGCACTCGAGGCGCATGCTCTCGTGTGAGTGGATGTGGTGCCGGAGGTGCTCCTTCTTTGTGCAGCGCTTGCCACATTCGTCACACTCGTAGAACTGCTCAGCGGGTTGTTTCTGACCGACGATGGCATGTTGGTCGTAGATGACCATCGGAACCTCGCCGCCTGCAGGCTCTGATTTACACACCACATCAGCAACTGAAATGTCATAGAATATAGGATGAGATGTTTACCAATTATTTTTATTCATTCCTCAATTTTGATACAAAGGGTGATTGTAAAAATGTGGAGACAAAAGTTAATGCAATCCACTGCACTGCAAGCGGATTTTGAACCTCTATTTTTCCTGAGTAGTCTAAAGTTTGTCACAGTAATTAATTTGATTTACTACTCTATAACAGCCACATTACTAATTGTGTGAAAATGTCAAGTTCACCGATTATGATTCAAGAGATATTTTACTTCCATGACAGACAGATAGACAGAGGAATCTAGTACTTAATGGGATTTAATTCACACCCTTTTGGGTACAAATGCACTGAAGTCTCTCATTTGAACTTTGGGCCATTGTAATTGGGTCCATGAAGTAGAAATGATTTATATACAGAATTAAAAATCATAAAGTAAGCAAAAAAATGGGGTAGGAACATTATTCATTCTTTGCTACTTATGAACTAACTTATGTGTTACTGTGAAACTACAACCCCAGTGATTTAAAAACACATGTTTTAATACTACATTTCTTAAAATATTTTTCTGCTATCATTGGTTGTTCACATTAGATGCAAAAGGACAGTTATGCATGTCAGGCTAATTGTTTTGAACCCCCGACAAAAGAAAGGTGGCTATTACATTATAAGCAAACCCGCTAACAAGCAGGTTTGTTTGTGTTTCCATTGCGGTAAAAATGTAAGGTATGAAACCCTTTTACTAGATAGCATTGAGACTCACCCGGGACTTCGAAAGTCGCATACGTAGGCTGAAGCCAGCCATACTCATCCCCCTCCGGCTTTATACATACTCCTTCGTCTTCGTCCACTCGCTCTGTTTTCACAAAGACCGCTTCATCATTCGGCTCTGTCTTCACCCTCACGTCCTCCTGGGCCCACGGCTCCCGCTTGACGGACACGGCCCCGCAGCCCGGCTCAATCTTCACAGACACAACTTGTTCCTCTTCTACACGTTCTATCTTCACGAACACATGCTCTTTCACGCTGTCTGTCTCCAGCGACATGTTGCTGACGATAATTTATATTGTCCGCAAGAGGATTATTTTTATTGTACCTTAATTATGATTGTTGAAAACAACACATTGATTATTTTATAATATTTAACATTTCACGTGTATCATCAAACGACATGCGACAACAATAGCGACATATAATATGACTGACAGCTGTCACTGTCACTTAGTGTTGCCAGGTCCAATTTGAAAAAGTCAGGAGAATAAAGTAACCCTACCAAGACCAAGGTACAATGAAACAATGGAATGAAATGAAATAAAAATTTATTCAGTAAGTAGGCCACTAGGGCACTATATAGTGTGGAGGCATTGAGGTATGGAGGGCAATTTGCTTCGAAATCTCATACTTCGGCCAATTTCGCCTCGCCCAACCTCGGCCAACTTCGCGAGTAGTGTGGTGCGATAAGTATATGTATAGTCAGACCACGCTAACCCTTCCAGGCAAATTAACTCTCAAACCATACAAACTGACTCACTTTGCTACCTAGTCCAACAGGTCGTCTTGAAACCCACGCCATATTTGTCGCCATCTCTGTTTAGGGATTAAGATTGTCAACTGAGTCTTACAGACGGTGAAAACAATTGCCCAAGTTCTATAATATAATTTATCATGAATCTATTATCGCAACATGTTATTCTCACCTTATATTCTGCCACCGTGCTGTGTCCACTGAAGTAGCAGTGCTGTCACTGCTCACAACTCTCTATCATTCTACTGCTTCGCCATCTGTAAAAGTTTATGTAACTATGATTCCAACCGCAGGAATCATTAAGTGCCTAAAGTTCATACAATATATATTATGAAATACTATCAATATTAATTACTTTTACTATCATTACTTTCTTATAATCTTTTATTTCTAGTGATCGTTTGTCTAGTCTAGGTTATAGTGTCCGGACTCTCTAAGGCCAAAGGGCTTGGATGGATGTGACCACGACATTGCACCCAACAGGTCAAAACCGCCCTCGCGGTTTTTCGTGAGAAACACCGCCTGAGGTCGCCCTAACTACCGGTAGGTGTCGAAGCGTGTGGTTGGACGTTTATCCACTCCTGTATGGATGGGAAAGATCATGATCACTTGCTCACATGGCCTGCGTCAGGGCAGCGCTCTTGGTCCGATTCCATAATAAGAGGAATCGAACCTCCACTGGTTTGTACTTGAGCACAGTACGGACTACGGGTCAGAGCAGAGCAAACACATTATTACTTTAAATAAACCTGAGGCACTTAGCTTATTATCATCGGCGTGGATGTTACTGCTTGTTGACAACTGTCCAGCAATTGTCACTGACTTTAATATTAACCACGACGAACATTGGGTTCGACTGGGCGATAAGAGGGGTCCTCCTACCCCGGATGACCATCATCTGCTATGCGGATGACACGATGGTGGCCGTCTGGGGAGCGCAAATGGAGGAAACTGCGAAGGGCGGCAGTCGCGGCGGACCTCATGGTCACCCGCATAGAGCTGCTGGGGCTGAAGGTGGCCCTGTCCAAGACGGACGCTATCATCTTCGAGGGCAGAGGCTGGCGGCCACCAGCTGCGACAGTTATACGGGTGGGCGGAGAGGCGGTCCAGGTGAAGGCTCACATCAAATATGTTGGCATTCACTTGGACCGCGAATTTCGTGGAGCATTTCCAGCAACTTGCTCCCCGAATAGTCGCGGCGGCGTCAGCGCTTGGCAGGCTGCTGCCGAACGTGGGAGGACCCAGCGCGTCGTGTCGCCGCCTATACGCGGGTGTAGCCCGTAGCATGGCACTATACGGCGCGCCGATCTGGGCCGATCGGCTCAATGCAACCAACAGGGGATACCTGCGGAAGCCGCAAAGAGTGGTGGCCATCCGTATAGTAAGGGCCTACTGTACTGTAGCGTGGGCGGCGGCGTGCGCCTTGGCGGGCAGCATGCCCTGGGAGCTGGATGCTCAGGTGCTCGCCGAAGTGCACAGGGAGCAGGTAAGGCGTAGGGCCCTCAACGAGTTCCCCGCTCCCGAAGAACTGCGGGAGGAGCGGCGACAGGCACAGCAGAGGATGAGGGACCGGTGGAAGAATGACCTGGAGGACTCCGTCTATGGTACCCGCACCATAGAGGCCGTCGTTTGACCACTGGTTGGAGAGGGGCCATGGCAGCATCGGGTTTCGGCTCGCGCAGGTAATGACCGGACACGGGTGTTTCGGTCATTACCTGCACAAAATTGGGCTGATGTGCCACGAGTGTGGCAACCAGGACGATACCGCCCAGCACACCCTAGAGGTGTGCAATCGCTGGGCCGACGAACGCCGCACATTGATTGGCGTCCTCGAAGTGGGTGATCTCTCGCTCCACAACGTCGTGGTGGCCATGCTGAGGAGCGAGAGATCCTGGGAAGCAATATGGCCTCCTTCTGCGAGACCGCCATCGCACAGAAGGAGGCCTCGGAACGGGAGCGCGAAGAGAGGGCTGATGTGCTCCCGATACGGCGCAGGCGTGGGGAGGAGGCGAGCCCAATTGGCTGCTCGCCAAAAGCCCTGGTGGAGTTCGTGGGTGAGGGGCCCACGTCGATAGACTCCACACATCTGGGACAGGGATTGTAGCGTCTTCCGATCCCTCCCTCCTTTGGCGGTGACCGTTGACAGATTTTTTGTTTTATATTTTGATAACTTTTTAACGGTAAGAGATAGACGATTATCGACCTCATTTTCGAGCTGTTGAGTACGAAATACACGAGTTTCATGCAGCTATTATAAAGACACAACAGCACAAACACACATCTAAGCAAGTCAGATCATGTCAAGTTTCCTTAATATAATATGGTAATATATAATATACAAGTATATTTATATGTAATATATAATAATTAATATATATATGTAGTATTTTTATATTTAAATAAATAATTTAAAAAAACAAATAATTTTAGTAAAGAAACCTATAGAAATATGTATTTAATTAGTAACTATAAAATCTTAGTGGCCGTAAACCCTTATTTATAGTTTTTTCCATAAATTATATACTTAGGGTTTCTTTTTAACCGGCTACATATATATGGTTTCTTTTTTTGGGTTGATTTTTAACCGGGTACATACTTAGCGTTTCTTTTTTACCGGTTACATACTTATGGTTTCTTTTTGTTTTTGCTCGATTTTTAACCGGTAACATACTTGGAGTTAAATACAATAAGACTCAATGTTAAATAATTAAGTACAGATAAGACATACTGTGACACTTGAAGTTGGGATACTATTTATATCTATTTAAAAAGAAACAACAACCTTCAGTATCATCATTATTATTAAAAAAAACGGGCGTGGTCAAGGGTCCGGTTAAATTAAAAAAAAAAATGCCGTCTGGTTCCCACTGCGCAGTTAGGTACTCCCCTATGATGCGGGCCGAAGCAGAGTGTGATGCAGCAGGTCCTGGTGGTGTCGGGAGCGACCCGAGGGAGCGCCTTAGGCAACTACGGTGGTGTTGGTGGTGACATCGGCCGGTAATAGTTCCTTGCACGAGGAAACCGGCTGCAGCCGTAAAATTGCACCCTGGAACATAACGTCGTCCACGCTTAGGGCCACGTAATAAATTTTATGGCTCCGATTATGAACCCCATGTAGTACGTCGCAGCTAGCAGACAAGGGAGCGACCGAAAGTAGATGGTGGGTGTTCAATAATCAGAACGGACCCAACTAACAAAATGGTTATAAAATCTCAACATTATATGACTATTTCATCGTAGATACGTCGTAAATAAGCAAGTTTTAAAACGTGACGTTATGTAACTGTCATTTATACAGCATTTTAGTTTAAAAGCAATTTGTTCATAAAACACAGTTGTACACACGTTTGTATGACATAGTACTACAGCAACTTTAATCTTTGTCGTAAAAAAGTTTTAGCCGTGACATTTCCCCGGTTTTACAACATTAATATGACATTTTACAGCAGATTGTTCATATAAAAGCTTTTAGAGTGACTACTGTACGACTAATCATAATTTTAACTTTTTACAACTTTAATACTGTTAAAATGACATATGACAGTCATATACACAGCCGTCTTATGATAAAAAGATAGATCTTACGACTTAAATGTTTCATAACATCTTCAACTCGTACAGTGAACGAACGGAAAACAGCCAAGAGAAATAAACATGCCAGAGAGGGAAGGTTCCGTAGATATTTTTTTTATAGAAAATCGGTGTGACAGCTCTTCGAAGTCACCTTTCTTAAGAAAAGTGTCCACATCCAAAAAGGCCATATTTGTATCATACGATCTACAAAAAAATACGAATTACGTGTTTGAAAATTAAAAGCACAATTTTTTTCAGCAACTAAAATTAATAATAATGAATAATAAATTATGTCACCACAGAGGTAATTAATATGGCAGCGTCAAAGTCAAAATGTCTTATTACTATTATTCAAGTACATAATATCACAAATACATGAATGTGTCCCACAAGGTTTAGGCCCCAGCAGTAGGGAACCCTAACTAGGTAGTGATGGCGTCGGCAAAGTGTTATTCTAAGTCATAAGGCAGCGTTTTTAAGTACAATACGTTTTAACAAGTCATATTTACACAGAGACTAAAACCTAAATTATTTTAATTTATTAAAATATAATGAAATCAACAATATTTAAAGGGGGCTTTTAAAATATACTCAATAACCTTGCAAATTGATCGATAAAGTAAAGTTCGCATTTCATTCACACTTGTAGATCTGATGTCGAGTCTGTTACTTAAAACGGTAAAGTAAATATATTAAAGTGTAATACTTACTGTTTTCAGATATTATTTGCACGATAATAATATCACTCACAAACGTTGCATGTTGTTATAATTAAAACCGCTTCGCTGTTGCATTTAACAGACTTATTTGTCATACAAACGTCTGCGTTATGATAACTCTACAACCAATTGCTCTTAGGAAGCGAGAACTTACGATACTTTTCTGACGAAATCGTTGTTTAATATCTATTTTATGACAGCCGTGTGACTAAATGTGTTTGCTTATGACCATTGTGTGATCACTGTACGACTATTTTGTCTTAAAAACTGCGCCAAAATCGCATTTTATAAACGTTTATATACCTTAAATTGCATACCATTAAGTTTTATCAAAAACGTTTGTAGAACACTTGTACAACATATTTTTGCTAGTTGGGGAGTTACAAAGTAAGAGGAAAAGCGCATACACAAGTAGCCGAAACTATTATATCTCTTATTTAGTTGTATTACTTTTGCAAACTGTCCAAATAAATCATTTAATAGCCTGTTAAGCTAGAAAGATGAAGATGAGTTTTTAAAATATCGTCGTAAGAAATGTATGGGACGCCATATTGTAACGGTACTCTTCCACATACGCGTAGCGGTCACATACATTACCCACGAGCGGCACTTGCAAGACAAAGCCTAATTATAGCACGTTAAATAGCTTAACATGCCCAGAAGTTAATGATAACATTGATAACCACTATAAGCTAGCACTGCTTAAATTAATAACGTTCAAACACTTACCCTTTCGGGGTGCAAGTCACAACGACGATTAACAGCTCAGACACATTATTTAATTCCTTTACTAGGTATTTATTTAAAAACAGCGCCAATTAAAATATATCAATATTCAAATATGAGCTCGCGTGAGACGACACTTGGCTTGGCGGAGGCTAGTGAACGCGGCTATAATATTTAAAAAAAGATCCGTCGCTAAAGACAGCCGAATGCAAAGTGAAGCGCGCTGCGCAAACGCCGTGGAAACAAACCGGGACAAAACTGCTGACGCTAGCTACTAGGAGCACAGAGTAACATCGCGCGCAGAAAGTCTACACGGGTTAACTATGTAATATTTTATTTGCCATTTATTTTTGACATTGATATTAGTTAGTTATTTATAAGTTAGTTTTAATTTAATGATGTTTATTTTAATTAATAGGTTAGTATTTTTTTTATATTTTCATTATACGTTTTTTTTTATTAATTTAAATTTTAGTAAAAATTATTAATTTATCCTTATATTAAAGCAAGTATGTAAGTGCAACGTTACATTACCCCGCGCGTCACACAAGGATTTTATTATACCTATTCTACACAATAAAATCCGAACCTCTTAGCAACGTATTCGCATTATTCTTTTAAAAATCAACACATTCATACCTCGCGCACTTAACCAAGCGTTAATATACGAAATTGGAATATTGACGCAACCTGTCATTTGGAAAGGTGTTCAGTCTATCAGCCAGACTGGAAAACCCATACGAATACTTAGAATTAGCAGATGATAAAACTGTGACCAGGGTAATACACGACATTATTATACTTTCCCTAAACTAACAACCTACCTATATAATTAAATCTAATTGTTATGACCGGATAATTTTAAGTCCTTGATGTGCCAAGCACCAATATTTTTCCCAGACATGTCCGCTAGGATATAAACTAAGGGTGACTTTTTATCTATAACGCGACACTTAAGAAATTTCGGCGCGAGTTTTTTACTGAAGAACCGATCTTTATCGCTTAATACATATGCGCGCTTCATAACTATATCGCCAATGTTGAACTCCATAGGCTTACGACGCAGATTATAGTGAGATGTGTTCTTCGCGTGCGCGTGCCACAATTTAGCTTGTACATCACTGAATACTTCACTAAGACACCCTAGATTTTCAGCATAGATATCCCGAGGAAAGAATAAGACCTCGGAGCCTAAATCCGTATCTAAGTAGTGTGAGCCACAAGTAACAAGTTCTCTGCCGAACACGAGAAAAGAAGGAGTGAAACCAGTTGCTTCACTCACCGAATTGTTCATAGCAAATTGCACCTTCGGAATGTATGTATCCCAACTGCGATGATCGTTTTCCACGAAAGTTGAGAGACACGTAATTATGGTTCTATTGTAGCGTTCGACAACATTAACTTGGGGTGTATACTTGGGCGTAAAAAATACATTCGGAACCTTATAACGTTCGAAAAGTGATTCAGTAAGTTTAGATATAAATTGACTACCATTGTCCAAGAAAATTGTTTATGGGACTCCATGAACAAGGAAAACTGACTCCTCTAATATCTTCGTGACTGCGATGGAAGTAGCACTCCGAATTGGAAAAATTAGACAAAACTTGGAAAAACAGCAAGTAACTACAAAGATAAAAGTATTTTGTTTCCTAGTGACAGGTAGAGGACCCATGAGGTCAATGGATATCATTTGGAACGGCCTTGAGCATTGTTTTGGGCGGCCCATTTCTCCTAGAGTTTGGTGGTTTTGAGCCTTGTAAGATAGACATTTGTCGCAAGAAGCAATGAACTTAACCACATCTTGGTGCATGCCTGGCCAATAGTAACGCAACGAAATACGATTGTACGTTTTAAACACGCCTAGATGACCAGCTGTAGGTTCTCCATGGTTCTCGTTAATAACCTGTTCACGCAACTCAGAAGGTACCACCTCTTTCCACAAAAACTCTGACGAAAGTGAGTGATTATTTTTAGCACGCCTGAACAGCTTCCCGTCCTTGATAATGAAGTTCGACATAGATTGCGGCTTCGACAAACAAGAATTATAAATGTTCTTGTACCAAGAATCTGTTGTCACTATGTTCGAGCCTGCGGTACTTATTGCAGATACCGGAATCGCCCTGGAGAGAGCATCAGGTATCACATTGTCCACACCCTTACGATGTTTGAAGACCAAATTAAATGAGGACAACCTTACTCCCCAGCGAGCCAACCTACCAGTGGGATTCTTTAGAGACAGGAACCATTTTAACGCACTGTGATCTGTATAGACAGTGAATGGCTTCCCGTTCTCCAAATAGCACCTCCAGTGCTCCAACGCGATGACCACAGCTAACGTCTCCCTCTCTGTAATCCCGTAGTTCTTTTCCGCCGCTGACAACGACTTGCTCATGTAGGCAATGGGGTGCTCCTTACCGTCTACGGTCTGTGTCAACATTGCACCCACGCCGTAGCTGCTGGCATCAGTATGCACCTCAAAAGGCTTGTCGTAGTCAGGGCAGGAAAGAACAGGAGCGGAAACCAAACACTCTTTCAGCTTTTTGAAAGCGGCGTCAGCTTCAGCAGACCAGACGAAAGGCGGTCCACCCTTCTTATTTGAAGTCAGCTTGTTCAGTGGGCCCGCTATTGTACTGAAGCTGGGGACAAACCGACGATACCAGGTGGCGGTTCCGAGGAAACGCTTAACGTCCTTCCGACAAGAAGGTGTCGGATAATTGAGGATTGCCTGGACCTTTTCGGGATCAGTACGAAGTCCTCCACTGTCAACCACGTAACCAAGATATTTTAACTGACTGCGGAAGAACTGACACTTCTCCAGGTTAACGGTAAGGTTGGCCTGTTTTAACTTGCCCAAGACTCTAAGCAGAAGGGAAACGTGAGAGTTGAAGTCGTTTGAGACGATGATAATGTCGTCAAGGTATGCAAAGACTTTTAGGTCAAATTCCCTAAACAGAAGGTCAACTAGCCTCTGCTGAGAGGCAGGTGCATTGGTCAATCCAAAAGCGGTCCGCCTAAAGCAAAAGGTACCACGAGATGGCACGTAAAAAGCAGTTTTCTGACGGTCTTCTGGTGCTATTGGTATCTGCCAAAAGGCCTTGGATAAATCGATACTAGATAAAAAACGAGCATCACGAAGATTATCCAAGATCTCGGATATGTATGGGAGATTATAGGCGTCGCGTTTTGTGACGGAATTGAGCTTGCGGCTATCCAGGCAAAATCTAGGTGCACCATTCTTCTTGGTGACAATAAGAACAGGTGACGACCAAGCGCTCTCGCATGGCTCAATTACGTCCAAGGCCAGCATCTCGTCAACCTGTTCAGTAAGAATACGCTGCTTTTCCGGGGACAAACGGTAATACCTTTGGCGAACTGGCTCAGCGTCTCCGGTATCAATGCGGTGAGTGATCATACTAGTTTCACCCAAACCCCGGTGTTCGGCAGAAATATCGCGAAATTGTAAAATAATATCATCAGCTACGGCTTTCTCGGAGGCATTTAAATTGTCGTAAGCTTGTATGAAGGATGGACCATCAGTATTAAGGCTAGCATTCAATACAGTAGCATCAGAGAACGTGATGCTTGTAAGATGACCTGGAAAAATCTTAAAATCGCGCCAAAAATCAATCCCTAGCACGAGATCAATATTGATGTCTGGCACAACAAAAGCCTTAATAATGTGGTAATCGTTTTCAAAGTGAATAGGCAGGTACATATAGCCAATGCTATGCATGGATTGACCACCTGCAGCAGTTACTGTAATGATATCTTCCCTAACCAATTGAAAACCCTGTCTCTCTAATTTTTTATAAATAGCATCGCCTAAAATAGTAACGGCCGAGCCCGAATCTAAGAGGCCAAAAAGCTTAAAATCATTAATTTGGACACAAGCATAGGGTCTCGGATCACGTACAGGCTTATCCAGCAGAATCGTATCAATTTTATAAGAATTGAAATAAATATTGATAGTTTGAAGCCATTTCTGCCAATCCTCCTGATCAAACTTAGGTGGTAGATGGCAACTGGTGTTGGTACAATTCTGCTGGTCAATCAGTTTTTTGAACTTCCAGGTTTATTTTTCCTACAATTTGGACAATCGGGGGTCTTAACACCTTTTTGCCCGCAGACGAAACAAATAATTTTATCCTTATCCGCCCTACACTGACGAAGATTGTGGGTGTTGTTACGACACCTTGGACAATACATTTGTTTTTGCCCTGAACGTTGCACTGCATGAACATAATTGTTGTTTTTAGAATAAGTTTTATGTGACGTGTTAAAATTACTGTTACCCGGGTCATTTTTATTTTTAGTGTAATAATTACTTTGCGGTCTGTAATTAAAACTATGATTATTGTTTTGATTTAATTTATTAGAAACCTGACCAGTGTATGCAAACTCAGGTGCCAACGTGCCTGAGGAGAGCTTAGGAGGTTCGTGAAAGTCCGCCAATCGAGCCTGAATGCGCTCATAATTACGGCAGAGCGAACGCAAGGTGTCTATATCCGTTATCTTCGGCACAGAAGCCAAGGTACTGGCGTAGCAAGGGCGGATGTTATGCATTAATATTTCTAACTTATCCTCGTTCGACAACTGTTTAGACATTCGCAAAAACAGACCCGACATTATGGAGAAATAAATTGTTATATTTTCTGCCTCGCCTTGAGTTCTGGCCCGAATCTCGGACAACAGCCTGTAGTCATAGTCGGCCTGATCGAAGTCACTCTTAAGGAGAGAAAGTAGGTCTTCCCAACTAGATACCTGGTCTTGAATGGCACGGAACCAGTGCAAGGCACTGCCAGTAAAAATCTCTGTAGCATACGTCAACAGCTTTGCCCCAGTAATATTCCTCGACTTACTAAAATCTGTAATACGCTGAATAAATGAGCGAACACACGACGACCCATCAAATTTTAGCTTAGTGAGCTCACCCGCCATGCCACGCTCACAAGTGACATTGACATTTAAGGGTGAAACCGTAGACTGAGGGTCACTATCCGCGGAAAGAGGCAAAGAGTCTGATCCGTTTTCCCTACTCAAACAACAACGCTCCGAGAGGCTTTTAAATTCAGAGTAGCAAGTATCGTATAACGGTTGAGTTGCACTATCACAAACAATCCGGTTAAGCCGGTGATGTAGATGATTAACTAAATTCTGTGCGCGCAACAATGAACTCCGATTATTAGGGGTCTCAATAAATGCTCTCAGCTTAGTTAGTACATCACTAACTCCCTTTAAATCGTCACTAGCAGAAAAAACGCTCTCGAGGATATCTTCGGAAGGAAATAATGGTCCTAATTTAGCAATCTGTTCGCGGAGCTTCTGAACGGTGGCCGCTGGTTCGGCACCCCTAATTGCAACCTCGTATTCTAATTCGGTCTTCTGCAACGACAGAAATTTAACGCGATACGCCATGGTCGCAACTCAACACAAAAGCGAAAAAAAAATAGATATTGAAACCGTGGAAGGGTAAGTGGTGAACGTTATACAATCTTAATCTACTCCGTTCTGTTACAAAATAAAATTATGAACGCTATGGTTGGCTGAGGAATGAAGCAGCAAAAAAAATAAAACCCGTCACAAAATAAAATAAATGAAGCAGCGCAAATAAAATAATTAAAAAAAATTGCAACTAATGTGTACTTGGATAAAACAAAACAAAAATATATTTATATCACAGTTCAAAATATCACATAAACAATTAAACTTGAAAGACACAGCACTTGTGTGACTCGACTGTACCTGATTATCTAGCACGTAAACAACATAGAGTAACAAACGAACAGAGTGCTCAAGCAAATGTAACTGCGACAATTCATTAAAATGAAATAACAATAACAATCAATAAATAATTTTAAAACATTAAAATTATTATTGTACAATTATTAAAATGATTTAAATTAAAAAAAAATCATTAATAAAATAAATTTATAAAAATTATCAAATTCATTAAAAACATCAAGTTACTATTAAAATTCTTGAAAATTAATTAAAAATAAAATTCAACAATAAAATTCAGCAATAAAATTGGTACACATTAGTTGCTGCAACAAAAAAACACAAAGCAAAAACGTTTCACAAACATAAAAATACAACACAAACACCAACTACTTCTACGCAGTGGAACCAGACCTTTTTACCACGTACTTAGGCGCCAGTGTGACACTTGAAGTTGGGATACTATTTATATCTATTTAAAAAGAAACAACAACCTTCAGTATCATCATTATTATTAAAAAAAACGGGCGTGGTCAAGGGTCCGGTTAAATTAAAAAAAAAATGCCGTCTGGTTCCCACTGCGCAGTTAGGTACTCCCCTATGATGCGGGCCGAAGCAGAGTGTGATGCAGCAGGTCCTGGTGGTGTCGGGAGTGACCCGAGGGAGCGCCTTAGGCAACTACGGTGGTGTTGGGGGTCTCCCTCGCGATCCCTAACATCGTTTGTCCTAAAATCACTTGCCCGAACTGTTTTGTCCTAATGGGCATTAGCCCTATCGATCAATTGCCATAACAATAATTTTTCATAACGTAATGTTTGTCCTAAAACTCATTTGTCCGAAACATCTATATCCCTAACTATCAATATCCCTAATATTTTTAGCCATATTCCTCGCAATCCCTAAAATTAATTTTCGTTTTTTAAAGTCCCCGCCCCTTTTGCAAACACCGAACCGCTACCAGTAAAGTAGTTTAATGGGTTAGGTTAGGTTAGAACTGCGACCACAACAGAGCCCGAGCCTAGCGATTAAAACCAAAATTAGGGCATATGAGTGTTAGGAGAAATGATAATTATGACAAATGACATTAGGATAAATTATCAATATGGCAAGTGACATTAGGAAATAAGATATTAGGGAAATCAATATTAGGGCATATGAGTGTTAGGACAAGTGATCATTATGGCATAAAACGTTAGGGAATGCAAAAATAGGTTAAAAAACGTTAGGGATTCAGATATAGATCCGGTGTTGGTGGTGACATCGGCCGGTAATAGTTCCTTGCACGAGGAAACCGGCTGCAGCCGTAAAATTGCACCCTGGAACATAACGTCGTCCACGCTTAGGGCCACGTAATAAATTTTATGGCTCCGATTATGAACCCCATGTAGTACGTCGCAGCTAGCAGACAAGGGAGCGACCGAAAGTAGATGGTGGGTGTTCAATAATCAGAACGGAGTTACAAAGTAAGAGGAAAAGCGCATACACAAGTAGCCGAAACTATTATATCTCTTATTTAGTTGTATTACTTTTGCAAACTGTCCAAATAAATCATTTAATAGCCTGTTAAGCTAGAAAGATGAAGATGAGTTTTTAAAATATCGTCGTAAGAAATGTATGGGACGCCATATTGTAACGGTACTCTTCCACATACGCGTAGCGGTCACATACATTACCCACGAGCGGCACTTGCAAGACAAAGCCTAATTATAGCACGTTAAATAGCTTAACATGCCCCGGGGTTTTACTGTGAAGGAGAACAGACATACATAGTTATAGTTCAATCAAAATGGTCTAAAAATGTAGATATAGCCCTAACGAGGGTTTTACAACCCAAGCCACATTGCGATTTTTTATTGGAAGTAATTTATCTAACTGGCAACGACTAATTTTTGGTAGGTACAGTACCTGACGTTGAAAGTCAGTGAATGTCACTGATGTAAACAAAGAAGAAACATGACTAAATATTCCACAAGTTTCAAGTAATTTATGCAATAATGCCAAAAGTTACCTGAGTGATGAAAGTCGAGTTTTTTTAATAGGGTTCAGTTTTTATTTCGGAAGAAGAACGAAGGATTGAGTGGCATTCCGGTAAACAATGTTTTGAATTTAGTTAATGACAAATCCTTGACAAATGGCTATTGACGTTTAATAATGCAAATATGTATATGACGTGTACACATTATTGCCATAAGCGCATCTTTTACTCAGTTGCAGGAAGGCAAGCGGAAACAAGGCGGCCAACTCCTGCGGTACAAAGATCACAAAGATGTGCTGAAGCGCCACATACGAAGATGTGACATCGAACCTTCGCTAAAGGCCCAAGATCGACCTAACTGGAGGCATACAGTGCAGGTAAAAGTGCAAGCCTTCGAAGGAAAAAGACGAAAAGAACTCGACGCTAAGCGCGACGAGTTGAAGACCCGACTACCTGTGGTCATCAGTTATAATTTCGTCGGAGGGGTGCTGACTTGCAGCATTTGTGGCCGTACATTTACAGCAAAAATTGGTTATGTCAGTCACCTGAGAGCACACGAACGACGCTCTGACTAGCTAGTACGTCGTCGTACGTCGTACGTCGATTGGATGATGATGATTGCCATGTGAAAGCTGTTTCTAGTACCACTACCCCTGGGCCGCACCGACACTTGTTAGATTGTTTTATTTTATTGTTTAATTCCGGAACACGCCTCTAAAAAGGGATCTTTTTAAAAAAGTAAATAAAAAACATAAAGTATTAATATTTTTATTAATAATTACTTTGTACAATATTTATAATACCTTCGAGCTTATTAAAGTAGGTACACAATGATCATATACATTTTGACTATTATCAATTTCTTTGTCTATACATATAATACAAACAAACATTAGAGACCTTAGAAAAGTCATAGTTCAACATTGCCCAACAATAGATATATTTAAATATGTTTAGTCGCAATTTCAATATTTTTCATTAAATTGTGAAGCTGTAAAGAAAATATTACTACCGGGGAAAAATTAGCAGCTGGGCAAAGTCTCAAGTCAACTTAACTTCCGTCAAATATAAAACAAAGTTTATCTACATTATATCACTCTTATTGTTATTAAGCTTCATTTATTAAATCAAATTTTAAGTTTGGAAGACGCGATATCGAATACCTCCATCTTTACATGTCTTATTTGAGTATTTCTCAAAATAATTAGTTATTAATTCGTAACGTTATATTATATGTTACTTAGAACCGTTACTAAACCTCAATATTTAGAGGAATACTCATTTTGCAGACATTTTAACCTCAAAGTGCACTCTTTTCGCAAATTAGAAAGCGGGAACTGTCGGAAGTCTTTAACCCTTTGCTGTAGCAGCAAAGGGTTAAAGACTTCCGACAATTTCGAAGGTCAAAGAGCCACGAAGGGGCAGCGATCAACATGTGGTGCCAACAGATATTCTTTACATGAAATTGTATCAGACATAACGCACCACGCGTCAGAGGAACTGCGCGGCGCGACATACAACTCCATACAAACATATTTGGACGCACCTGAACACTTTATTCGGAAATCTTCCATTCATCATGAGTTATGACATAATGTCGCTAAATGAATAACTCACATCATGACACTGGTAGTTCGGCACCTACACGCCGCGAACGAGCACACTTAGCTAACACTAAACTTTCTATAACACAGCTCAGTTCTAGAAAATTTCGGGAAAATTTGCTGGTTTCTAATACTGATCAAATGATCACCAAAATAATCATTGTCTTCTCATCAAATGAAATTTTATCTAACTGATTGAATTATAAAAAAGGGATACAAACTTCATTTAAATGCTTTTAAAGGTATCCTCTCTCAACTCCAAAATATTGTTTATCAGTAACGTTTCGCTAAATTTTCATTTGTCCGAAAATTCTTCTTTCTGAAATCCGTAATATTTTCAGGATTTTATAAACGTTTTAAAGATTAGGATTTTAGGTTAGGTTTGTTTTAAAATTATTCTAAAAAATTAACAAGTTAGGAAAAAAAATGCTTTCGGCAAATGAAAATTCAGCGAAACGTTACAGATGGAAAACTTTTTTTTTTAGGATAAGTAACCCATTTTAAATTTGCCCTGTCCGAAAACAAGATTATGCGAATAATTAACAATAGTTGTCCTGCTAATAATTCAGAGCACCAAATAATATACTAAAACTTATTTTTATAACTACTAGGATAAAGATGTGGTGCGACAGATTTGACCAAATTCATTTTTTTTTGTCTAAGATTAAAATACTTACAAAAAATGTATTACGTGTGTAAATAACGATTTATACTACACAAACCACATCGAACATATAGCGACTGTCCGGACAGTAGGACTTATTTGCGGTTACACATCTTCATACAGAATTAATCTAAGAGAAGGAATGACTGAAATAAATGCTCGCTTTCAGCCGAGCTCAGCTAAAGCCCGCACAGCGTGTGACAAGGACAAGGCGCCCCGTATGCGTGCGTTAGAAAGAGACAGCACGCCTTCTACTGGGCGCCTTCTAAATAGGGCCGATAAAGGTCTCCAGCCACCAACGGTATTGGAATAAAATCTACAGCGACCTCCCCACTCTCCCCAGCAGCACACAAACGGCATAAGTGCTTACGAGCATTTTTTCAAAAAAAAATGTACACAATTTAAGACAGTCAATATAATTTTCCTATTTTGTTAACAATTATTTTAGTAATTTTAGGTATCAGCTTTATCCGTCCCATTCGCTTTTCGTTCAACTCTTATTTCGTCTCATTCTGCATTCGTCACTCATTCTTTTTTCGTCGTGTTCGCCATCTGTTCCTATCTTCCTAAGTCCAATTCTATAACTTATCTCATTCTTATTAAGTCTTATTCGTTTTTCGTCACGATCTTCCTAGGACTATGTTGTTGTTTGTCCCTTACGTTTGTAGTATCATTCACACTTTAGTCACATTTGGTATTCGTCTCTCTCTTATTTTGGCGTTAATGGCAAGTCGTCTTGTTCTTTTTTGGGTACGTTCGCTACTCGTCTCGTAAGATACACGTTTTATTCGCTAAGATAGAAAATATCGATGATGACGAAAAACGAAAGTAACGAACTTAGAATTGGACTAAAAAAAACGAAAGAGACTAGCAAACAAATAAACAACAAATGTGACTAGCATCGAACGTTCCGGAAAAATTGAGGCAAATAAGTGAATGAGAGGAAAATCTAAGAGGAAGAATGAAGAATGAGTCCAAGGAAGACGGTGACGAACAACGAATAAGACTTAATAAGAATGAGACAAGTAACTGATTTGGACTTAGAAAGATAGGGACAGATAGCGAACACGACGAAACAAGATTGAGTTACGAATGCAGAATGAGACGAAATAAGAATTGAACGAAAAGCGAATGGGACGAATAAAGCTGATAGCGACACGACGACACATAAGGAAAAAATCGAAATATCAGGGTTGTGGGAAGGTATATAGAATTATATAGGTACTAATAATATATGCTACTATACATTTTTACTGAATTTGGCTTGACTGTTTTCGTGAATGTGCTATACATAAATATATTTACCTACACAACACAACTAAATTCGTTTTAAATCAATGCCTGTACATATTTACTTGAGAGATTCGAATAATTTCAAATGGTCAAATTCTTAGGTTATATTTTGGTAAAGATTGTAACAGAAAGTAATGACGTGCCGACGGAAAGTTTCCAAAACTTTCACATGGAGATTTCTCAAAATATAACAGACAATTTCCCAATAAAAATTTAAAATATCCAGAAATTTCCGTTTTTTTTTTTGGAAAGTCCGCAACTAGCCCATCCGTAATAGAAAACCAGAACACTGTTTTTTCACAGTTGACATCAACAGTGATCGTCATATTCTGACCTTCGATTACTATTATCTACCATAATCCTAGGGTAATATAATACATAACGCAAGACAACACGGGCGAGACGATATGTCAAATGTTACAATAAAAATAACTTACTAACTACCAATGACGATCATTTTAATTTATTTAAATAAAACTATAAACTAGACTGGACTTACTCGTTGGCCGAGCGAGCCGTCTCTGTTTAATTGTAAGTAAGTCCAGACGCTTTTCCGGCTGTTCTCGCCTAGACGGCGCATTTATCAGCCGATTCTCGTGAAATTTTGAAAGTAGGTTCAATTTATAGACGTTTTTGTTGAATCAGATTTTCGCTTATATGGGGAGGAGAAAATAGAAAAAAATTTAAAAATTACCCATTTTGGAAAAAACTCGCGGGATCTTAAGCTCACAGAGCCACTAGTTAATGATTAGATAACTTACGTGAAGTTCGGGTCGAGACTTATTGAAATACATATTAAACCGGTTTACTGACGTCGTTAAAGTCGAGTACCGCTCGAAATGTTTCGAATCGGTTCGCGATTCTTAATCATGCGCTGCGTTCGCTCGCAAAGACGGCTCGGCGCAAACTTACATGTATATTCTTCTTATACGTCTGTAAGCTTACATGTCTGAGACAGTAGGGAGCTTTGTATGAGAAATGGAAACTGTAATGGTTTTTTCATCACACTTGCTCGTAAAAAAAGGGTTTACATGATAGAAAACCGGACGGTAAGTCGTATATTACGCTCTAGGGCGGCAAGTAATTTTAGTATTGACAACTATTTATTACTTTTGTTTTATTTCCTCAAAAGTGTGATGAAAAACGTCGAACGTGACTCTGGTGGTAAATGAATTCCAAACTCGTGTCATTAAAGCCTTTCTAATAGAAACTCATTTGTAATTCCTCGTTTACCACCATTGATACGTAATGTACTATAGACAACGCGGTATAATACCCAATATGTTACCTTACAGCCAATTCGTTCCTGTCCGATTTAGTAAACAAGATTCTAACTAATTACATTTAATGCTAAAACCGTTCCTGCAAGTAATTCAATATCATCCATAAAATTGGCACCTAGATATTAAAAATAGTGACCTCAGCTGAGGCCCCAAAATTACTTCGTTTATGAGACTGCCGATATAAGGGTACGCCTCCACTGACATGCGGAATCGACCAATCAAAAGTGGAACGGAGCTGAGATACAGATTTCAACTCGGGTGATTGGTCGATTCTCCCCCTTGAACAAACCGCCACCCCCACTAGACGGAGCATGTGAGGCGACCCGCGCGCACCAACGATATGGTACGGCAGAACATTAAAGTATCAACACGGCGGCCACCGTTTAGTTGCGTCCATGTATATGAGGTCTCTCTACACCACTTAACACTACAATTTACCATGTTATTTATTTAATTTCTTTTTTCGTTGACGTACGCATGGATCATAAACAAGGACGCAACTAAACGGTGGCCGCCGTGTTGATACTTTAATGTTCTGCCGTACCATATCGTTGGTGCGCGCGGGTGGCCTCACATGCTCCGTCTAGTGGGGGTGGTCTGTGGTACACTACAGTGTTCGCTACCTGATGTATCGGCGCTCACTCGACGCGCACGACGCGCGGCGCGGCCAGCCGCCGCTCCAGCCGGATCCGTAACACCTCGGTTTTCACTATCCTGGAAAGATAATTGATTTGTCTCAAACATGCAATGAAATGCCGGTTACAACAGGCTTCGAAGTATCACGTATCGGGCGGAACAACTCGAGAGAACTGTAAAGGAATTTCATGCAAAATTTAAAGCCTAGGCCGCCAAGTAATTTAATTTTAAACATGGCGTCTGTATGAATAGGCTAAACAGCTGGATCATATTGTTTTGCCGGCAGCAGCGAGTGTACCTGAGCAGCAGCAGCAGCGCCAGCAGGTCGCAGGCGATGAGCATGTAGAAGACGCGCGGCCAGGCCGCGGCGCCGCCGCTGGACACGACGCCGGCCAGCAGCGGGCCGAGCGCGGCGCCGACGCTGCCGGTGCCGTCGATGATGGCCGTCACCGTCGCCAGCGCGCGCGTGTTGCCCGCCAGGCTGCGGTGCGTGCCTGCCGACAGACAACCATTACAACCTGCGCTCACGGTGATACACTACGAAAACCGGTCTAGAACTGACAAGACATTCTGACATTTCCGGGAAATTTCTGGAGCATATCTAGTATAGACCGAGCATGTGTCGGGGCTCACCCAGCTCGGCGCTGACGGCGGTGGTGATGAGCGCGTAGGGCCCGTTGACCAGCACGCCCGCCAGCAGCATATCTAGTATAGACAGAGCGTGTGTCGGGGCTCACCCAGCTCGGCGCTGACGGCGGTGGTGATGAGCGCGTAGGGCCCGTTGACCAGCACGCCCGCCAGCAGCATATCTAGTATAGACAGAGCATGTGTCGGGGCTCACCCAGCTCGGCGCTGACGGCGGTGGTGATGAGCGCGTAGGGCCCGTTGACCAGCACGCCCGCCAGCAGCATATCTAGTATAGACAGAGCATGTGTCGGGGCTCACCCAGCTCGGCGCTGACGGCGGTGGTGATGAGCGCGTAGGGCCCGTTGACCAGCACGCCCGCCAGCAGCATATCTAGTATAGACAGAGCGTGTGTCGGGGCTCACCCAGCTCGGCGCTGACGGCGGTGGTGATGAGCGCGTAGGGCCCGTTGACCAGCACGCCCGCCAGCAGCATATCTAGTATAGACAGAGCATGTGTCGGGGCTCACCCAGCTCGGCGCTGACGGCGGTGGTGATGAGCGCGTAGGGCCCGTTGACCAGCACGCCCGCCAGCAGCATATCTAGTATAGACAGAGCATGTGTCGGGGCTCACCCAGCTCGGCGCTGACGGCGGTGGTGATGAGCGCGTAGGGCCCGTTGACCAGCACGCCCGCCAGCAGCATATCTAGTATAGACAGAGCGTGTGTCGGGGCTCACCCAGCTCGGCGCTGACGGCGGTGGTGATGAGCGCGTAGGGCCCGTTGACCAGCACGCCCGCCAGCAGCATATCTAGTATAGACAGAGCGTGTGTCGGGGCTCACCCAGCTCGGCGCTGACGGCGGTGGTGATGAGCGCGTAGGGCCCGTTGACCAGCACGCCCGCCAGCAGCATATCTAGTATAGACAGAGCGTGTGTCGGGGCTCACCCAGCTCGGCGCTGACGGCGGTGGTGATGAGCGCGTAGGGCCCGTTGACCAGCACGCCCGCCAGCAGCATATCTAGTATAGACAGAGCGTGTGTCGGGGCTCACCCAGCTCGGCGCTGACGGCGGTGGTGATGAGCGCGTAGGGCCCGTTGACCAGCACGCCCGCCAGCAGCATATCTAGTATAGACAGAGCGTGTGTCGGGGCTCACCCAGCTCGGCGCTGACGGCGGTGGTGATGAGCGCGTAGGGCCCGTTGACCAGCACGCCCGCCAGCAGCATATCTAGTATAGACAGAGCGTGTGTCGGGGCTCACCCAGCTCGGCGCTGACGGCGGTGGTGATGAGCGCGTAGGGCCCGTTGACCAGCACGCCCGCCAGCAGCATATCTAGTATAGACAGAGCGTGTGTCGGGGCTCACCCAGCTCGGCGCTGACGGCGGTGGTGATGAGCGCGTAGGGCCCGTTGACCAGCACGCCCGCCAGCAGCATATCTAGTATAGACAGAGCGTGTGTCGGGGCTCACCCAGCTCGGCGCTGACGGCGGTGGTGATGAGCGTGTTAGATAACAATAATAATGATTTTATTTTAGTACGATATTTATTTACCTTATTGCAACATTTTACTTTTACAAGCAAGTTCCACACAACAATGTGACATCTAGTCAATCGAGTAAATTAATAGAAGTAATAAGGTCGGTACATATTTCTTAATAGATTAATTCATCACGTTAATTTGTTCCATAATATATAAATTGTTATTTTGTAGCCAAATGTATTATTTAATAGAAAATAAATCGAATCGATAACTGTTTGAAATAATATTCCATCGTACGATGTCCGGTGGGGTGACTGTGACGTCACTTGTTATCGTGCAGCTGCACAGCTGTGGCATCGTTATAAATAGCCGTCCCCGGCAAGACAGCGGCACTTTATGTTTGGCTGTCGTCGAGGAAGGAAGTTAAGTACTAAGTCTTCTTATTCAATGTTGTTATTACGTTGATAATATTATATTGTGTTATAAATAGATACTCTGCAAATGTTTCTGTGTAATTATAATTATTGAAACCCTTTAATGTAGATTGCTTACTACATAATAAATGTAATATAATTTATAAACTAATAAATTATTATTTATAAATGATTATTTGTCTTTATTTTTACATCAGAAGTGGGATCATCTATACTTTCACTAATACAATTATTATTTCAGATATGGAATTAAGTGATATCACCAGTCTGCTGAAGGCGATCCGTGATGCTGTCACAACTTCACATCCTAAGGATGACGACATCGCGCTGCCGGTTTTCGATCCTGAGAAAAACGACTGCGGGGCCGCGAGTTGGTGCGACAGTATTGGCCTCCTCGCGAAGGAGTTCTCTTGGAGCAGCATCAAAACAGCTGCTAAAGCCGGTAAGGCCCTCAAGGGCTCCTCTTTGATTTGGCTAGAATCTTGGGACCCTTCGGACGGTAGATCATGGGAAAATTTTCGTAGGGACATTATTAATGCTTACCCTGAAAAAAAAAACCTATCCGAAAGGCTTCGTAAGGCTGTGTTATACTCGTCTGAATCCGCGGAATCATATGGAGAATATGCGAGGGAAAAATTACGGTTACTGCGTAACACAAAAATTTCATTCTCGGAATTGCAATTGATTGAAATAGTTTGTGGTGGTATATCTGATGCTGATATCAAAATGGCATCCTTAAATAATGGCGTAACTACAACTGCTGCCCTAATTTCACTCCTCTCAAGCTACGTAAAAACCAAAAAGAGACCCTATGAGAATAATAACAAAGATGATTCAGGACTTAATGGAAACAAACGCCCGAGGCCTAATGGCGAAAGAAAATGTTTCAGTTGTAATAAATTTGGTCATTTGCAAGTAGCTTGCCCGAACAATCAAAATATACGATCACCTTTAACGAATTCTTATGTGGCACCACAAGGTCCTACGACAAATAATCCTAGACCTGTTAAGACATGTACTTATTGTAAAAAAATTGGTCACACAGAAAACGTCTGCTATTACAAAAATTCAGCGTCAGTCAATTTGACCCCCAATCCAGAAGCCAATTTTTTAGGCAAACGGAACTAAAACTTACAGAGGTGACAATTAATGGACATATAGTAAACTCCTTATTAGATACTGGCGCAAGTTGTAGTTTAATTAAAGAATCGATAGCAAGAAAAATAGGATGTCATTTTGTACCTACATCCATCTATATCAAAGGAATAGGCAACAATAAAATTCATGTTTTTGCTGTAATGTGTGCTCCTGTTCAATTTGAAGATATCTGTGTAGAAGTAGACATGTACGTTATTAGAGACAGAGATTTTAACTATGATCTTCTCATTGGTAGGAATATCGTTAGCCATCCGGACGTAGAGATTATTACGGACTCCTCCGGGTCCCGATTAGTTAGGAAACCAGAGCAATGCAACACAGAAGTGAACTTAGTGTCTCATCTCTCTAAATTGTGTGAACTATCATCTAAGGTCCAGCATCTAGATCCTGATTTACAAGAAAAGATAAAAAATATTTTTCAAAAATATCCTTCTGTGTTGGATGGAACTGGTACAGTGCGAACTGGCGAACTTACACTACGTGTAAAAACGAATGAAATTGTAAACTATCGACCATACCGGTTAGCCCCGACTGAGAGGGAGAAGGTTGATGAAGCTATTTCGGAATTACTAAACAAAAACATAATTCGAGAAAGCGACTCTCCCTTCGCTAGTCCTGTCATCCTAGTCAAAAAAAAAGATGGCAGTGACCGGCTTTGCGTGGATTTTCGAGCATTAAATAAAATTTTAGAAAAGGACCGATATCCTCTCCCTCTCATAGAGGACCAAATAGATAGATTAGGTAAAGCCAATTATTTCATATCAATAGATATGAAGAATGGGTTTTACCAAATACCCGTAGCCGCTGACTCTGTTAAATATACGGCATTTGTCACACCAGGGGGCCATTACGAATTTGTGAAAATGCCTTTTGGCATTTGTAATGGTCCATCCGTATTTCAAAGGGCAATAACGAAAGCTGTGGAACATCTGAAATTTCTATTAGTATACATTGATGACCTACTCATACCATTTCAAACTATAGAACAGGGATTAGAATATTTAGAGCAAACGGTAAAAGCACTTAACGACGCCGGGTTTACAATAAATTTGAACAAATGTAAATTCTTTGTTGATAATATCGAATATTTAGGGCGACATATTTCTCGAGACGGTGTGAGACCTAGTGAATCCAAAATAGCAGCTTTAATTAATTCTCCCCCTCCTACTACCGTTAAACAGGTACGCCAATTCATAGGTCTTGCGAGTTATTTTCGCAAATTTATTCCAAATTTTGCGGCTCGAACAGCCTGTATTACAAAATTAACTAAAAATAATATAAAATGGGAATGGACTTCAGAGCAGGATTCAGCTAGGGCCTATGTCATCAATAAATTATCCAGTAAACCACTTTTAACTGTGTTTGATCCGAAACTAGAGACTGAATTATATACTGATGCTAGTTCTCTCGGTTATGGATCCATACTGATTCAAAGGATAGACAATAAGAAAAACGTTGTTGCTTATTTTAGTAAGAGAACATCACCAGCTGAATCTAAGTATTGCTCTTACGATTTAGAGACTTTGGCTATATTTAATGCTCTAAAACATTTTAGAGTCTACCTCCTTGGCATCAAGTTCCGAATTATAACTGATTGCAACGCAATTAAATCCACTACAAACAAAAAGGATTTATCCCCCCGTGTTGCTCGTTGGTGGACATTCATGCAGGATTTTGACTTTGAAATCGTTTATAAAAAGGGTAAATATATAGGACATGTCGATTACCTTAGTCGTAACCCTGTTGACACTCCTGCAGTAAATGTCACATCAACTTCTTCGACTATTTCAAATTCCTTAAGATCTGTAGATAGAATAAATTTAATAGAGGAACCTCAATCTTGGTTGGAAACAGCTCAGCAAAATGACCCCGAAACACAACATTTAATAAGTCAGGTTTTGGCTGGTGAAATTGATTCGAATCGATATCTATTGCTGGATAATTTGTTGTTTTACAAGGCCTCACTTCAATCAGGAGAACCTAAACTATACGTACCAAAACGGACTAGATTAGATTTGCTTCGACTTTTTCATGATGAAAACTGCCATGTTGGGTTTCATAAAACGTTAGAAAAACTCCGGGAACATTTTTGGTTTCCTTGTATGACTAATTTCGTACATAAATTCTTGAACCATTGCCGGACTTGCGTAGAACGTAAGGGACACTCAGGGCCAAAACAGGGTTTCTTACATCCCATAAATAAGACTCCCGTGCCGTTTCACACTATCCACTTGGACTGTACAGGGCCTTTTCCGCTTACTAATGAGAGATACAAGTATATACTTTTACTGGTCGATGGATTTACAAAATTCTGTATACTGAAGCCGCTTAAAAGTTTAAGCGCCCCAGAATTAATCCCAATAATAAGAGACACAATTACTATATTTGGTACCCCTACAAATGTTATTACAGACAGGGGCACTAATTTTAGCTGTCAACAAATCCAGACCCTTTTTAGAGAATTGTCTATAGAACATCACATGGTTGCTACAGGAACCCCGAGGGGAAACGGTCAAATAGAACGGTATGTCTCTACAGTCATTAATATGCTGAATACTATGTGTAATGATACGTCAGATTGGCCGAACAGGTTGTGGATAGTTCAACAGTCAATAAACACTACTGTTCAAAAGTCGACAGGATTTACTCCAACTAGATTGCTTATAGGATGTAACGCAAATATACCCTCGGTTCAAGCTCGTTTAAATGAAGTAGACATTTCAGAAAGCAATAGTGATGTTAGGTCTGATAGGGAATTAGCTTATCAACGTCTATGCTCAGCAGCAAATAAATTTAAAAGTCGTTTTGATATAGTCAGACGAAATAATAAGGTTTTTGAAGTCGGAAATACAGTATACGTAAGCCAAGATCATAGGCGTCACGCTAAACTCAGCCCTAAGTATAAAGGACCCTATGAAATAGCAACGCTCCTCCCTAATGATCGGTTTGTGCTTAGAGGTATGGGTAGACTAAGGAATATTACAGTAGCTAAGGACAAATTGAGACTGTGGCCAGGTGAATGGATAGAAGAAAATTAAATAAAATATATGTTAATTAGGAATAATACTTATTTTTGTAGAGATGTTTACAATACTGTTGATTATACAATTATAATGTAATTAGCAAATGATTGATCCAATGATGTTGATTTTGAAACTGCTGAAGTCATTGCTTTATCTAGTCCGTCTCACGTGCAGCAGGTGTGGGACTAGCGATGTATGAATTGTATAAAGCAGTGACCGTTGCTGCTGTATCCCCTAATGTTAGAGGCGGAGCAGAGCAATGCTGAAATGTAAACTATCTGTTATGTTATAATGATTGAAACTATAAGACATTCAAAATAATTTGTATTTGCATTTTTTTTATTTATTTATTTATTTTTGTATGTGTTCGAGGACGAAGCACATGTCAGTATGGCCGTGTTAGATAACAATAATAATGATTTTATTTTAGTACGATATTTATTTACCTTATTGCAACATTTTACTTTTACAAGCAAGTTCCACACAACAATGTGACATCTAGTCAATCGAGTAAATTAATAGAAGTAATAAGGTCGGTACATATTTCTTAATAGATTAATTCATCACGTTAATTTGTTCCATAATATATAAATTGTTATTTTGTAGCCAAATGTATTATTTAATAGAAAATAAATCGAATCGATAACTGTTTGAAATAATATTCCATCGTACGATGTCCGGTGGGGTGACTGTGACGTCACTTGTTATCGTGCAGCTGCACAGCTGTGGCATCGTTATAAATAGCCGTCCCCGGCAAGACAGCGGCACTTTATGTTTGGCTGTCGTCGAGGAAGGAAGTTAAGTACTAAGTCTTCTTATTCAATGTTGTTATTACGTTGATAATATTATATTGTGTTATAAATAGATACTCTGCAAATGTTTCTGTGTAATTATAATTATTGAAACCCTTTAATGTAGATTGCTTACTACATAATAAATGTAATATAATTTATAAACTAATAAATTATTATTTATAAATGATTATTTGTCTTTATTTTTACAAGCGCGTAGGGCCCGTTGACCAGCACGCCCGCCAGCAGCATATCTAGTATAGACAGAGCGTGTGTCGGGGCTCACCCAGCTCGGCGCTGACGGCGGTGGTGATGAGCGCGTAGGGCCCGTTGACCAGCACGCCCGCCAGCAGCATATCTAGTATAGACCGAGCATGTGTCGGGGCTCACCCAGCTCGGCGCTGACGGCGGTGGTGATGAGCGCGTAGGGCCCGTTGACCAGCACGCCCGCCAGCAGCATATCTAGTATAGACAGAGCATGTGTCGGGGCTCACCCAGCTCGGCGCTGACGGCGGTGGTGATGAGCGCGTAGGGCCCGTTGACCAGCACGCCCGCCAGCAGCATATCTAGTATAGACCGAGCATGTGTCGGGGCTCACCCAGCTCGGCGCTGACGGCGGTGGTGATGAGCGCGTAGGGCCCGTTGACCAGCACGCCCGCCAGCAGCATATCTAGTATAGACAGAGCATGTGTCGGGGGTCACCCAGCTCGGCGCTGACGGCGGTGGTGATGAGCGCGCAGGGCCCGTTGACCAGCACGCCCGCCAGCAGCATATCTAGTATAGACAGAGCATGTGTCGGGGCTCACCCAGCTCGGCGCTGACGGCGGTGGTGATGAGCGCGTAGGGCCCGTTGACCAGCACGCCCGCCAGCAGCATATCTAGTATAGACCGAGCATGTGTCGGGGCTCACCCAGCTCGGCGCTGACGGCGGTGGTGATGAGCGCGTAGGGCCCGTTGACCAGCACGCCCGCCAGCAGCATATCTAGTATAGACAGAGCAAGTGTCGGGGCTCACCCAGCTCGGCGCTGACGGCGGTGGTGATGAGCGCGTAGGGCCCGTTGACCAGCACGCCCGCCAGCAGCATATCTAGTATAGACCGAGCATGTGTCGGGGCTCACCCAGCTCGGCGCTGACGGCGGTGGTGATGAGCGCGTAGGGCCCGTTGACCAGCACGCCCGCCAGCAGCATATCTAGTATAGACAGAGCATGTGTCGGGGCTCACCCAGCTCGGCGCTGACGGCGGTGGTGATGAGCGCGCAGGGCCCGTTGACCAGCACGCCCGCCAGCAGCATATCTAGTATAGACAGAGCATGTGTCGGGGCTCACCCAGCTCGGCGCTGACGGCGGTGGTGATGAGCGCGTAGGGCCCGTTGACCAGCACGCCCGCCAGCAGCATATCTAGTATAGACCGAGCATGTGTCGGGGCTCACCCAGCTCGGCGCTGACGGCGGTGGTGATGAGCGCGTAGGGCCCGTTGACCAGCACGCCCGCCAGCAGCATATCTAGTATAGACAGAGCATGTGTCGGGGCTCACCCAGCTCGGCGCTGACGGCGGTGGTGATGAGCGCGTAGGGCCCGTTGACCAGCACGCCCGCCAGCAGCATATCTAGTATAGACAGAGCATGTGTCGGGGCTCACCCAGCTCGGCGCTGACGGCGGTGGTGATGAGCGCGTAGGGCCCGTTGACCAGCACGCCCGCCAGCAGCATATCTAGTATAGACCGAGCATGTGTCGGGGCTCACCCAGCTCGGCGCTGACGGCGGTGGTGATGAGCGCGTAGGGCCCGTTGACCAGCACGCCCGCCAGCAGCATATCTAGTATAGACAGAGCATGTGTCGGGGCTCACCCAGCTCGGCGCTGACCGCGGTGGTGATGAGCGCGTAGGGCCCGTTGACCAGCACGCCCGCCAGCAGCATATCTAGTATAGACAGAGCATGTGTCGGGGCTCACCCAGCTCGGCGCTGACGGCGGTGGTGATGAGCGCGTAGGGCCCGTTGACCAGCACGCCCGTCAGCAGCATATCTAGTATAGACAGAGCGTGTGTCGGGGCTCACCCAGCTCGGCGCTGACGGCGGTGGTGATGAGCGCGTAGGGCCCGTTGACCAGCACGCCCGTCAGCAGCATATCTAGTATAGACAGAGCGTGTGTCGGGGCTCACCCAGCTCGGCGCTGACGGCGGTGGTGATGAGCGCGTAGGGCCCGTTGACCAGCACGCCCGTCAGCAGCATATCTAGTATAGACAGAGCGTGTGTCGGGGCTCACCCAGCTCGGCGCTGACGGCGGTGGTGATGAGCGCGTAGGGCCCGTTGACCAGCACGCCCGTCAGCAGCATATCTAGTATAGACAGAGCGTGTGTCGGGGCTCACCCAGCTCGGCGCTGACGGCGGTGGTGATGAGCGCGTAGGGCCCGTTGACCAGCACGCCCGTCAGCAGCATATCTAGTATAGACAGAGCGTGTGTCGGGGCTCACCCAGCTCGGCGCTGACGGCGGTGGTGATGAGCGCGTAGGGCCCGTTGACCAGCACGCCCGCCAGCAGCAGCAGCCCCACGTTCAGCATGTACGACGACGCGCCCCACGCTTGGTACGCCAGCAACTGAAGTCAAACAGATCCATACTAATATTATAAATGCGAAAGTGTGTCTGTCTGTCTGCTACCTCTTCACGCTTATACCGCTGAATCGATTTTGATGAAATTTGGCATAGAGATAGTTTAAGATCCGAGGAAGGCCATAGGATAGTTTTTATCCTGGAAATTATCCTTAAAAAGATTGAAAAGTGAGTAAGTAATTCATGATGACATTGATGACCCTGTGGGAAATATAATGATTAGACCAAAAGCACAATTGCTCTTACATTTGCTTAGGCGCTTTTAATAATCCCTTTTATCAAGTTCCACGCGTACGTAGTCGCAAGCAAAAGCTAGTATTTTATAATTCCATGCCATACCTTATGGTAACATGAAATCAATTTTACCGTGTTATTACGCAAATAACCGTCAATAAACATTTTTGTTTTTGAAGTCTTGAAGTCCGTGTGCAGTTCAAATAGACTAGAGACCAGAAGAAAAGTATGAAAAGACGAAGTAGACCACACCATATTTCCACTCTTTTGAGGATGTCAGGTAAACTAGCCTAGGTTTTTATCATTTACCGTAGCAAAATCTCCTTCGCACAGACATAAGGCCTCAGAAACCTTGAGAGTCCACTTAAATACCACCAACTTCTGGAAATTTCTTGAAATTTTCGAAGAGAGCTCGTCCCAGATCTCACCGCCTGTATCTAGACACTTTTAAAGAGCCCTTTCATGTCTCAGTCCTTGCCATCAGCCTTAGTTATTTTATTCTGTTCTCTTCTATTATGTTTCAGATCTTAACCCCCATGCCTCTATAAGTTTCTAGAGCTTTCTAAAAAACAAATAAATTTCCCAATCCTTACCATTTGTTTTTGGAATATTCATAAACGTTAGTGCTTATACATGTCAGCCCTAACCATCTGCCACTAAGAACTTCCAGAGCCTCCCGTCTGTCTAATACTCACCGTGGGTGCACATAACGTGTAGAAGCAGGCGCAGACTATGGCGGGGCAGCCGGTGCAGTCGGCCACCAGCCCCGCCAGGATGGCGCCGGTGATGCCGCCCACGTCGAAGAACGTGCTCAGGTCGCCCGACTGCGTCGGCGTCAGGTGGGCTGCGGAATGTATCCATAGGTCACTGGGTCATATCCGGTTCGAAGGACCAACATGTAGGGCGACCCAATTATGATGTAGAAATAGATTAATAAAGCTTTGGTGTCCTAGCGGAAGTTAGGTACCTGACCGCGTGAATTAGAAGTCAGTCCGTCGTAACCGTCTCAGTCCCCCCGCTTAGTCTGCGCGATGCATCAACGCTTAACGTTAGAAAAAGGGGGACTTAGACATAAAAATATTGTTTTAATATCAAAACTTAACCATATCAAAAGTAACCACATTTTTACGTTTTAGAGACAACCAAAATCATATCAAAAAATCAATTTACCTACTATGTATTGGCGTGCATTGCGACAAATGACGTCAATTTATACAACGGTATAACTACGTATATGATAAAAAAAAGGTTCCTTGAAGTTGTTATTTTCTGTTCTATTATATTAAACAGCGTTGTAGACTCGCATTGACAATTATATTCGTGGGTTGCATATATTTGATTAAGATAGCTGTCAAATTTGACCGTAGTTGTTACGTAAGCGACATTCTGACGGAACGTCCCAGCGCAGTGGTCCTTTAACCTCTTGACCGGCCAGTTGATGGAAAACTGTGACAACAGACGCCAAGCTGACAGCAGATAGTATGGCATTGCATAGCGGCAAATAACGTTGTGGCGCCTGTGGCAAAAGTTTCCGTCGCCGTGATTTACCGTCTTTGGTGCTGAAAGGGCTTTGATACTCACTGGAAGTGTTGATGTACAGCGGAAGCCAGTACAGGAACGTGTAGCTGACCAGCTTCGCGAAGAACAGCGAGAGCGAGAACTCCAGCACGCCGGGGATGCGCAGCGCGCGCCCCAGCGTGACCGCGCCGGCCGCCGGAGCGGAGCGGAGCAGCGCCGTCGACTCCGTCGCCTCCGAGTGCTGCGGCTACAATGTGCGGCGATAATGCGGGATATTGCGATATTTTGCGGGGGAAATGCGGAGTTTTGCGATGAAATACGACAAATACGCAAAATAACTTAATGTTAAATATTATTATGTTTATTTTTATTAAATTTCAATTTAATTTTCGCTTTATTTGTAAATATTATTATGTTGCTATATGTCAGATCCTATAATTGGCTCTGTATTACTAGTTATGTCACTATTGGCGTATAATAAGCTGTTGGTTCTCCATGTACAAATAAATAAATAAATATTAAATAAAGTCGCAGTTATGCGACAAGAGGCGTGTAGATTTTTTTTTGAAGATGTCAATCGATTCTATTTTTATTGGGATCAAATATCTATATTGGACTAAACTACACTTGACTGCTCTAAAGCCAGAAATTACCGTCAAAGTTCAACATTCCTACGGGGCGCTAAAAACGCTTTATAAAAATGGCCACCTACATGTTAAGACATTTGTGGGTTGGGTACCAATATTTGTATGAAGACAACAAGTAATTTGCCATGGTTATTTTGTTAAATTATGAGGATTCAGGAAACACTTAAAACAAATATTTTGGTTAAAAAAAACATTCAATTTGCGTACCTTTAAAGACCCATATTTAAAAAGAAACGTTTTTTTCTGTCATGAAATATTTAGAAAACTTTATAATAATAACTATAGTATCTTGTATAATTCGACATCAGTCTACACACCTATTGCGGCATTTTGCGGAAAAATGCGTAAAATCAAAAATGGAGAGTAAATTGCGAATAACGTACGTAACGTAACGTAACGACGACATGCAGATACTGCGAAATTGTGGTAAAAGCAGCAGAAAAATGTTAGTAGGATGATGAATAAGATTTTACGACGGTTAGCTACACAACACAGCACTTCTGGTAGCGCTCTAGGACATTTATATAGCGTGGATGCGTGACAACAGAAATGATTGAAAAGCTAGGGAGGAGAGACATTATGCGAAAACATGCGTTTATTGCGCATTGTGCAAAATCCGTGCTTTGGTTGGTCGTCGAATCACTTCCAAATGAAACTATTCATAAAACGTATGTGAGAAACACACACATTTAAGCAAATATTACCACCACTAGCACAACTGTGATACGCGACGCTTTCTCGCGCGAGATATTTATCATCTCTTTTTGTGCAGTACTGTGAGAGAGTGACAGGTGACGATATGTCCGCGAAACACAGTTGTGCTAGACGGGCAGATTAAGTTGGCCGACGGAATCGTCTCGTTGGGAAGCAAGTCCAGTGCTCACCTGTGAGTTGGCCGAGTGGCGGTTAGGGCGCAGGCTCGCCGCCTGTAACATGCGGTTAGTGTCACTCCATTCGCTCAATCTCCACCTAATACCTAATGTACGATTCGGCCGAACCAGATCAGTCACCTGTCGCCACGTCGCGGCAGATGCGTCCAGCGGTAGCCGACCGCGTCCGTCCGAGCGTTAAAATTTGGTCAGAACCGACAATTCAATAATTGATTGTCCCTTAATATTTATTTATTTAATTACAAATGAATTTACTTCTTCAGGAAAATCTTTTGTAGCAACATAGCAGTTAAAAGTCAGCAGCTGATTGCGTGCGGCGGCGCCATATTGTTTTATCTGTCAAATAAAACAAAATAGCTCGGGCTTGCTTTAATTTCAAACAATGCGCGAGGCATGCGCCGAATGCCTCGTGCGGTGATTGCCTCGCAAGGCAACTCGCACTGTGTGAACCCGGCTAGTCGATTATGAGTCGTTACTACTGTGAAAGCGCTGTTTATTCATTTGACAACTAGTGAACCCTGCTTGGCCGTGATCCGACTCGGCGGAATCGTACTTAGGTACAGGCAACGTAAATAATGATTTGGGTTGTCTATTGTTTGACCGAAATTTATATGCAATAATATTGATTTGCTCGAATTTCACTTACCCGAATTTCATTTGCCCGAATGTTTCGTTTCCTAGAAAATTCATTTGACATACTCTTGTATTCCCGAATATTATATGCCATAATGATACGTATGCCATAAGTATTGTTTTCCATAGTATTAAGTGCCATAACATTATTTGATAGAATATTTAAACGCCATACTAAATATAAAGGTCGCCTTATAAAGGTCGCCGGAAGGCGCTGGATGCAGGTCGCTTCAAACCGGTATATATGGAAGTCCAAAGGGCAGGCCTAAGTTCAGCAGTGGACATCCTGTGGCTGAGATGATGATGATGATGATGATACTAAATATTGTTTCTGTGCTAATCCAACCTGGCTATGCATTTGACATTGTCTAAAATTGTGTTTTTTTTTCTAGTCATTTCTAGCATTTTGATGTAATAATCGTCTATTTACGATGTACATATGGGTGATATACGGGTCACAAAACAAACCTAACCTAACCTATAGTTTTCGGTTTTAGATCCATGTACTATTTGGTAGCAGTTCTTCTAAAAGTAGGTTAGATTGTAAATTAGGAAACTGTAAATTAGATTAGGATTTGTATTTTGAAGCAAAAATTCTGACGCTCCGCTCGCTTCACTCGCTCCGCTCGCTTCACTCGCTCCGCTATACGGGTCACAAAACAAACCTAACCTAACCTATAGTTTTCGGTTTTAGATCCATGTACTATTTGGTAGCAGTTCTTCTAAAACTAGGTTAGATTGTAAATTAGGAAACTGTAAATTAGATTAGGATTTGTATTTTGAAGCAAACATTCTGACGCTCCGCTCGCTTCGCTCGCTCCGCTATACGGGTCACAACACAAACCTAACCTAACCTATAGTTTTCGGTTTTAGATCCATGTACTATTTGGTAGCAGTTCTTCTAAAAGTAGGTTAGATTGTAAATTAGGAAACTGTAAATTAGATTAGGATTTGTATTTTGAAGCAAACATTCTGACGCTCCGCTCGCTTCGCTCGCTCCGCTATACGGGTCACAACACAAACCTAACCTAACCTATAGTTTTCGGTTTTAGATCCATGTACTATTTGGTAGCAGTTCTTCTAAAAGTAGGTTAGATTGTAAATTAGGAAACTGTAAATTAGATTAGGATTTGTATTTTGAAGCAAAAATTCTGACGCTCCGCTCGCTTCACTCGCTCCGCTATACGGGTCACAAAACAAACCTAACCTAACCTATAGTTTTCGGTTTTAGATCCATGTACTATTTGGTAGCAGTTCTTCTAAAACTAGGTTAGATTGTAAATTAGGAAACTGTAAATTAGATTAGGATTTGTATTTTGAAGCAAACATTCTGACGCTCCGCTCGCTTCGCTCGCTCCGCTATACGGGTCACAACACAAACCTAACCTAACCTATAGTTTTCGGTTTTAGATCCATGTACTATTTGGTAGCAGTTCTTCTAAAAGTAGGTTAGATTGTAAATTAGGAAACTGTAAATTAGATTAGGATTTGTATTTTGAAGCAAACATTCTGACGCTCCGCTCGCTTCGCTCGCTCCGCTATACGGGTCACAACACAAACCTAACCTAACCTATAGTTTTCGGTTTTAGATCCATGTACTATTTGGTAGCAGTTCTTCTAAAAGTAGGTTAGATTGTAAATTAGGAAACTGTAAATTAGATTAGGATTTGTATTTTGAAGCAAACATTCTGACGCTCCGCTCGCTTCGCTCGCTCCGCTATACGGGTCACAACACAAACCTAACCTAACCTATAGTTTTCGGTTTTAGATCCATGTACTATTTGGTAGCAGTTCTTCTAAAAGTAGGTTAGATTGTAAATTAGGAAACTGTAAATTAGATTAGGATTTGTATTTTGAAGCAAACATTCTGACGCTCCGCTCGCTTCGCTCGCTCCGCTATACGGGTCACAACACAAACCTAACCTAACCTATAGTTTTCGGTTTTAGATCCATGTACTATTTGGTAGCAGTTCTTCTAAAAGTAGGTTAGATTGTAAATTAGGAAACTGTAAATTAGATTAGGATTTGTATTTTGAAACAAAAATTCTGACGCTCCGCTCGCTTCACTCGCTCCGCTATACGGGTCACAAAACAAACCTAACCTAACCTATAGTTTTCGGTTTTAGATCCATGTACTATTTGGTAGCAGTTCTTCTAAAACTAGGTTAGATTGTAAATTAGGAAACTGTAAATTAGATTAGGATTTGTATTTTGAAGCAAACATTCTGACGCTCCGCTCGCTTCACTCGCTCCGCTATACGGGTCACAAAACAAACCTAACCTAACCTATAGTTTTCGGTTTTAGATCCATGTACTATTTGGTAGCAGTTCTTCTAAAACTAGGTTAGATTGTAAATTAGGAAACTGTAAATTAGATTAGGATTTGTATTTTGAAGCAAACATTCTGACGCTCCGCTCGCTTCGCTATACGGGTCACAACACAAACCTAACCTAACCTATAGTTTTCGGTTTTAGATCCATGTACTATTTGGTAGCAGTTCTTCTAAAAGTAGGTTAGATTGTAAATTAGGAAACTGTAAATTAGATTAGGATTTGTATTTTGAAGCAAACATTCTGACGCTCCGCTCGCTTCGCTCGCTCCGCTATACGGGTCACAACACAAACCTAACCTAACCTATAGTTTTCGGTTTTAGATCCATGTACTATTTGGTAGCAGTTCTTCTAAAAGTAGGTTAGATTGTAAATTAGGAAACTGTAAATTAGATTAGGATTTGTATTTTGAAGCAAACATTCTGACGCTCCGCTCGCTTCGCTCGCTCCGCTATACGGGTCACAACACAAACCTAACCTAACCTATAGTTTTCGGTTTTAGATCCATGTACTATTTGGTAGTAGTTCTACTAAAACTAGATTAGATTGGGTTTGTATTTTGACGCTCCGCTATACGGGGTCATAAAACAAACCTTACCTAACCTACAGATGTTTGGATAGCATATGAAATTATAGCATGTGACAGTTATGGATTACAATCTTTATTGAAAATGTGATTATTGGAATTAATATTATGGGAAACAAAGATTCGGGCAAAGGATTAATATGGCAAACAATGATTATGGGAAACATAATTATAAGAAACAAGATTCGGACAATTGAATATTATGGCAGACGAAATTCGGGCATATGAAATTCGGGCAAGTGAAGGTATACCAATGATTTGCCATTGTATTCCGTCGGATGAGTTCGCGTTTGACCAGTTCTCTCAATAATAAGCTGCAGTGAAAATATATTCGGAAGTATAAGTATTTCCGACAAAATACGACGGCAAATATATTCATTTAGATTTACGAAATAAATAATCGTATAGATTGGTTCGTTCTCGGTTATTTGGTAAATCGAGATGCCGTTTGGCAAGTAACGAAGATAATTCTTATAAACGCTTAGTACAATGTCTGATATTTCTTTCTGAATAAAAATCGTGCTTTTGATAAACTTCAGTAAGAAAATAAGTCAAGAGTGAACTCAGTCATCATATTAATATACATGCAAAATACATATTACCTTTACCTGCAAAAGAATTGATATGTGTGAGTGCTCTAAGGTTGAGAGGTCAAGAATGCTTCATATTCATATCATAGCATTAAGTAACGTATTTGGCGTCTTTGCGTTTCATTTTATGCAATTACAATTAAATAAATAATTATTAACCTTATCAGAAGTCACATTATTTCATTCGGTTCCTACAATTATTCACTCATTCGAATAATTCATATTATGAATATTAATTAAGAAACGGAGTATTGAATCCCCGACCAGTAGGGATAAGTCCACCATTTGACGAGATGAAAATACAGAGACATCTATAGACATGATACAAAGATTTCAATTCAATTCAATCATTTCTTGCAATACCATGGTTATAATTACAAGATTATTTGTGTACATGGTTACCCTGATAGATCAACAAATACAACGTCAATTTTACCTCCTTTACCGATCTTGAACTGATACTTTTTTCCACACCGGTGCGAGTGCACTACCAATTGAGCCAAATGTGAGTGTTAAGTGTTTGGCGAATTTTCTCAACGGTGTTTGTTAAGGCTTCAGTTTTTTCATAGCGCGGTAGGACGTTAGAGAGTCATGAAGCCGATATTAAGAGGCCTTATTCCTTTTAAAATGCTGATTGCTTAGACATTTTTCTCTATGATCAAACATGTTTCTTAACATATTATTGATGTTACTACCTAGAACAGGGCTATTGGGATTTATCGGTAAATATTTGAAACCTACAGTTTGAATTTTTCATTGATAATTTTTGTTCAAAAAACTACTCTAAATTGACAAAATTCACGTGGAAAATTCGTTTTTTCAACTTATTTTCGACTGCACGCAATAAAAGCAGTGTTGGGCATTCAAGAATAAAATCGTAATTTGAATAAGAATTCGTAAGAATAAAATCATGTCGATTTTAATCCCGTCAAGATTATTCAAATAAATTCGTCGGGAATAATTCGTTGCTGAGAAAATTGAATGAAGATAACTTATTCTTAATCAAATAATTTTATTCATGATTTTTTAATTCAAATAATATTCCACGAATACGAATGTAAGGGTTGGGGTACCTGGATTGTTAATATGACTTATTAGGTATAGGTAGAGATAGTAGTATTTTGTCTTACCAAGCCCACGCTCGAGGGGTATACTAGTAGCCATTGATTGAAGAGTTCCATCACCCAACTCCTGACTCCATCATCAGACTAACCTCCCCAATTGTAATGTATAGGACTCATAAGTAGTCACAACACTCAATAGTGCAACAATTCATGTCAGACGATTCGATTCACATATAGTGCATAACTCACAGACACAACACACACACACACACACACTACTCTGAACACAATCCGGTTTATGATTATTATTTCATATTGTGTGAGATGACTTGTTTAAATTATGTTATAGTTCTTTGTTTGTATATGTATTTAATTTGACAAATAAGTTTCGTGAGCACATAGTTAATTTTCTTGACTAAGTAATGTTGATAATGTTATCTGACGCATTGATTATTTTAAAATAAATGTATTCTTTAGAAATTGCTACACCCTATCAGGGTAACCATGTACACTAACATCTTTTAACACCTTGTAATTATAACCATGGTATTGCAATAAATAAATGAATGAATGAAAAACAAACCAAATGAGCCCATACTCGAGGGCTATACTAGTCCCATTGAAGAGTTCCGCTGTTCAGTTTCTAGCTTCATCATCAGATCATCATCAACATTTCGAAGATACCAAAAAATACCTATTGTCATAAAACCTACTTAATTTCACATAAATCCAAACATTAAAACTTAGTAAAGAACAACTTACAAAATAAAACCGATTGTATAACATCCATACTACAAATTAACGTTATTCAATTAACGTTTTAATCAAATAAAATGGTATTTAAAGTATGCCATTTCTAAAATAATTATTTAGTTTCTTATTCTTCATTTAAAATAAAAATTACATGATTTATTCACATTAATTTTATTTGAATTACGAGTACAATAATTTATTCTTATTCAAATCGATTTGAATAAGAATACAATTTCTGTTTTTATTCTTATTCTTATTCAATTAATTTTGGCCCAACTCTGAATGAAAGCATGAAATAGCTACGTTACTACCTAGAACTCGGGAAAAAGTATTATTCACTTCAAAAAGTTGGTTGAAATTATCAATATATTCGTCATAATATGAAAAAAAACAATTTTAAAAGGAATAAGGCCTCTTAACGTTAAAATGTAACTGATACAAATATTTATTAATCTATTTCGTTCTCCTACCGTGCTCCGAAAGCCAGATCGTTAGCACTGATCTCTGTATCACACACCTCTAACGGAATCTAATCTAAAGGTTTCTGAAAAATGTATGACTTCCGGGGGAAAAATGGGTGAAATGAAAATTCGATTAAATGAAGCATTCAGTGTTTGTCTATAGAAGAAGAGGGTTTCCGCATCAACAAATACTTCATAAGAGTGTCAAGTGTACATTTTTTATGTTGGTACACGCAACTATTTTTATATTAAATTTATACAAAGATGAAAGGTTAAAGAAAAATTAAAAAGGGAAATATCAAAATAAATAATGCAAAGATCGGCACACAAAGCATAAGGAAAAATTCGAAGGGTCGCCTTGCGGTAAGGTTAATGCGGTGGCAATCCAGAGGTGCCGGGTTCGATACCGGGTGTCTTCCACCAGGTTACGTTCAATTTTTCTTCGAGCTTTGACCTTAGTATTAATGGTTTAGTATGCAGTGTGTCGACGGAGAGTAGTGAGGGTAGCGACTGACCTGGTCGCCGACGATGACGTGCGCCGGCTCGTCGCTGCCGCGCCGCGACGCACGCGACTCCTGCGCACGCGCACACACGTTACTGGACTGTCACTACCGTCTCTAATAGCCTGCCTGTCCACTGAAGCGAAGCGGAGTCCCATTCAGGGCCAGTGACTCAGCGTATGGGTCATGCTCAAACAGTCGCGCAAGGCCAGTGACTCGCATGTGAGTCCTGACAAAATCCAAATAAAAAAAAAAAGGAATCTTACTATAACTTAATAGTATTAGTATAATAGCTACCTGGCTTCAGAAGCGGCGGTCTATTTAGCGTTCGCGTCGGGGTCATGACGCATACATTGAGTCACTTGTTTTAGCCAAAAAATGGTTACAGTACGGTGGCCTGGCGTATAGTGTACGGTCGACGGCGCTTGGCCGTGAATGGGTTAACCAATCAGGCTGTTTTGTGAAGCCCGGAAGAAGTGGATTTAAATCTGAGGCATGTGATTGGTCCATTTGACACAGCTCCGCCTCAGACCAGGCAGCCTTAGGAAGGTCGCAGGCGAGCGGCCAGTGAGCCAGTGAAGTCGAAAAATATCAGTGGCGATTGTACAGGCCATTTTTCTTTGTCCAAAAGGCTTTCAATATCATGAAGGTTTCATAACCATCCTTTAGCGAATATTGATTGTTTAATCCTTAAATGCACGATGATGTACTTATATTTAAAAGTTACTGAAATGACACAAGGCAAAATCTAAATATTGTCAATGAAGACTTTGTCAAGATTGTCCCGAAATCTTAATCTGACGTGGATTTCAATGCTAATTACGTCATTTCAAAAATAAAATTAGTATAATAGTATGCATTTAAGGGTAAACGAAAATCATGTTACAATGATATTCGCAATTTTTAAACTGAAATTAATCACTATAATGATAAGCCGGTTAAATGCAAAAAGTTAAAAGATCGTTTAAAAACAACAAGAACCAGTGTCAATATTCGAAAACACCCTCACCAGACTCTGTAGCTTGATTGTTTAGAGCAAATCGTCCCGCCGTGACGTACCTAACTAAGGTTCCAGTTCAAATCTGGTCACCCTGACGACTAAAGAATTTTCAGTCTCTTTTCAACCTTTGTATTTGTAATATTATAGCAAATAGTTACAGAGGGGAAAAAATAGGTATCACTTAAGTGGCTTCCAATCGGACAAGCCAAACTTTACAAATAAGAATCGAGAGATAAGTCTGGCTATACACACTTTACTTTTAAAAATCTACATATGCCATCACTTCGGGAGAAAAAATAACAATATCTTATGGGGTCTATTATGTTTTCTTTGGTTAAAATTTTCGGATTATCTCACGCAAATCCATCCAGCCGATTCAGCGTGAAGAAATAACAAACATTTACACGCACAACTAGATTTTTTTAATATTAGTAAACGAGAGAGTGAGAAATGAGATTCATTTATTGAAGTGCTTGAGAGGGTAAGACAAAGAGTCTATGTTGTTAAAAACCATCGAGAACCAAGGAGCAAATCTGCCTCTCTCAACCCCTGCCTCCTCTCACCGGTGTCCGGTCCGGAAGGACCACTCCCACAGCCCGGGGCTCCGGCGCCAGAAACAGGAACACGAGCACAGCCACCACACCCATCACCAGCGCCGGGTAGATGAAGGAGAGAGCCCAGTCCTGCTCTACGAACCGGTCCGCTATCAGTGTGCCTGAAACAGAACGGTCAAGTCACCAGTGGGGAAGTACTTTCCCACCGCCGCTACCGTGCCCGGCCAGCCCGTCTACTGCGACACGTGTTTCATATAAACTCACCCAGAATGTTCCCCAGCGACGTGTGCGAGTTCCACACGCCGAAGATGAGTCCCTTCTTGCTGTCGCCGAACCACTTCCCCACCGCCGCCACCGTGCCCGGCCAGCCCGTCGTTTGCGACACGCCCGCCCCCGCCTGCGCACACACACACACACGAGTGATGAGGGACATCTGCTCCTAGCCTCACACACACGAGTGAGGAATGAGGAACATCTGCTCGTAGCCTCACACACACACACAAGTGAGGAATGAGGAACATCTGCTCGTAGCCTCACACACACACACAAGTGAGGAATGAGGAACATCTGCTCGTAGCCTCACACACACACACAAGTGAGGAATGAGGAACATCTGCTCCTAGCCTCACACACACACACAAGTGAGGAATGAGGAACATCTGCTCCTAGCCTCACACACACACACAAGTTAGGAATGAGGAACATCTGATCCTAGCCTCACACACACAAGTGAGGAATGAGGGACATCTGCTCCTAGCCTCACACACACAAGTTAGGAATGAGGAACATCTGCTCCTAGCCTCACACACACACACAAGTGAGGAATGAGGAACATCTGCTCCTAGCCTCACACACACACACAAGGGAGGAATGAGGAACATCTGCTCCTAGCCTCACACACACACACACAAGTGAGGAATGAGGGACATCTGCTCCTAGCCTCACACACACAAGTTAGGAATGAGGAACATCTGCTCCTAGCCTCACACACACACACAAGTGAGGAATGAGGAACATCTGCTCCTAGCCTCACACACACACACAAGTTAGGAATGAGGAACATCTGCTCCTAGCCTCACACACACACACAAGTGAGGAATGAGGGACATCTGCTCCTAGCCTCACACACACACACAAGTTAGGAATGAGGAACATCTGCTCCTAGCCTCACACACACACACAAGGGAGGAATGAGGGACATCTGCTCCTAGCCTCACACACACACACAAGTTAGGAATGAGGAACATCTGCTCCTAGCCTCACACACACACACAAGTGAGGAATGAGGGACATCTGCTCCTAGCCTCACACACACACACAAGTTAGGAATGAGGAACATCTGCTCCTAGCCTCACACACACACACAAGTGAGGAATGAGGGACATCTGCTCCTAGCCTCACACACACACACAAGTGAGGAATGAGGGACATCTGCTCCTAGCCTCACACACACGAGTTAGGAATGAGGAACATCTGCTCCTAGCCTCACACACACACACGAGTTAGGAATGAGGAACATCTACGCGCGGGGAATGAGCCACCGGCAAGTGCCGCGCGCAGCCGAGCAAGATTCTGTCTGTACGCCGTGAGGCAGGAAAGACCATAAGGAGGGTTCGCTTCTACAGAGAATCTCTTCTGAGGGAAACAATCGATGAGTATTTTGGCTATTGTAAAGCCCGTTAGACGCTCATTCTGGCGTCAGTTCAGTTCATAATTCCGGAGTTTACTGTCATTATAATTCATTTTTACAAATCAGGACCGTCAGTCCACGAGGGTTGCACTACGAGTATCATTCTCTCGTCATTCTGATCAGATTGATAGACTAAACTGAGCACAAGCTCTATATATACAAATATATAACTACTGTATGAGGATAATTGTATATAAGCATTTTTTTTCTTTCTGTCTATTTTCTGAGTGTCATGATGGCTAATGGCTTTACAGCTACGTGTTAAACAATCTGATTTCACTTTGACGGAGAGAAAAAAGACCATTTGAATATTAAAATTAGAATTTCGTATATTTCATGATTTTTGCACTTCCCACGCGGTCCCAGTGCTTTTTCATATAAAAAAGACCACTTTACCCACGCTCCACTAAGCTAAAATAATATTGATGAGGAGAAGTCAAAGTATATCAGTATACCTGCACGAGGAGGTAGTAGGACATGTTGTGGATGCCGTAGGTGCGCCCGATCCCGAACAGGTAGCAGAAGGAGGCGGAGAACAGCATGCCCAGCGACAGGAAGTATCGCAGGTCCACGCGCTCCGCTACCATACCTGATGAATATATACTAAACCGAATCAGTGCCTCTATTTAATGTAGCAACAGTGTCTTGTCTCAGTGGCATCAACATTCCCAAATGTTAGATAGCTCAAAAGGTTCCTATTTCGTCACCTTCTTAACCTGTCTTCGTCATACGCTTCACTGTTTTGATTCGCCAACATTCCTATGTCGTTACTTTGCTATTTAGCTGTCCGCTGCCGTCACGTTGCTGTGGTAAGTATTTCTTGATAATTAAGAACATTGAGTTTTCCAAAGGTGCTTATATTTTTTTCTTTTGAATTTGAAGTCTGAATCTACAAATTGTTTTACTTTTACATCGTATAGTTTTAGATGTACGTAATTTTTAGTTGTCCTTACTATTTCCATTATTTATTTATTTATTTTTTAGAACAGGGATGTTGTAAACATTTGGGATGTGATCAAATCTCACGCGGAGGTTTTAAAGAATGATATCTTAATAAACTATACTACGTAAATCTAACTATTCGTAAATGTTGAGTACAAATAAACCACAATATCGGAGAAAAATCACAGTAATATTATAAAGGCGTAAGTTTGTGAGTGTGTTTATGTTTGTTACTTCTTCACGCTCAAACGGCTGGACCAATTTTGACAAATTTTGGTGTAAAGGTAGCTGACACCCTGGATAAACACATAGGCTACTTTATATCCCGTAAAAAAAATGCGTTCCCGTAGGATGAGCGAGTAACGTGCGGCGCAGCCAGTGTGATATGAATCAGGCCAGCGAGCTTCATCGGTCTTCGACCCCGTAGTCACATCAGTAGCTGGTCTCGGTCTAAAGAACTTGGAAGACTTACCGGAGACAAACATGGCGGCGGCGTACGTGAACAGGAAGGCGGAGTCCAGCGCCCCCAGCAGCGTGTTCGCGTCCGTCGTGTCTGCAACACACGCCACTCATTAATTACACCACGTGCCAAATAAATCCATACTATCCATACTAATATTATAAATGCGAAAGTGTGTCTGTCTGTCTGTCTGTTACCTCTTCACGCTTAAACCGCTGAACCGATTAAGATGAAATTTGGTATATAGATAGTTTCAGTCCCGAAGAAGGACATAGGATACTTTTCATCCCGAATAAATGTAGTATTCCCGTGGGATGAGCGGGTAACACCGCGGGGCACAGCTAGTAATATTATAAATGCGAAAGTGTCTCTGTCTGTCTGTTACCTCTTCACGCTTAAACCGCTGAACCGATTTGGATGAAATTTGGTATATAGATAGTGTTAGTCCCGGGGAAGTACATAGGATACTTTTCATCCCGAATGAATTTAGTGTTCCCGTGGGATGAGCGGGTAAGACCGCGGGGCACAGCTAGTTAAGTATATGTACAGGTTGTTTGGAATAACTATGTAGGAACTTTAGGAAGTGATACAGGGGACTATTTGGAAGAGTTTGAAGCCTATATGTCTTAGTCCAATCTGTGATAGTTCATTTTAAATCGAGTTTTTCCAAATTTTTCAATTGGTACCAAAACTTGACATGAAGGTTATAGGTTTGTTGTAATATCAATCTCAATAGTATACGGTTGCAAAGAAAAACGTTTTCTACGAAATGATTTTTCAGCGAAATGAAACATTCGAAGAAAAATAATTCTAGCAGTCAATATATAACTGTGATAAGGGCTTATGCGCATGTGCGGCTGTACGGAGGCAGTGCCGCAGTTGTATCGCGGTAGTAGCGATGCAGAATCGAGTTCACGTGTGCGAGGCATATGACAGTACCGCGACTGTATCACGACTGCATCGCTACTGGATCGCTGCAAAGTCGTATTCTACCTCCCTTACTTCGCCTCTGCGGTAATGCACTGCCAAAGTTACGTAAACATAAAGACGCTTCCTATAAGAGTACAATATTAATTAAATTAGTGTATCTTTACATTAATCCATTTATTTCTCTATCTACACGCCTATCATTAGGTATAGATAAGCTCAGAAGCCGTGTGTAATGGACAACATTATTATGACTATTGTTATGATAAAATCGTTCAGCATAGATATTGATTATTGATCACCTATAACTTTATTAAGTTCCGCCGATCGCTTATGTCAGAATCAGCAGGGCTACCACACGCCCCAGGCCAAAAGTATGGAAACAAGCTTATTATTACAATACAAAGAGTGTGAGTTCCTTGAGGAATACATTACAAAATTACACAATAAACATTTTAAAAGTCAATTTCCCAAATTCTGGTTATGAAAATTGCCAGTTTAACATTTTGTAGAAAGGCAATTAAAAAAAGGCGACATGCAACTTTTTCTCGGAGTTACGTAAGTAGGTATATGTATATTTCTTTACAATATTATGATATTTTAGTAATGGACGTTTGAATGTTTTAATCTTTTGGTCGCCTAATGGTTACTAATATTTTACACAATAAATAGTTATGGGAAACTTTAAAATATTAAAGGAAAAACTTTGTTTCCATAATTTTGGCCTGGCGTGTATATCTTGCCGCGAGTTTGCCAGTCGTTCGACTCAGCATCACCTGTCTTGCTCGCACGGCATTGAAAGGAAAAGAGTCGCGTGCCATAGTTATGCTAGAGGTGCTGAATCAGAATCAGACATTTATTTGTAAATATAATGTGCATATATGCGGACTTTCTAACTTTTCATCTCGAGTTTCATCTCCCGTTTCACTCCCTCAATTAACCGTGCGACTTCAGCTTGGCCTTACATTCTTTCGTGTGTCCGGATGTTTGGATGTTGGGATGTCCGGATATCCGTTTGTCTAAATTTCCGGCTGTTCTCGCCTAGAGGTGCCTTTCTCAACTGATTCTCATAAAATATCTGAGTAAGATTTAGATTTTTTTGCCGATTCAGTTTTCCGACTAGTTATTTTTCAAAATGGCGGAGCAATGGTATTTTGAGTCAAACTCGCAAGGCGTACACAGTCTCACAGAGCCACTGTTAGTAAATTATTATTTTTGGAAAACGTTTGAGGACTATTAAAAAAAAAACAGTGATTTGAAAAATTGGCGAAACGTTACAAATATTGTTTCAGAGCTCAGATAGGAAACCATACAACATTTCTAGCACACCTGTGATACGCGACTCTTCTCGCTTGCGATACTATACCTATCCGTTTCTGTACAGCACTGTGAGAGTGACGGGTGATGCTATGAATGTGTTGTGCTTAACGGACAAAACAGTAAAAAGTATTTGAGAAAATAAGGTAATTTGACTTCACAGAAGCTATCGCCATTATGCTAGTATTTGCATAGATACATGTTGTGTGTGTGCGTGTGTGTGTGCAGCTGCACGTGAAACAAAAGACGCGCGTCGCTGATTCAGCGACGTCATGCGTTGACGAATGTTCATCGCTTTTATTAGGCGTCTCCAATATCAACATATATAGGCTGCCTGTCCACAACCGGAGCGGAGCAGGCCTGTGTAATATGGACCAATCAGATTCCTCAGATTTAAAAGCATTTCTTTCAGGCCTCACAAGGACGCAGTCTGATGGACAGGGCCGTATTTACCCATAGGCCCACAAGGCCCCGGCCTAGGGGCCCAGGGGCCCAGTCCCACGCAGGACTAGCACCATACTAATGTTCTCCTTATAGGGGAGGGGGCCCCAAATGCCAAGGGGCCTGCCTAGGGGCGCTGGCCCTCTCAGTCCGGCCCTGCTGGTTGGTTCATGTCCACCGCACCGCGCCTGTGGACTCTTAGTGTGTCGTCCCTGGACTCACTGGTCGATATGGTAATGATAAAATTGTAGTGAAGAGTCATAACACCGCGATGCCCGTTGGCATTTGTTATATCGGGCGGAACTGGAGCACATCTCCAGATGCCGAGACGTGCCGTTCCTCTCCTGTTCCCGAGAGCGTTTCCCTATTTGTATGGGGAAAGAACGTTCTTGAAATAATTTCACAGAACGGCACATTTTTACGAGCTCGTGACGTGAAAACAGCTAGACGGATTCACATCCAAAGATTATTAGCCAACTATGGTAAAGGAAATGGTTACACGGCCGAAGTTGCATATACAATCTTCTTGTATGTGGCCGGCCGCCCGGGTCGCTGACTCCTAAAGGTCGTTTTTTTACCAGATATAGTGCGCCTAAGGCGCCCACCCACACGATACAATGAGTGACACATCGGAGCGCCTGCATGGCTCAGGCCGGCCCTGCTTACCCACTTAAAATTAAGGGTTCGATTCCCGAGCTGAGTACAGTTTTTATTTTAAATGTATGAATGCAGTTTCTCTTGCTGTTAAAATCGATGACATGGTTCCTAAAAACAGATCTTCGTATGTCTTATAGTTTCAGACTTTCCCATACAGACTGATCTAAATGGGCCACCCTGTATGTATTTTCTCAAACATGCAATGTAATATCGTCATAATAACGTGCGTTATAACAGGCTTCGAAGTATCACGTTTTGGGCAGAACCACTCGAGAGAACAACTGTAAAGGAATTTCATACAAAATTTAAGGCCTATTTTTTTTTAAACATGGCGTCAGTGTTCATGGTCAGGCTAAACAGCTGAATTATATTTTTCATTTACTTGCATATGTTTTAGAAAAGCACCATACATACGCCGTGAAAAGGGCTTGCCGGCTTCGTATCACTGTCCGTCTATACCTACTATGCCTACTCACCTTCTTTCATGGCGTCTGCACTCTGCAGTAATGTACTATTATTATGGGCCGCCTTTCAGCTTATAAGATGTCAGCTGTGTCAGAATCACTACATAGTATAAAACAAAGTCGCTTCCTGCTGTCTGTCTGTCCCTATGTATGCTTCATCATATCAGCCTATAGACGTCCACTGCTGGACAAAGGCCTCTCCCAAAGTTCTCCACAACGATCGATCTTGCGCCGCCCTCATCCAATTTCTACCCGCGATCTTAACCAGGTCGTGGGTCCACCTTGTTGGAGGCCTTCCAACGCTGCGTCTTCCGGTCCGCGGTCGCCACTCAAGAACCTTTCTGCCCCAACGGCCATCGATTCTACGAGCAATGTGCCCCGCCCACTGCCACTTAAGTTTGGCGGCTGTCTGAGCTATATCTACAACCTTGGTTCTTTTGCGTATCTCATCATTGCTTTGTATGCTTAGATCTTTAAAACTACGCAATGGATTTTGATGCGGTTTTTTTGAATAAGTAGATAGAGTTGATTTAAGAGGAAGGTTTTATATGAATAATACATGCATAATCTATCAGCATTGCACCCGTGCAAAGCCGGGGCGGGTCGCTAGTACTTACTAAAGGGCGCCCAGTTGCACCACTGGTCGTCGCCGGGGTCCACGTCGGGCGGCGGCACCAAGCTGGAGCAGTTCTGGTGCAGCACGCTCTTCACCACGGAGATAGGCTTCCTCGTCAGGTGGTACGTCATGTACGTGAAGTACGTCAGCACGAGGATCGAGATCTGGTAGCTGGGAGAGAGGGAAATAAATAAATTAATATCAGACAATCTCAGCCTCACACAAATCGATCTAGTCCCAAATTAAGCTCAAGAGGGCTTGTGTTATGGTTACTAGACGACGATATACATACTTTTACATATCTGGGGGCACGGTAGTGCCCCCGCCAAGACGAGCAAAAAAGAAGCGGGGCACTACCTACCTTTTCTCGAACCGTTTCGTCTAATTTTCAAACCCTCATAGCTTTGGCCCAGTTAACACCAGAGCGCCCAAATTCACAGGTTAAGATGCTGTTAGGGAACATATAAAATGTACTTAATTTCATTGATCTAGCTTTTATACTTTAGGTTTTATTGGTACCTAAAATACGCCGATTTTGCCACTCACTCACTGACGTATCAAAACCTCTCGGGTACTTCCCGATGACCTAGAAAGCTGAAATTTGGTATGTAAGCTAGTATTAGTACACTAACAATAGAATAATTCTGAAACTTGGAACTTTTACCCCCCAACCCCTTAAACTAGGGGATGAAAGTTTGTATGAGACTTTCGCAAATTTTGATACTAGAGGTCTGAAAATTCTGAAAAGAGGGCTCATTGTTATAAATAAAATACACATTCTAGGATTTTTGGAAAATCACCCCCCACCCTTAAAATAAGGGGATGAAAGTTTGTATGGGCTTTCCATAATGGGGGATAAAAGTGTACATATATGGGGCTAAACGTAAGTATTTCTTATCAGTTTAAATACACAATTATTATTACTACTTACTTAGAAACACTTCAGCACAAAAAAAAAATCAAAAAAAAACCTATAAATTAAAAATTACCTTACAAAAAGAAATGACATCCCACCAAAAACATTTCATGTAAAATTGGCGACCAAGACTCACATGCTCATAACGCTTTTGCTATTATTACTTCTTACTTAGAGACGCTAAAGCCCAAATAAATGAAAAAAAAAAACTGAACCTTACAAAAAGAAATGAGATCCCACAAAAAACATTTCATGTAAAATTGGCGGCCAAGACTCACATGCTCATAACGCTTTCGCTGTAAAAAAGTTGTCAGATCCCTCGAAAAGCCAAGCCCCAAAGCCCTGAGTTTACTAATGCTACACCTTGGCTTCAAAAGTATGGCTTGGCCGTTTCATAAAGTACCGTAAATAAATCTAAATGACTGTCCGGCCTATATGGTAAGGAATTAAGCTTATATATTTTATCATGAAGATATAAACTTAATTTCTTGATACCGTATGGGCCAGACGGTCCGTTGGACTTATTTACGGTACTCTATGAAACGGCCAAGCCATACTTTTGAAGCCAAGGTGTAGCATTAGTAAACTCAGGGCTTTGGGGCTTGGCTTTTCGAGGGATCTGACAACTTTTTTACAGCGAAAGCGTTATGAGCATGTGAGTCTTGGCCGCCAATTTTACATGAAATGTTTTTTGTGGGATAAATATATACTTAAATACATAGAACAACTATGACCAAAGCACAAATATTCGAGTTCATCACACAAATATTTGCTCTGGCCGGGATTCGAACCCGGGACCGCAGATGATTTTAGTTGCGGTGAAACTTGTATGTAGAGTAGGGAATGGAAACTGGTTGTTACAATCATTTACAGCAAGGAAGAATCCTGCCATGCGCAGGAAAATAACCGGTTGCTTCCGATGGTTTACTTTACAAGCGGAGTGGTTCACTTGGTACTCACGAGTATATGAAAAATATATGCTTTCTCATGTGCGAAACTTCAAATAAGCTGTATGTCCAAATCATCAACACGACATTTTTTAATTGTATGTAAATTTGACACGATGTTGCCGATCATGAAGTCTGAATCCTGACTTTTGTTTACCGATGGATGTCGTTACGATGCCACCCTAAGGCACGCAAAAAGCCACTGGTTGAAAAAGTCAATGGCTCTCGTATCAGGTTCGGTGGTCCAATAGGTAGGACGCCCGTGTTGGCCCGGAAAGCCGTTGGAGACGCAGGGTCGAACCCGGCCTGAACCATTACATTTTTCAATTTTTCGCTTCATTCTAAACATTTGGTTTATGTATGTATGTATGTAAACTCTTTATTGTACATTAAAATATACATATACATAGCAAGGACATTAAACTAATGATATGTACAAAGGCGAACTTATCCCTGTAAGGGATTTCTTCCATGTAACCTTTACGTCGGTTTACGTCAGCAGACGTTACTGCTTTTATAAAAATAATTAGTTTGTAAAATATGACCCTATCTCGGACGAGAAAACTGCCAATGCCACGCTACCCAAAGGTTGTCTGGAAGAAATCGCTATTTAGCGATAAGACCGTTGTTCACCTCTGTTTGTTTTTATTGTACCTCTCATCTTTTGTTTTTTCCTGTGTGTTGGAAGTGTGCAATAAAGAGTAGGTACCTATTTGTATTGTAATATCTATTCAAAGCCCCATTCATTTCATTCACGAACGTATGTTTATGGCAATGGCGGTTTGATCTCTATTCACACACTAGCGCCATCTACTGGTCTATTTAGCTTTATCCTAGCAGGTCCTAACAGTAATTAAAAATAAATGTCGGATAAACTCACACAAATGAGTGTAGTTAAGTATATTATAAGTGGTAGATCACGAAAATGTTTGTGAGCGCTTTATCTGCCAACAAACTATCCTCAGTTTGGCGGAATATAATGTTTTACATATCATCTAAGCTTCTTTATGATTAATCAATTTTAAAAAAATGTCCACAGTAAGCTCTTAGTAGGCTTGTGTTGTGGGCACTATAGACGACGATATAACGTGATACATATAGACACATACATACTTAAATACATAGAAAAACATCCGTGTTCCCAGAAATAGTATTCGAGTTCATCACACAAATACTTTCCCTTGCCGGGATTCGAACCCTGGACCGTCGGCTCAGTAGGCATCTGTGGCTCAGTAGTCGGCAATCGCGTCGTCACAGTGTGTTCAAAATGTGATTATATCAGTCCGTGACCCCGCGCTTCAACAGTGAGCCGATTGTGATGCGTCCTCACGTTTCCAGGAATGCAACATAATATTCGTCGTCATGAACACGACACGAGACGATAGCACGAGTAACATAAAACGTGTTATCTGCGAGTGGCGCGTGCGCGTGACTCATGCGACGTCCTACATCTGCGTCACCGTCCCAGTGTTATGATTTTTAGTGTTCCATACCCAAAGGGTAAAAAACGGGACCCTATTACTAAGACTCCGCTATCCGTCCCTCTGTCTGTCACCAAGCTGTATCTCATGAGCCGTGATAGTTAGACAGAGGAAATTTACACAAATGATGTACTTCTGTTGCCATTATAACAATAAAGACTAAACTAAACTAACTATTTTGGCTCAGTGACCCAAACAGGATCTTAGCCTTCGAAACGAGAGCACGCCACTTGTCCCGATCCTGCGCAGTTTCTCGCCAGTTTTCGGCTTGAAGCTAAGATCCACCTCCACCGCGTCTCCCCAGCGATCCCTGGGCCGACCGACCGGTCGTCGACCCGTTGGCCGCCCCAAGTTACGCTCTTTTTGCCGCACGATCCTCTTCCATTCTTTGTAGGTGACCGAGCCAACGAAGTCTATGGGACTTTGTCTCTCCGATAATGTCCGGCTCGGCCACCAGCTTCTCAATCTCGGCGTTGGTACGGATCCGCCACGTACCACCATTCCTTTTGGTAGGTCTCAGGATCTTCCGAAGCACTGCGTGCCGCCACCTGGAGCTGACTTTCGTCTTTAAGTAGATACCAGGTGCAAACTTAACTTGGAACTTGGCTCGGCCTGTTAAGATGGGAAATGTTGTGCGGGACCCTCGGTGCGCGAGTCCGACTCGAACTTGGCCGGTTTTTTTTTATTTTATCAATCATTAATTTGTCCGCACGTTACAAGCTGTTGATAAACTATCACATTTATAATTATTTATTACGTAGGTATTAATAAACTGAATAGTGATAATGAGAAACCATTAAACATTACGTTTGAATGCGCGCGCATATCCAACGGCCTTTGAAAGGTCGCGCAAATGGCAGAGGTTACGTAGTTCATTGCATAAGCGCCGACAGACAGACGGACGTTCACATCACACGTCGACCTTAAGATAAACGTTCACAAGCCCTGTCTCGTCTACAAGTCGCCCGATAGTATAATTCGCCAGGTCATGAAATTCCTAGGCATATCGTTAAGAACTGCTGACTGGTATGTGTGGGTAGCGTTTCTGCGAGAAAAGAAAATCTGGTTCGGCCAGGTTAGGTGTGTTATTTGGCTTGCAATCTGAGAGTCAGTCGTCGAAGCCCCGCTTCACGAGGCTTCTATTCCATCTATTAGGAACTCAAGATCACCTTTCGAGTAAGGCTGCCTGTCTACTGGAGTGGAAGAGAGCTGGGTGAAAACCAAAAAGTTTGCTGCCTTTAACTCATTTAATTAAAATTTGTATCAATTTTTCCATTGTACGGCGACCAATTAACCATCGAATAATGTACCTTAAGGTACTGTTTTGAGGTTCATTATTGTGTCGTTAATCCGTTGTGGAACAGGAATTTGATTTGGCGACGACATTTTATACTGCAACGGTGCGTCTAAAGAACTCGATTAACAGCAGATTGCCTATTATAAGGCTTTAGAGCACTTATAGAACTTAAATAAAAACGTAATAAAATCGAAATTAGCAAGTCGTTCATATAACCATGCATCGGAAATTAACACACCTTATTGTAGTTATATTATGCGTATATATGTTTGCGGCTCTATTTATAGTATAGACCAAGCATACCTACTTTGCGATATGGCGTCCCTACGACGCGTGAAATAAGTACTACACTACGACTAAAAACCAATAAAAATGTAAGATTTAAAACTGAAATACAGTTTTTAGCGATTCCTGTCGAGGCAACGTGGGTTAAGAATTTTGGGCCAAGCTGAACGGAGACGCTTCCCTCGCTCGGACAATAACCAATAAAAACTGTATTTCAGCTTTTAAACTTAGAATGTAAATTGGTTTTTAAGTAGTACTATTTCATGCGTCGTTGACGGGACACGATATCGTAGAAAAGTATGCTTGTTCTATATATGCATGTATAGGCCCGCAAACAAACGCATAATATCACAGGGTAAGTAAAACAAGTAACACAAAAGATATGCACGTAAATTAGTTTATAAACTTAATAAACTATGGCTGCACGCTGGTTCAGCCACAACGCAGTGTAAACAACCACTCGCCCAAATAGGAGCTGTTTCAAAACAACTCGTGTTTTGGAGAGATATACATACATACGTGAAACATGAAACACATGTATTTACATTGTTACAGAACGAGCGTCTTGTTATGCACCATACATGTAGTACATGATGTAAATTGTTTATGAATAAAGAAATGTGATGCGAAGAGAGGACATAACCAGAAAAGCGTAAAGCATGAATGTGGACGGATATAGAAGAGGATCATCATCATCATAATCATCATCAGCCAAAAGACGTGCACTGCTGGACATAGGCCTCCCCCAGAGAACGCCACCATGACCGGTCCTGCGCCTCCCGCATCCAGCGGACTCCAGCGACCTTCACCAGGTCATCAGTCCACAGTCGTCCGGTAGAAGAGGATGATATGTATAAAAAGGAAGAGGGATCTGTCACTTTCTGGGTTAGCTTTAACTTTTTACGTCACCCTAGGCCGTAAGTGGGATTTTCTGCCCGCGACGACGGTGAGATAATCTCGCTAACTTGCCAAGGCGTAAGCCTTTAGAAAAACCAAGGGCGTTAATTTGTAAAGCCGCACACCGCATGTTTATGGCCCTTCGCCTGGGTTCGGGCCACCAACACCTGTGATCTGGGACATTTTGACGATGTGGTTGGCTCAGTTTGCAAGCCTACTGAGCCGACGGTCCTGGTTTCGGATCCCGGCCAGGGCAAATATTTGTGTGATGAACTCGAATATTTGTGCTTGGGTCATGGATGTTATCCATATATGTATTAGTCATCTAGCACCCATAGTACAAGCTTTGCTTAGTTTGGGACTAGGTCGATTTGTGTAAGATTGTCCCTTAATGTTTATTTATTTACAAATTCACCCAATAAGCAAAAAAGTCGTATAAGGAATCATTTACTCAGCTTAAGATCGAGTAACAGCTGAATTAATGTTTCCAAATCACTCAATAGTGGTATAGTAGTGATTAATACGACTGTTCAGTAATTTTCACTAAATATATAGTGCTATAAAGAGGTCGAATAAACGTTTTTAGCACCATACTATAGCACCTTTACACAATATCTTGAAAAAAGCGGAATAAAGGTTATCAAATTACTTTATCTCAGTATTGTGTGCTATAAAAGTAGTATAACAGTCATGAAATAGCTAATTCGCAACGATGGTCGCTTTTATACCACCATTATTCGACATTCTGTTTTGTGTCCATAAATGTGCTGTAAAAGTAATCTATTTACTAAAAAGCGTCGTGTTGCTTTAACTGCACGCTTATGTCACTAGTCCTATAAACTTGTTTGGATTGCCTTTATTGCACTTTAAGTCTATTTCAGTAATTCTTATACCCTTTACATTTTTAATGGCGGCATCAAGTGCTATAAAGATAATTCAATCACCTTTATTCAAGATAAAGTCGTAATAGTTCGAAGTAAAGGTGAAAGACAATAAAATATTTTCTCACTTTTTATTTCTGATTAATATTTATTATACAAAATTGAAAAAAACGTGAGCGCTTAAATATATACGAACTATCATCTCAGGTTTTATCAGTAAAGTTATTTGCGCATGCCGTTCGCTACGATTACCACCAGCGTAGACACTTTTTTTATAACGTTAGGGCAGTGTGTTATAATTATTATGAAGTAATATTAAAATAACATATTTACCTTGTCAATGTTTACTGTCACATATATTTGTCAGGCAGCTAATATGTAAACACGTTTGAACAACACACACAGATAGCGAATTAAAGCAAATAATTCACTGTTTCTCGGCTTAAAGGTGGAGTAAATGCAATTCAGATTCTTTTACACGACTAAATTGCTGAATAGAAGCAATCTGGTAACTTTTATATATACAGATTAATCGAATAAGTGCAAACATTTTACCTTAACAGCACAAATGGTAACTTTTTAGCTTTTAGTCAGCTTTTATACAACTGTTTTTAGTTTTTTAACTGCAATTACAGAACTTTTACAGCACTTTAAGCTGAACAATGTGCGCCCAAATCGCGTTGAGTAAACGTTTATAGACCCCTTACTCGATTATTTTGACCACCTTTATAGCACTAATTAGCAAAAACAGAAACGTGCTCTCGACTTTTATAGCACATATTTTTGCTAGTTGGGCATCACCTTAGGATTAGGTATGTAATGTAAAATGGTTGTGAAATTGATAAACACAGTTTTATTTTTCTATATCTAAATAGAAACGACGAGATATAATGACACATTGACAATTTAATAGTAATATATGTATTTTTAATGGACGTTTGTTAATCTTATCAAGTCATTTGAAATTATGGGAAAATGAATGATATTATATCAGAATCGGGTCATTATTTTCACAGTCCCCCCTGCTCACTTAAAAAACTACACTAACAGAACAGGATTTGGTTTTTTCGTTTCTTATTAAATTCAAATGACGATTATTAAATGACACACAAGAGACTAAATATTGTTCCTCTCGTTCTAAATAGACACAATGAAGTTGCCATTTTTAAGTTAAACCAAATATAATTATTGCCACATGGTCTATGGGTGTAAAGAAACTGTATCTTCGTTTGTGTTTGTTTGTAAGCCTTCTTGAGCTTAATTTGGGACTAGAACGATTTGTGTGAGGTTGTCCGATATTTATTTATTTATTTATCTACCGTCCCAAATCCACCACAATGAGACCTTTGTGTTATGCCAAGACCAAAGTTAAAGTACAGCATAATTCATATGCTGCCATATCTCTATTGTGACTAAATTAACACAATAATATACACATGAAGCGTTATTTCCTTTTTGTATTATATTTTTTAATATAAACTGAATTGTCTTTTAAGCCTGGATGCAAAAGGTGGATATTTCATATTAATGTGTATCTGCCTCTCTGTGGCATTGTTGCTCCTATGTACATATAAAGCTTTGATTTGCTTATTTACGAATGTGACTTGACCATAGTATTTTTAGGACTAATTTTATTGGAAATGTGTGTTGGTATTTGAAGATCACCAATTTTTAAAGTATAACAAAGAGAGTTCTAAGTATAGCTTCTACTATTAAGCATTATTTATTGAATACTCTGAGAGAACAACAGACCAGCATTTTAAATCACTTAAACCACTCAACAGAACTAACCTTTAACATTGCAGCCTCAATACCTATTATTAAAAAACTAGCATTGTATTTAAAACAAAAAACGTGAGTCATTATAAAGTACTTACCATCGCAGCCTGTTGAATTGCAGTCGAGGACAACACCACCCAGAAAGGCGCTGAAGGCACTGAATGCCTATCGGGGCATCTACGTTCACACCGCTCATTCTAAGCCTGTATTTTCGGCGGAATTTTCTCAAAAAATCAAAAATTACACCCCTCATTCACGCCCCACACGCACTATTATCCCACACGCATAGTTTTTAATAAAAAAAATCCTTTGTTTAGCCCGCATACGAGGTCTACGAACGCGACCGAGTTTATAAGCACTTTTAGACTATTTTCTAATATTTTCCTAATGTGAAATTCTCGTAATAGTCGGGTTTAAATGTCAACGTGGATAATAACGTGGTGTTTTAATTTTTATCGGTATATAATCCCGTAAAATTTGACACGTCTCATATCAACAATACAATTTCAATTTCTAATCTAACTACGTTTAGCTAATGCTACTAAAGTTTCTAAAATCTCAAATTATCTAAAATAGTACGCAATAATAAACTGTGCTGTAATGTTAGAGAGCCTAATTTACTTTTACGTTACGACATTATTCTATTGTGAATAGCGTTAACAGTAGCAAGCTAAACGCACTCACGTTTGACAACGTCACACTGACGTTTCGTTTAGTTACTGCACTTTACGAAAGTGATGTCAAACGTATACAGGTGCATTACATGTAATACGGTATTTTTTATATTTTGTGAAATCTAGCCGAAAGCATTTACGATTCTCAATAAGATAAATTAATAGAAGAATAGAATAGAATAGAATAGTTTTATTTCAGACAGCGTCCATATTTATGTTAGTATATTGTACTTATGAAAAACTATGTTAGTAGGTAAGAGATAATTAACCATAACTTAATTTAGATATCTGCCACCTTCTGGGACACCAGGCACATGTGTATGAACTCGTGCCCAGTGTCTCTGAATGGGGCAGTCTGGCTTCTCGCTAATGACCTTCAGGGTGGTGTTGGTACTCCCATTCACTCTTCGCATAAGCGATGCAACTCGGCGTCTGACTACGGTACTAAACCCGTCCGTGCGCGCATGCGCAAACATCGCAGAGGCGCTGCAGTAGCGTGGGAGCCCCAACAATATCCTGAAGGCATTATTGTATTGCACTCGGAGTGCGTTGAAGGCCCGCTGTGTGTAGTTGACCCACAGATTGCACGTGTATAGGGTTTGGCAGAATGCTTTAAAAAGAGTAATTTTCACCTCAATACTACATCGCGCAAATCTGGGAGCCAACATGTTACAGCGGACCGCCATCGCCCTCCTCTCCCTCTCAATGTCTCTGTCATCCTTCAAGTCCTCGGTAACCACATGGCCTAGGTACTTAAATTCTGTAGACCTAACAAGTGCAGTACCGTAAAGACGTACAGGCAGCACAACCGTCATCTTGCGATTTTTAGGTTTAAACACTACAAGCTCGCTTTTTTTCACATTATATAAGAGTCCGTGCACCTTCGCATACTGTTCACATATACTCAGTAACCTTCTGAGGGCCGAGATCGATGGGCTGAGCAGCACCATGTCATCAGCATAACTTATACTGTTTACACAGTGACCGTCAATCGAGCAACCGACACCGGTGGAACTCAGCTCATCAATCAGCTGGTTTACGTACAGGCTGAAAAGCGAAGGTGACGTCAACCCCCCCTGTCTCACTCCGCATTCCAGCACGTACTCCTCAGAACGTTCATTAAGCCATTTGACCTGGTTAGTTTGGTGAGCGTACCAGTATTTGAAGATATTTACCAGTTCCCCCGGTACACTGGTGGCGTCTAGTTTAGACCAGAGAATCTCATATCTAACCAGGTCAAATGCCTTAGAGAGATCCAGAAATGCTGCGTACACAGGTGTGTTCCTATCAGTGTAGTACCTGACAGTATGCTTGAGCGACATAATGGCACTCTCAGTCGATAGCCCGGGTCTAAACCCGAACTGAGCATCATGTAGATGAAGGTGTTTTTTAAGCTGTCTCTCAAGCACGCCGTCAAGCACTTTCGCTGCAGTTGTAGCTAATGATATCGGCCGGTAGTTGCATTTATCAGAAATATCTCCAGTTCTATTTTTAATTATCGGCACCACGATCGTCATCATTAACCCACTGGGCAAGTATGAATGCCTAATACAGAGCGTATATAATAATCCTAGCAGCCTGGAGAGGTGTGGCCCAGCATGTTGGAAGTGTTCAATGCTAAGGCCGTCGTGTCCGGGTGATTTACCCCTTGTCATACCCTTTATTATTGAGGCAACTTGTTTTGCTGTGACACGCTCGGGTGACCCCGACTAATGCATTTGGTATTTTGGCATTTGGTATTTATTTTTCAATCATTCTATTACTTATAGTTCGTTTCAGTCAATCACTTCGGCTAATAAAGAATCCAACTGCAACTGCAAGCTTAACACTTTGCACGCCGTAAGTTATAATCGGTACCGCGCTCCAACAGCTGATCACGGGCACCACTCGTGATGCTCTTTTTCCCAAGAACGCCGCGCATTTTTTAAGGTGCCACCTTTGGTTCGCCGGCGATTTTCGGTGATATTGTAAGATTTATAAAATAATAATTAGCGTAGATACAGGAATAATTTCTTTTTTATTTAAGAGGTGTTTTAGTATTTTATAATGATAAAAATAGAACAATGTGTTTATAATATTTATTTTATTATAAAACTGTCGCTGAAAAGAACTCGTTTTATGAAAAAATAAAAACTCTAACATGGATTTGTTAGGTAGCCCGCGCAGCGCACTGACGAGGCAGCGCGGGCGACGCATCGTCATGCCGTTCCCCCAACCCTCACGTTAATAAATTGTATGTGTGCGGGTAGCTTAAACGTTCTTCTACACGTTGCTATTAAGCGGATCACGAACTGTGTTCGATATTTTAATACAAACAGTATGAAATCTGATCACGAGTACTATTCGTTATCCGCGACTCTAAGAAAAAAAGTGTCACGAGTGGTACTCGTCATCGGCGAGCTAGACATGGCAGTTATTAAGGCGACTCCTAACGTCGATGACCTTGAGGATCCGGGCGCCCACCCCCCGCCAGCCACGCTGCTCCGCTACAATTTTACGTAACTTTAACCGCCATACTGCTCTGTAGGCCGAGATCCAGCGTCGCGGTCTCATCTCTGTTACTTCGTTGTTTAAAAAATGTTAATGTATAATATTGAAACTTTTTTAATATTGTTTATGATGTGATTTCAAAATTAAGGGACACAATAGTCAAATTGTAGATTTTAGCCGTTTGTTTTCATAATGTTGTGGTATGTTTAATATTATTATTTTTATATTATAATAGTTTAGTTTTACTGTATGTTTCACATGTACCAAGTACCAAAAAATATAATTAAATTTATTAACACAGTATATGGATATTTGTGAACTAGAAGAAATAAACGAATTAATGGAAAATAAATAAGTAAGTACGTTTAGCTCGACTTGCAAAATATGCTGACCATAATATTATTTAGTTGTTCTATAACACCGTATTAGAAGATGGGTGGTACAATAAAGCAAGGCACTAAGTTAATAATGAGGTGGCGACAAATAAAAATATCGATGGGGAAGAATTTCGTATCCTGGGTGAAGTTTCAATAAAAGAAAAACAAGAGATAACCAAAGCCAAGAATAGAAAACTACCAATGGAAGTAGAAATGGCCAATTAACATGAAAATAAAACAATCCAAATAAGTCGAAAAACACAAATTGATGACGGTACATGTGATAAGAATAATAATAATCAGATGTCGGCAAATAATTATTTCTATGAAGAAAACTTAGAAATGTATGAAGCCTGTCCCAATAATCATTACTACGGAAAAACTAGAGAATTAAATTTTTGTGAATTTTATTATTTGTTTTCATTATAAGAATTCTTAAATTAGAAACCATACTATTTACAGAATACTTTCATTCGAATGATAGTAAGACAAAAATTAACTTCATTTTGATATAATATTTATTGTTTCTTTTTCTTTTTCATATGGTTAAACTCATTAACTTTCAATTTATTCATTTAACTATCTAAACATTGATATGCGCATCAAATTATGTGACTGTTTAATTCTCTCAAAACTTAATTATGCGGATACAGTTTTAGGGCAGTGTTTATTATCACGAACAAAGAAACTTATTCAACGCGTCCAAAACGCCTGTGTAAGGTTTTGCTACCCAGTTCCTCCTCGTGCTCACGTTACTCCATTCCTAAACAAGGGTGGTCTACTAAAGATGGAGGCTCGCCGAGCATATCACTTGGCCTCGCTCCTGTTTGAAGTGATAAGAGAAAAACAGCCTCCATATCTCTACTCCAAGCTTATATTTTCACGAGCGCATGAAAGACAGGCCCTCCGGCTCGTATGCCCGCGACATGGTACGGCGGCGTTTCGTGGTAGCTTTCGGTATGCTGCTACGAAATGCTGGAACAATCTTCCTCTTCCAATTAGAAAAGCACCTTCTTTGTTTGTTTTTAAAAAACGTTTAAAGGAGTATTTATTGACACAACAACAATTATGTTCGGGCGGTTAGCTTGAGGGTTTTGTCGAGCTTTCAGAAAGAGAAGGACGAACTTTGACATATGATTGCGCGTCTCAGTTAGGCTTGTCTGGAGTGGTAGTAAGTATATCATTGACTTGATTATGCACACTAAGTATACAAGTTGTTAAATGTCGACTAGTGACTCTAAAACATCACAACCCATTATCTGCATATCTATTTTTTTTTTTACACAAACCAACACAGATACACTACACGGCACGCTGTTCAACACATTTCCTGATCTGGATCCACGGAAGATCAGCGTCGTGGTGCTCAAGAGTGCTATGACATATGCTGAGTGGACTCCATTTTTGCAACCAGAACACCGTTTCTCATAGAATTTCTATAGAAGTATAGATTTTAAGTTAAATTTAATATAAAAATGTAGTTCAATTATTTAGATATAAAATTTAAATGTAATTGGTTTGCAAAATAAATGTATCTTCTTCTTCTTCTTCTTCTAATTTCATAAAATTATTTTCGATTGAGAAACGAGATTTTTAATAATTTTAACCATATTAAAAATATTATATGCATTTTTTGTTATTTGCATGTTGTCGTCATTAAGACTGCACCGAGCGAAATGTGAAAAAATAGGCAATTGCCGTTAAGTGGATAACGTCAACACTAGTTGTTTAATCCAATTCTAAACTACATATTTATCATTCCGAAGAATGTGTTAACAACTTCTCCGTGGAAAAATTATAAGATTATTAATATTTTACCCTAGAGAACTAAGTAAAGTTGGACGAAAATTGTAAAATCGTAAGCAGGCGTTAAATGTTTTTTTATAGTTTAACAATGGAAATCTATTCTGATTTTCAGTTCAAAAAAAAGAAGAATGTTTACATTACAATTTGTCCGCATCAAATATTTCAATTATTGTTTGGTATTAAAGATCCGGATTTATCAAAAAAGTGCTTTTAATTCTCCATACATTTTTACTATGGCGGATGCGCGCAGATTTAAATACGCATTCCCCACGCTCTATGGTTCAGTCGCAAACGCTCGGCGCCCTCTTAAAATACATGACGGGATTGATAAATTTTTGTGCAAAAACTAATCGCAGAAAGAAATTGACTTGCTTATTTAATCCCAGTTTTGGATACTTGACTACCTATTGGAAGTATTTGATAATGGGCTATGGTCTATTTCAAAGTCTTAGGTAAGTCACCTAAAACTTTGAAATAGACCATATAGGGACAATAATTTACTTACGGCAAAGTTAAGATTGTCCCTCAATCTAGTTTATCTTTTTTGTTAGAGCAGTATTCATTTTTGAGTTTCGTTCGGCATTTTTTCTCAGCAGTGGTCTCCTCTTGTGAAATAGTGGTAGATTCAAACATGTTAAAGTGCCCTAGTGGCTAAAGTTAATTATTTATTTATTTACAGAAATGTAAATAATCATTTTAAACTTTTAATTGTTTAGCTAATAATAATCTCACCATCAGACAAGACAGAAAATTTTCGATCAAGGGCACGTTGCGCAAGCATTCCTTAGACAATACCTCTGATTAATTTACTTTGTAATGTTTTACTTTTGATACACATAATATAATACATATTTATTTAGTTAATTATGAGTTGAGTTTGTATCACTTTGTTTGCACCGTTACTGTTAAACCCCATGGTTGACTAGTAGAGAATGCCTTAAGGCATTAACATACATTCGTTAACATAGATCTATAAGTTTGAGTATTACTAACAATTATATGGATTGCAATAATTCGAGATAAAAGATTTGAATTTGAATTAAGACCGCTATTTCTATTTCTTTCGTACCTATATTATGCAATAATGATGACCTCGTGAGGGTAGCGGGGAATCAATGGATGTGTTCTGCTTGGGATCGCACTTTGTGGCAAGCCATGGGAGGCCTATGTTTAGCAATCAACGACTGTGGCTGATTGATAGATAGATATTATGCAATAAAATTTGATAATTTAAGTAGATACTTACTAGAATTTAATTCAAAATTCTAACCTACTTTAAATATTATGAGTCAAAATAATTACTTTCAAGCATTTTTACTCATTTGCCGCGCAGTCATGAAGTTAGTTTTTTATATGGCTTAGACATAAGAAACCGTAACACTTGTAAGAAAAATCGACATAGACTCGTAAGTTAAAGCAATTTTTATACTTTTGAATATAGATTTTTTTAAATAAAAGTCAATTTCAAAACTCAATTTGAATTTGTACTATATAAGTTATTAACCATGTAGAGACTGACGAGATTAAGTAGGTAAAATTTTATATCGACGTGTTTCTAAAATGTATTAAAAAATACAGGTACGAGGACAGATCACACCTCCGCGGGATCTGGTACTATAACCATTTTTCGTAACATGATGGATCGCGAGAGCAAGAGACACAGCCTTCCCCTTCGACAGCTAGATTTACACTGAGCTCGCAGCCCGCGCACGGCCGCGCTCGCGAAATTCAGTTTTTTTGATTCTTTATTAGACCGAATTTGCATTTTACTAACTTTTAAACAATACGATTGAAGATCAAACAATTGCCAATGTTTTTCCAAAAGAGCCGTGTAAATATCACATGTAGTTTAGAAGCCTTAGGGAAATAAAAATTGAAAACGACCCTATTTCAACATTATTTTTGGCATAGTATTTATTAGTTTAGAAAAAAATCCAACTATAATTTTTTAGAAGAAATAGTCAAAAATAACATATATTTTTTTCAGATTTTTCCGTTGGCTAGATTACGAGCCTTAGGACTTTAAAAATCACCATTCCACATACGGAGTCGCCTTAAAATGGCCGGCGAATTGGAGAAAAAATGCGTACCGAGTGGTTCTCGTGATCGGCGTGCAAAGTGTTAAATTATAACAAAACGCAATAATATTTAAGTACAGTCTGACAAAAAAGAGTAGAAATTATAAAGTGGACCGTATATAAAAATGATTTTCTTTGATGGAACGGAACTCTTCATGCGCGAGTCCGACTCGCACTTGGCCAGTTTTTTTATAATGTTTTCTTACTCGTGTTAATATGTAATTGATATAGGCACTAAAAAGATAAATATCCTCAACTCGTAAAATTGTTGGTAATTACCTACTATTTAACAAGGAAATTCGAATAAGTATAATCAATATCAACCGTGAAATGAATAGCGTAGGGTTGTCAACTTATCTGTTACGGAACGGATAAGTATTTAGACTCGATGTTCAGTTTATTTATTTTATCATTCAAATAAATGGCTCCCGTACAACAAACGTGGTCGGTTGCGTTAACTTTGCACCTCATTTGTATCCGGCGCCATACATACCAGGTGCAAACTTAACTTAACCCGGCCAGTTAAAATGATATTGTTTGCCATGATGATGGATAAGTGTTTGTACGGAACCCGCGGACTCGCGCCGACTCGCACATTGCCGGTTTTTTTCGTTGCATTTACAGGCGAATGCTCGCGGTGAGGAGCACCCTAATAATCCTAATCTTATTGCTTCTGACAACCCTGTGAATGAGATTAAATAATTTAATTACCTATAAATACTCACAATCGAGTAAACCTATATAAAAAGTAAGTATTCACAAGTAGGTAATTGCTTCTGGAAACTTTAAGATGATGATTGTAAGTAGCTGACCCTAGTAAATATTTTCAAATATTTAACTCGAATTTACATTTATTCCACATCAATCTATTGCCCATATATATAATATAACTATGTACGTACTATATAGGTAATTCTAAATTTGTTTTGAAAATCAGACTTCTTTGAATGGGGTCATGATTTCAGGAAAAATCTTAATAGTGCGATGCAGGATCGTCTTTTGTTGTTTATGGGAGCGCGACGCCATGCCAGTATGGAGCCATATGTTGGTCATCATGTCTTTGTCCTCTCATCAGGCCGAAACGGCTGGACAAATATGCGTAAACCGGGCAGTAAATCCCACTTACGGCCTAGAGTGACGTTAAGAAGGTTATTGGATATTTTTTACCCGACTACAGAAAAAAAACTTTCATGCAGATGAAGTTGCAAGGTACTATAGGAACGACGGGTTCTTTCGAACATAAATACGTAAAAAGTAATGATTACAATAGATATAAGTAGGTAGGTATCATTTTATTGTATCATGTACAAAAGCAAACTTTGTATCTGTAAGTAGAAACTTGGTTCTCCAGAGGAAGTCTCCTCTGGAGAACCAAGTTTCTACTCCAACTCAAATAACTGTCAAAATGAACAGGTTCAGACATGCATCCTGTCCTTGCTGTGCTCAGCGCCTGCTTGCTGGGCCAAGATACGTCACCAGGGCTGGCTGGGCCGGCTGGTTGCTTACCACAAGCAACACTTCATCGAGGACCTGAGCAGACTGCCCCTACCGATCACGGGTACGAATCACACCGTATGAATCGTATGATGCACTTTGTCTTTCACTCGACGAAACATATCATTATAATTTATCTCCCGACAAAAAGTACTGTCATTCATTTTCATGCCCCGGCGATTTGGGTGCACGAATACTTTTGGTCAAGGAGTAGATACCTAGATAGTACAATTTCAAAACATTCATATTGATACTATACAAAATACTCCTGAAAAGTTTATATTTACAATAGGATTGTTTTTCAGGTGAATATCTACTCTTTGGCAAATGTCAAACATGTTACTCGCGCTCCGTAGTCCCGGGGTACACTCATTTAAGAAAAAGTTAGTTTACCACAGTAGGTTACATGTATTATAATTATAAAGTAAACCAGACATATAAAATCTGTAAGCAAGCCACATTCTACGTTCGCTAAGTGATTTTAAGAGATGCCCAGAACCAGTCTCCCGAATTTCCTAAAATTGAAAAATTATCAGCTCATGGCTTAACAAAACGTCATCATCGTGTCGGTCGTCATCAAAATGTCGGATCCTAAAAACAAACCCTTGAAACTGCCGCTCGCATTCGAGAATAGAATAGTCATCGAAACTTGCCTCTTGTTTTTCATTTCCATTTCATTTCCAATACTTACGAGACGATGACTTTAGGTTTGGTTTAGGAATTAGGATGCAGACACACGATGACGTAAGTACAAGGCCACTTTTACATGTCCAGCAAACAATAACTTTACATTTGCCAACTTAAAGTTGCCCTACTCATCATCCCTGAGTGTAACACCCTTATGCACAGTAGGTACTACTTTCTGGCGCTCAGGCTGAACACCTGTCAGCGCAAAGATCTGTACCTTGAATTGAACAGTGGGTCATCGTCTGTATTCACCTCCACACCGGGCAACATCTCCTAGCCCCATTTTACTTTGACTGCAAACATAAGCAACACAGGAATACAATAAATAAGTGAGAAAGTAGGTATGTTTTCTAACAGAATGGTTGATGAATGATGCATTGAAGAAATAATGTTGCAGTGAGGGTGGAGGAGGCGCCGGCGAACTACGTGGACGAGCCCGGCTGGGACTTCCAGGCGGTGCTACGGCTGGTGCTGCTGATCGAGGTGCTGGGCGCGGAGCCGGCGCGCCAAGCCGTGCGCTTCGCCATGGCGCCCTCGCGCCGCCACTACCTGCCGTTCGGGGTGGACACGTACAAGCTGTTCCCGAGCTGGAGCGAGGTGAGCACCCGACATGGCGCCCAGGCCGTGCCGGTGTGGCAGCCTCGCGCCGCCACTACCTGCCGTTCGGGGTGGACACGTACAAGTTGTTCCCGAGCTGGAGCGAGGTGAGCACCCGACATGGCGCCCAGGCCGTGCCGGTGTGGCAGCCTCGCGCCGCCACTACCTGCCGTTCGGGGTGGACACGTACAAGCTGTTCCCGAGCTGGAGCGAGGTGAGCACCCGACATGGCGCCCAGGCCGTACCGGCGTGGCGCCCTCGTTCTGGCACTACCTGCCGTTCGGGGTGGACACGTACCAGCTGTTCCCGAGCTTTTTTTTTTTTTTTTTTTTTTTTTTTTTTATTTATTTATTTATTTATTTTTTTTTTTTTTATGTCATAGGGGGCAAACGAGCATACGTATCGCCTGATGGAAAGCGATTACCGCCCATAAACACCTGCAACACCAGAGGAGTCACAAGTGCTTGCCTACCCGGAGGACGAAGATAGAATGCCTCTATGCTAGTAATTTCACCGGCTATCTTACCCCCACACCGGAACATAACAATGCGAACATTGCGAGCTGGAGCGAGGTGAGCACCCGACATGGCGCCCAGGCCGTACCGGCGTGGCGCCCTCGCGCCGCCACTACCTACCGTTCGGGGTGGACACGTACAAGTTGTTCCCGAGCTGGAGCGAGGAGAGCACCCGACATGGCGCCCCTTGTGGACCGATTTTAAAAAACTTTTTGCAGTCGGTGCCACATTTCATGTAAACTATAATATATAAATATCGAACAAAAATACTCGTAAATACCAAATGGTAATCATTAAAGGCTTTATGCGCGGCAATTTTTTTTTATAGTAATAATGAGTGCTTTTTTTAGATCAATATTCATAGAAATATGTCTTTGAATGAGCATATCCTCTTCCTTCCTCAGTTTTCACTAGCCGACGAAAGCAACAACACGATGAACTTGAGCTCGGTCTCTTTCCCGCCTAACAACTTCACCGACGACACCGTTGTGTACATCGACAACCCGCTGGAGGCGCGGCTGCCGTCCAAGCGCATCACCATCAAGACACTGCGGTATGTTTGATAAAGTGGAAGGCGGAGCTGTATAGGTTCGCGGCGCTAGTGAGCCGTCTCTCGCTGGAGGCGCGGCTGCCGTCCAAGCGCATCACCATCAAGACACTGCGGTATGTTTGATAAAGTGGAAGGCGGAGCTGTATAGGTTCGCGGCGCTAGTGAGCCGTCTCGCGACAAAGCGCTGGAGGCGCGGCTGATATCTAAATATAAGATTCCTATTGTCAAATTTTATATAAAACTAATCGGGTTGGCTTAAAAATTCATCTAGCGAGTGGAATACATTTTCTATCAGATACTCCTTAAGCTTACTTAGATTTAGATTTAGATTTATTTATTTCATAATAACAAATTTACAGTATAAATTATCCTAAGTTAATTTACATGAATCTTGATATTATGATCGTCAATAGCAACATAAAATTAGATAATAATCATTCAATTAAGTCAAATACACCATCATAATATAACTACAACAATAATAATAGAATCATAAAATGCAATGTCAGATAAAACAGAAATATATGTCACTATCAGTAAAAAACTAGCTTATCCAACTTTTAATAGATATACATATCTCCCATGGGATCGTCAGAAAAATATTAAATAACTAGATAAACAAAGGTCTTTTTATAATTTCATGTCCATGTACTCACTAACAGAATAAAATGGATTTTTCAATAAAAAGTTTCTCAATTTTCGTCGAAATGTTTCGTCAGATGGTTCAGTTCGTATTTCGGCGGCTTAAGAATACATTTTCAGAAAATTCTCCGAATTTTAAGTCATTTGGTAAATGGTTATATATTTTTGGACCAATATACCACACACCCTGCTCAGACTGTTTCAGTTTGTGTCGGTTTGGAAGCAGTGTATCTTCATTTCGATAGTTTGGACCACGTGTCTTAAATTCGTCCGGTTTCTACGAACTAATTGGGAGACCTCAAGTATGTAGAGGCCTTTAAGGTCCTAAATAAGTTGCGTGTATGTGGTCAGTGACCACTGGTCACGCATGTATTTTCTGGTGTCTGATGAAAGCATCGTGTTTCTCATCTCATTTCAGAAAGGTGATGGAACAGGAAGCGCAGGAACGCAGAAACAAGGCGACCACCACAACCACCGCGACCACTTAGTGAGTACCGACGATTTTTCTCAAACGTATACCTATGCAATTAAATGTCGTCATAACGTGCGTTATAACAGGCTTCGAAGTATATCTCGTTTCGGGCGAAACAACTCGAGAAAACTGTGAAGGAATTTCATGTAACATAATTGAAGACCTAGGCCGTAAAGTTTTTTTTAAACATGGCGTCTGTGTCGTGAACGGGCTAAACAGCTGAATTATATATTTTTTGAGTGGTGTATTTTTTTAATTTCATTGCATATGTTTGAGACAAGCACTATAAATGCCTTAGCCGTCCGTCTACACCTACTTACTCGGCAAACTTACTTTTCTCAAACATGCAATGAAATAAATTGTCTTTACGTTCCTTATAATAGGCTCGGAAGTATCGCTTTTTGGGCGCAACAACTCGAGAGGATTGTAAAGGGATTTCATACTGCTTTTCAGGCCTAGGCCTGCAAAGTAACTTTTTTTTGGTTTCAACAACAAGGTCATTCACACAGCTGGCTGGTTTGACAAAAAGCAGGTTTTGTTTTTAAAGGTTGGTTGTTAGACTAAAATGTCCTATTTGTCAATTAATAAAATGTTGTTCTTTGAAGTATATTTTTTTATTTCATTGTATGTTTGAGAAAAGCACTATACATGCCTCGTCGTGAAAACGGATTCCCGGCCTCGTATCACTATCCGTAGTATATACCTACTTGGCCGGAAATCCTCATTTTCCCGGCCTCTGATGTAATGTACTATTACAAGTAACCACAATTCACTTTCCGTATTCTCAGCTCGTTTACTCACCCACCGAGCACCCCGAAGGGCCCCCCCAGCAGCCCCCCGCCGGCCGCCGGATCGACCCCCAAACAAGAAGCCCCACCTTCGAGCGCTGCTAGTGCACCCGCGCCAGAAGGTAAGACCTTATTCCTTTAAAAAACATTTTTTCATACAAATGATGAATATATTGATCACTAGCTTTTGCCCGCGACTACGTCCGCGTGGAACTTGGAAGTATGGAAGCAACCTCGTACAACACGATCGATATCCACCTAATCACCTTAATTAATAAAAGAGCGCCTAAGCAAATGTAAGAGCAATTGTGCTTTTGGTTTAATCATTACATTTTCTACAGGGTCATCAATGTCATCATAAATTACTTACTCACTTTTCAATCTTTCCTATCCTATGTCCTTCCTCGGATCTTAAACTATCTCTATGCCAAATTTCATCAAAATCGATTCAGCGGTTTAAGCGTTAAGAGGTTCTTAGTATGGAAGTATGGATTACAACCAACTTTTTGAAGTGAATAATACTCTTCCCTGAGTTCTAGAAAGTAACATAGCTATGCATGCTTTCAATGCGTGCAGTCGAAAATAAGTTAAAAATTATCAATGATAAATTTAAGTTGTAGGATTCAAATATATACCAATAAATAGCAATGGCCGTGTTCTAAGTAGTAACATTGATAGTAAAAGTTAAGAAACAATTCTGATCATAGAGAAAAAAATTGGGCAAGTGCGAGCCCGACTCGCGCATGAAGGGTTCCGTACCTATACATATATATAATCTTTAACAAGTTTGTTGTATGGGAGCCCCCCTTAAATATTTATTTTATTTTATTTTTAGTATTTGTTGTTATAGCGGCAATAGAAATACATCATCTGTGAAAATTTCAACTGTCTAGCTATCACCGTTGTTGAGATACAGCCTGGTGACAGGACAGACGGACGGACGGACGGACGGACGGACAGCGAAGTCTCAGTAATAGGGTCCCGTTTTTACCCTTTGGGTACGGAACCCTAAAAATCTAAAACATTCAGCATTTTTGAACGGATAAGGAGCCTTAACGCGTCAAAATATGAAGTATTTCAACCATTAACTCAGTTTCGTAACGAAATTTAGAAGGATACAACATAATTTTTGACAATAGCGCCATCTCCCTCTGTCCTGACCGGACACTTGCTGGAGAATCACTTCTACTGGCGAGAAGTACGCTTTGGTAGTTGAGTTTACGGGTGCGTCCGTACTAGGTGTAATTACGCGACGCGTAGAGCCAAACCACACTCTCCAAGCAAATGAACTGTCAAACCCACACAGACCATAATAATACTCCATGGTCAAACCAAACCAACTGACGCACTTTCTATGGTTTGACAGTTCATTTGCTTGGAAGAGTTACAACGGTTTGATTCTAGTTCCGCTGACACGCCAGTACTTTATTTTTCATTGAAATAATTAATACTGCCCACTGAGCTGTTACCTTTAAAGTCACCAAATGTCAGCGTCACTGGATGTAAACAAAGAGAAAACATGGCTAAAATATTAATAATTTTCGCATTAAAAAGTCAATTTTTTTCGGTAGGTTTAAATTTTTAAGAGAGGAAAGGAACGAAGGATTGAGTTAGCATTCTGATTAACGATAATTTGAAATTTGTTGTTGACGTAACGTTACTGTCATTTTATAATGCATATATTTTATCATATACATGACGCATATTCATTATTTCCATATGAAATCAGTTAGTAGCAGCACTATCTATAGCTACCTATATAAGTATGTTTGAAAGCAAATCGTCAGGCTATAACATCATTGTAACTGTTTTTTTTGGCATACGAGCCGGATGCCTTCTGGAAAGTGATTACCGTCACCCATAGACACATGTGCACACATAGACTCCTGCAACATCAGAGGAGTCACAAGTGCGTCGCCGCACAGGTGGGAGTACGCTCTTTTCTTGAAGGTTTGAAGGTCGTATCGGTCCGGTAATACCGCAAGCGACAATTCATTCCACAATGCAGACGTGTGAGACAGGAAATTTCTAAAAAAACGCACAGTTTGTGGACTGCCAACTATCTAAGTGGTGATGATGAAAGGATTGTCGCGTAGAGCGATGGCGGACAGATGCGGTACGAATCAATCCGAGCCTTCTGTTCTTGGCAAATGGAGAGTTCGACAAGCGAAATTGAACCAAAATAAGCATAATATTTGGATAAATCGAGATTGTATCGCAAACACAGTTTTATCAAATGTACGCTCGTTGCGGCTCATTTATATTCACTAATTTGCTCATTGGTTTCAAAATACTGCGGCAAGACTACTCAAATAATTTATTGAATCTTTGTTACAACAGAGAACACTCCAGAACAGAAACCAGAAGAAGGTCAGAAGGAAGGGGCAGCTGATGAAGGTCAGAAGGAAGGGGCTGCTGATGACGGTCAGAAGGAAGGAGCAGATGATGGAGGTCAGAAGGAAGAGGCAGCTGATGAAGGTCAGCAGGAAGGGGCAGCTGATGGAGGTCAGAAGGAAGAGGCAGCTGATGGAGGTCAGAAGGAAGAGGCAGCTGATGAAGGTCAGCAGGAAGGGGCTGCTGATGAAGGGAAATAGGAAGGGGAAGCTGATGAAGGGAAGAAGACAGACAGTGAAGAGAAGGGGCAGATGAATTAAATAAAATGTAATTTATTCGCCTTAAATTGTTATGACTTATTATTAAGTAAGTACCTTTTACGAAATGTTTTTCAAGTAAAGCCTGACCACTAATATATGAGGACTAGAGACCCGTTGCGGCGTCGAAACGCCGCTAGAATATGGAAATTCCGATAGTGTTACAGAAAGTATACCATTTTATTGATAACAAGTTTTTGGCAATCGAAGAATAGATTCTGTAAAAATATTCGTATATACAATGATGTTTTATAAACGTCAAAATATGCTAGGCTAGAGCCAGGCCTGATAGCCAACTGCTGGCTTCATCGTGACAACTTTTTCTACTCTTTTGTAAATAACTTGTGCATAAATGACGTGTGTATGTAGTTACCAGCAAACTTTTAGAACAAAAATGGCGGATCTGTGCATGTACATTTGTACGTAAATCGGCTACTGCGCAGTCAAGGTTATGCTCTAAAAGTTTGCCGGCAGTTGTAATGTGTTTCACAAATTCTTTCTTTTCTTCTTTCAACTCGTCTGTATTACCAACACGTCTTAATTGTTAACTCGTCCACATATCCAACTCGTCCACATTGCCAACTCGTCCATATTCCTAACTCGTCCATATTACCAACTCGTCTATATTACCAACTCGTCTATTCCAACTCGTTCACAATGCCAACTTGTTTCATTAATTTATTTGAATGGCGATTAAATCAGTTTAACTAAATTTTTTTCTGATTTGATTTTTTGTAAGCCTCGCTATTCAAAATATTCTATTCTTGAATGATGGTCAGTTTTTCCAGTCTTTTGAGCATGGGTCCAACTCGCACTAGACCAGCTTCTTTCTCCACATTTTGAATAGGTATGCGAAAAAAAGTATGCATATTAACATTTTTAAAAGAAAAACGACCTGGCAATTTATAGTATTGACATCATCATCATCATTTCAGCCATAGGACGTCCACTGCTGGACACAGGCCTTCTCAATAGACTTCCACATAGGCCGGATAGCAGCGAACCGCATCCAGTGACATAATAGCCCCAATAAAAAGGAAATTCAAAGTTGGCACAATATGTTTACTGTCATTCATTGTCAACAAACTGTAAAATTATTTTTGTATTTTGATACATGTTGTAAGTTTTGCGGATATTATGTTGCCGACTCAAAAATAATATTTCATCATGCTGAACAACTTGCTTACAGGTTTGAGTGCAATTTATTATTTGGTCATCTTGAGTCACAATAGGGATTACAGGTCACGTGGTCAAAGTCACGTGGTTAGCGCACAGCAGTTTTCTCAAATTCATTTTTCAGTACTTTTTCAGAAAAAAAATAAGAATCCAAGAGTTTCATGCAACTCTCCAGCATGAGACAAATTCATTTATCAAAATCGGACCATAACTGTAGATCTGATAGGGTGAACAAAAATCGGTCTGGCGTAATATATGTATGTAGATAGATTGTCAAGAAGGCGCTATTTATACACGATGATTCTTAATGATGATCAGGGGTAGAAAAATATTAATATTCAGTTAAAATTAAACTTAATAGGCGAGGTCTCACGCAATTACCTCACTATTTAATTAATAATTAAGTTGAACATAATTAAAACTAACAACCACACGATACATGGTCATCCTACATAAATTATTAAAGTAGGTACGATACCTACGTCAAGTCTCATCGCTTTGGCGGGAAATTTTACGAAATTTCTTACGACTTCACTATATCTATGCGACTTCATAAATTGTCATTGCCATTAATTTATTAAAAAGGTTGTAAGCTCACAGATACAGTAGGGTGACAAGGAATTTAAGACATAGAAAAATAAAAGTTTGTTTTCATGTAAAGCCTGACCAGAAATATAATTATGAGGATGCGCCATATTGCAGAATTTCACTGGAACTAATTTCTTACACTGGCAATGATTTTATGATGGTTTGTCAACAATGTCAATGTCATTCGTTGTGCTTTCTTTAAAAGACAAATATTTCAAATTATCCAAAAAAATGCCGAAAACCATTCACAGTCGTGAACGTAAGATTATAAATAAAGTATACACGTGTTTAGTACACGAAAAACAGTCAGGAAAAGAGTGCTTTCCATTAAATGATATTACGAGGTTAACATAGTGGAACTGACAGGTATTTAAACTAATGTAATTATAGGGCTTTACGATTGGTTGCAAAATTGTTGCCATATAAATCATGTGTGTATGTAAACACTTTATTGTACATAAAAACAAGAAAAACACATTACAAAAGAATAAACATGTACAAAGGCGAACTTATCCCTTTAAGGGATCTCTTCCAGTTAACCTTTGAGCAAATGAGTGCTAAACACAAATGTAAATGGTAGACAAACCAAGCAACATGTACAATACATAGGAGTATAACTAATACAATAATACACATGAAAATGCAAAAACCAACAGAGAGAGAGCTAGGCAACAGTCAATATAATAATATATATTACTTACATAATATCTATATAAATACATATATACATAATATTCAACATAAATATAATTATAATTATAACAAAAACCGCAACCTAATCATTCGTTCGACCGCCACAATTCCTTTAACTTCCCCTTGAGCGATGCTACGGACTGCGTCTGCCTTAGGGCGGGAGACAAATTATCTGGGGGCATGGTAGTGCCCCCGCCAAGACAAGCAAAAAAGATGCGGGGCACTACCTCTGGGGGCATGGTAGTGCCCCCGCCAAGACAAGCAAAAAAGATGCGGGGCACTACCTACCTTTTCTCGAACCGTTTAGTCTAATTTTCAAACCCTCATAGCTTTGGCCCAGTTAACACCAGAGCGCCCAAATTCACAGGTTAAGATGCTGTTAGGGAACATATAAAATGTACTTATATTCATTAATCTAGCTTTTATACTTTAGGTTTTATTGGTACCTAAAATACGCCGATTTTGCCACTCACTCACTGACGTATCAAAACCTCTCGGGTACTTCCCGATGACCTAGAAAGCTGAAATTTGGTATGTAAGCTAGTATTAGTACACTAACAATAGAATAATTCTGAAACTTGGAACTTTTACCCCCCAACCCCTTAAACTAGGGGATGAAAGTTTGTATGAGACTTTCGCAAATTTTGATACTAGAGGTCTGAAAATTTATACCTATTGGGCTCATTGTTATAAATAAAATACACATTCCAGGATTTTTGGAAAATCACCCCCCACCCTTAAAATAAGGGGATGAAAGTTTGTATGGGCTTTCCATAATGGGGGATAAAAGTGTACATATATGGGGCTAAACGTAAGTATTTTTTAAATACACAATTATTATTACTACTTACCTAGAAACACTTCAGCACAAAAAACATAAAAAAAACCTATAAATTAAAAATTACCTTACAAAAAGAAATGAGATCCCACCAAAAACATTTCATGTAAAATTGGCGGCCAAGACTCACATGCTCATAACGCTTTTGCTATTATTACTTCTTACTTAGAGACGCTAAGGCCCAAATAAATGAAAAAAAAACTGAACCTTACAAAAAGAAATGAGATCCCACAAAAAACATTTCATGTAAAATTGGCGGCCAAGACTCACATGCTCATAACGCTTTCGCTGTAAAAAAAGTTGTCAGATCCCTCGAAAAGCCAAGCCCCTAAGCCCTGAGTTTACTAATGCTACACTTTGGCTTCAAAAGTATGGCTTGGCCGTTTCATAAAGTACCGTAAATAAGTCTAACGGACTGTCCGGCCTATATGGTAAGGAATTAAGTTTATATATTTTATCATGAAGATATAAACTTAATTTCTTGATACCGTATGGGCCAGACGGTCCGTTGGACTTATTTACGTTATCTATGAAACGGCCAAGCCATACTTTTGAAGCCAAGGTGTAGCATTAGTAAACTCAGGGCTTAGGGGCTTGGCTTTTCGAGGGATCTGACAACTTTTTTTACAGCGAAAGCGTTATGAGCATGTGAGTCTTGGCCGCCAATTTTACATGAAATGTTTTTTGTGGGATTCCATAATTTCACGGCGCGCACAGCAAAAGACATATCGTAAACGTGAGATGTATGTGGTGGGATAGATAGAGTCAGATTCGCACTCGACCGCAGGCGATGGCCACTACCATCCACCATGTAAGAGAACTTCTCTGCAAGGTAAGGAGGAGAAGAAGGAATGAAAAGGACATTATACAAAAGACAAAGACCGTGCAAGTCTCTATTACGCTGACGGATTGGAAGCCATTTAAGTTGAGCGCGGTATTGAGACACATGATCAAACTAGCGGAGACCAAATATGTACCTAAATACAGACGTTTTGTAGGCGTTCTAGCTTGTCAAGCAGCTCCCCCCGGAGATCCAGGAAAGCAACGTCACCGTAGTCGAGAAGTGTGAGTAAAAGAGAGCGGGCAAGCATGGTCTTCGTATGGAGAGGAAGGAAATTCTGCAGAAAATCATATAAATAGCGCCCTTTTGACATTTCTGGTGAGGCTTTAATTACGACTTCAACGTGACCGCCATCATTTACTGAGTTAGAAAAGTTGGTACCTGATCACCGATTAAAAATCATCGTGTATAAGACAGTTTGCGACTGTCAATATAGTCCGAAAAAATAATATTGGCAAGTGAACATTTTTTCTATTCTACTCGTGAACTTGGCCGAGGTTTGGCGAATATGATAGTATAATTTGATAGCAACAGATAAATGAAATTCATTCAACCTTTGACAACTTTAACTGTAAACGTCAGGGATGCTCAAATCGGGGGGCACGGCAGTGCCCCCGCCAAGTCGAGCGCGAAGCAAACACTGCCGTACCATCCTTTACTGGAACCATTTCACCGCATTTTCAGGCCCCTATTTGAGCACCTCTGGATAAGACCAGAACGCAGAAATTTTCGTCATCCAGTAAGCTATAATCACATACTTAAAATCCAAAATTTCAAGTCTGTAGGTCATTTAGTTCCGAAGTTAAGCGAAAGCAAAGTTTCGCATTTATGACACTCACTCACTCACTCATGATCATCAGTAAAGAACTAGTACTTCCCATAAATTCAGAGAGCTGAAATTTGGTACAGAGTTAGGGTTTAATGGCCACATAAAGCGAAAACTATAAAAATTGGCATGAAGGGTTCCGTACCATAAAACAAGTTTGGACGGACAGCGAAGTCTCAGTAATAGGGTCTCGTTTTTACGCTTTGGGTACGGAACCCTAAAAAATAGGATAATCGAAGATCTGGAGTACTCTGATTAGAAACCACAAGAGCCCAACCAAACTATTAGAGATCGACATACCGCCTTTACAAAAAATATTCAACTTGTTGTTGTGTTCGGATGGCCGCCGTTGCGACTGATCGTCTCTCCTGATGATGGATCGCGTACCGATTCGAAACATGTCGAGCGTTATTCGACTTCTACGACGTGAGTAAACCCGTTTAAGTATTTAAATATTCAACTTGGTGGGCCGCTTCATTTGATGTCAAAAATCCAAGGTCTGAAGTATTTTGACGACGCGTTTGGCTCGGTTTGTAGACACCTGCCTACTGAGCCGGCGGTCCCGGGTTCGAGTCCCGGCCAGGGCAAATAATTGTGTGATGAACTCGAATATTTGTGCTTGGGTCATGGTTGTTCTATGTATATATTTATCTACATAAGTATGTATATCGTCGTCTAGTACCCATAACACAAGCCTTCTAGAGCTTAATTTGGGACTAGATCGATTTGTGTGAGGTTGTCCGATATTTATTTATTTATTATTTATCTGATGAAGAACCCTCAGCTAGTCTCAGCTGTATTAGAGATATGGTAATGCCCCCTTCTACTATTGGTACATAAAAAAATCGACTGTCATTGCAAAAATCCAGCGTAGTGGGACACATCTTCTAATTTAATCTAGCCTATAGCGTCCCACAGCTGGGCGGGTTACGTATTACAATCCCGAAAGTTCATAATACCTACAGTTGAAATACCGATGGTCAAAATACCGAAAATCAAAATACCGAAAGTTCAAAAAGCCGATGTTCGATAAACCGAAGCTCAAATTACCTATTTTCAGAAAATCGAAAGTTCAAAATCTCGAAATTTCATAATCCCGAAATTTTTAAAATCTCGAAATTTTATAATCCCGAAAGTCAATGAGCACTTTAAAAGTGTCAGGTCACTAAACTAATCTGACTTTTCCGTGGAACCAATCTGCTCCGGCGCTGCGGGATGTTCAGCCCCTCCGCCCTAGCGTAAGAAAGTGCGGCACCTACGCCTCCGGGCTTTTATATACACTCTAGGGGTAGGACAGACAAGACCACGTGGAATCGGGATTGACAGCTTCGGTTCTGTGGCAAGTCGATTAAGAAAAGGCAAGAGTCCGGGAAAGTGGGAAATTATGACACTAAATATTCGATATTATGATAAAATATTCTGTCATGGACTGCCAACCGAACCGAACTTGTCTGGAACCGAAGCTGTCAACGGTCGCCTCCGCAGCTTCGGCTTTTTGGTCACCTTCGGCGACCAGCCTCAGCCGCTGCGACTCGCTTGATGCCTGCACTTTCTTACGCTAGGGCGGAGGGGCTGCACATCCCGCAGCGCCGGAGCAGATCGGTTCCACAGAAGAGTTCACTTATAAATAAGTAGTAAGTATAGTAGTAGGCAAGTAGGTTACGTAATTTACGTTAATATTCTTTGTATAAAATAAACATTAGAATCTGTAAGACTACAGAAATATAATCCTCGAGAGTTTAAATAATATTCCGGATTACAACCTTCAGGCAGGATCATAGTCTTCGGGATTATAATCTTCGGGATTGCAGTCTTCGGGATTACATTCTTCGGGATTACAGTCTTCGGGATTATAATATTCGGTATTTCATCCTTTCGATCAAACGTTCTTTCGGGATTTTAAACTTTCGGTCAAATAAACATTCGACATTTTAATTTTCGGCTTTCCGTCCATAGGTCTTATGAAATTCGGTATTTTGAACTTCGGCATTGTAATACGTACCCGCTGGGCGAATGCCTCCCCTTCTGCTTTTAATACGCATATAAATAAAATTAAAAGAAAACTCTGGATAAGACTAGACTGGCTTTTATACTTATACTTACAAGTTTACAAGAAGAAATAGTCGAACGATTAACTTTATTCTACTCGAACATTACATAAATTAAAAAAACAAATTACACCAAAATATTAATTTCGCTCAATATTTGGTCAAGATATAATGCATTGGACTAAGAGTGGCGGTGATACCCGCACACGTCGCTAGATGGCGCTGACTGTATTTTAAAACGCGCCTACGTTTGTTTTTACGATAATCTTATATGGCGAATTGGCAGCCGGCCGTGTTACAGTCGTCATAGATTAGAGTGTATTACTGGTAATAGATAGCTAACTTCACGTACATTTTGGTCCAGACTAAAGCGCCACGGAGCGGACACTTTTGTAACTAAGTTGGTGTATACATATCTATAGCTAGGAAAAGCAGCGACTGTATATATAGGTAGGTATACTCGATTGCGTTAGTATTATTTTCATATTTCGTCATTATCTATATATTTTCAGAAACGATTAAAACATATTATTGAAATAAAATTGCTAGTTATAAGATTTAGTAATAAGAATGACGTATATGGGGTAAATTAAATTCAGAAGAGACGGGCCCTTTGCGGATCCATGACGCAGACATATTTTTGGTATTTATTTTTTACCAGACTTCCAAAAAAGGAAGAGGTTCTCAGTTCGTCGATTACTCTAAGACGGCTGGATCGATTTATAAAATTCTACAGATGATGAAATGAAACTACTTCAAATTCACAATTTCATTATTTTCAGTCATGAATATACAAAAAAAATTGAGAAAGCTAGATAATTAAGTACCTGCCCCAATTCGTCAACCGAACGTGATTCAATAATAAAAACAACTTAATTTGTAATTATTTTCTACATATTTATTATATTATGAATCACAAATGCATTAATTTTATTATAGGTACGGGTGATTCCACTATCACGGGTACAATTATACAATATTTAGACTGGTAGTAAAGTAAAAACATTCTAAAAACACGATTGCTTGCTGTTCAACCGACTTCAATTTAGTTTTTTTAATAAATATGTAGGTATTTTAATGTTTGTTAATAAACGACGATTTCGGAAAAAAACAATTTCTTCTCATTGAAATAGGTAATTTTTGTAAAAAGTGATTATCTAAAGATGTGTTTCAGAACCTAAAAGAAAAAAAAAAACATTGCCGTACAAGAGGTTATAAGAGGTTCAAAGTTATATAGCGGGTTCAACCAAATCGACCTCCTCTGCAGATCGTAATAAAAAAACACATAAATCTATGATTTGTGAACCACTTACAGTGTGTTTCCTTTTCACAATAAAATACTAAGTATACATATACAGGGTGAGCAATCCAAATGGGTCAGTATGGAGGTTTTGGAAACCATAACAGATAGCGAAATCTTGGCTTAGGAACCATGACGTTGATTTTAGTAAAAAGAAAAACTGCATTCATATACTTACAAAAATACGTGTACTCGGCCCAGGAATCGAACCTGGACTTTTTGAAAAATTAAATTTCGTTATTTTCCTTTGAATATCGGTTATGTAGCTCTTAAATAGTAAATGTTACTAAGAAACATGATATCTAAAACTAATAAAATGCATTGTTTTTAAACAACGAAGTTTTATTTTTCAATACTTCAGTGCCGCCGCCGGCCCTTTGACTTTGTATGGGGAAGTTTTAATATTGTTTAAGTAATCGAACGAAATCTTATGTAAATATTAGACTGAAATGCCCACAATTTAAATATTTTGCAAAATAGCGTCATTAATATGATTCCCCCCCCCCCCCCCCCCCCCTGAAAAACCCAAAAATTTGTCCAGGCACACTTGAGTTATCTGATCTATCATTCTGGCCCATCAAAACTCAAATGAATTCAGTAAGAAATAAATCCAATCCATTCCAACTCCTTCACATTTTTTTTTTATATAATACAAGGGAGAGTAAGCAAGTAAAGTCCAGGTCAGGGGTTAGAGGAATCGTTGATGAGGAAAGTGACTACGAAACGAGTGGCGACGTGTCTCACAGTGACATGTGACACTTTGTATAGAGATTATAGTGTACCAAAGAAGAAGAACTGGTCCATAAAACAGAGGTACTAAAAAAATAAAAAAATAACTCTAGTAGTTCTATGAGTGGAAGACCTCGCGAGCTTGTTTTGAAATTTATATTCCTTTACGTTTCCATCACCAATATTTCCGCGATTTTGAAAAATTTAAAACTGAATCAACCAAAGAATATCTTCATACTTTCTCACGAAATTACAAGAAAATCAGTGAATAAGTGCGACCGGTACGCGAGAACAGCCGAAAATCTAGACAACTGGACATCCGCATATATACGAAAGAATGTTTGGCCAAGTTGTAACAGAGATGCTTCACTCGCTCTGTTGATAAAGCTTCGTGATTTTAACGTGCAGGTCTATTGGGCAGACTTTACTCGTCGCGTCGAGTGGATCTTCGGCTCGTGGCAGGATCTCTCAGTCCCGTGACTAGTGGTTTTCCGCACTTGTATCAAAATAAATTGAATGATAGTCTTTCAATTTACGTTATTGCTAACGAAAAATTTCGCGCTCGCTGCGCTCGTGTTTACATCCACTTTTATAATTTATTTATACCCTTCCTCTCGAAAAATTTCGCGCTCGCTACGCTAGCGTTTTCATCAGGTTCCATTGTGATATGAAACGTCTCCTCCAAAAATTTCTTGCTTCGCTCGCGTTTTCGTCGGACTATATTATGCACCGTACATTCCGAGTCTTTCAATTTACGTTACTGCTAACGAAAAATTCCGCGCTCGCTGCGCTTGCGTTTTCATTCACTTTTATTTTTACCCACAGACCACCCCCACTAGACGGTGCATGTAAGGCGACCCGTAGGCGACCCGCGCTCACCAACGATATGGTACGGCAGAACATTAAAGTATCAACACGGCGGCCACCGTTTAGTTGCGTCCATGTTTATGAGGTCTCTCTACACCACTTAACACTACAATTTACCATGTTATTTATTTAATTTCTTTTTTCGTTGACGTACGCATGGATCATAAACAAGGACGCAACTAAACGGTGGCCGCCGTGTTCATACTTTAATGTTCTGCCGTACCATATCGTTGGTGCGCGCGGGTCGCCTTACATGCTCCGTCTAGTGGGGGTTGTCTGTGTTTTTACCCTTCCACTAGAAAAATTTCGCGCTCGCTACGCTCGCGTTTTTACCCGGTTGCTATAGTGTTATAAAACGTTTCCTCCAAAAATTTCACCGTCGCTTCGCTCGCGTTTTCATCGGACTACTTATGTTATGGCCCGACGTCCATTCAAAAAAAAATCGCGCTCGCTACGCTCGCGTTTCCAACTCATTTTATTATAACATTTATGACTATATATAAGCCGAGCCTCCACCCCCTGTACACTTTCTATGTTTACGTGCTTGGTGAAGCTTCCTATCCTCTAGCAAGGCTGTACCGTAATTCCTTTTCCACATCCTGCATTGATATCAACTCGCCCTGCCCCCCCCCCCCCCTGGACCGTCGGCTGGCGACGCCCTTGCATTTGTTTATAAGTTTCACACCCTTATAACCCTGGTCCCCTTCGGTATAGGGCTTCAAGGTGTGCCTATGTGGCTCACCTCAGTTTTCCTCCCATAATTTATATTCAAAATCTTTTGTTATCAAATTATTTCTTATTCCTTTCATAATAAGAGGTGGATCATACAAAACATATATTTTCTTATTATCTACTTCGATGAAACCACCTTAATATACTTTTTTTCTTTCACATAACGTACACGTGTCTGTCTCATTAGCTCGTTTAATGCTGCCATGTTACTGGCATTTTGGTCGCTTACAGTGGCTACAACTTGCAGTCCAGTTTTCATTACTTGGGTTGTGACAACTTCGAGTTGTTTTTTTAAATCCATACTTTTGGTACTTCCCTTGCAAAATGAAAAAGCAACCGGTTGCTTGAATTTTTTAATCACCCCTCTCACCATAAAGACGAGTACATGATCGCAAAACTTCTTTTGCCTGTCCTCGCCATTATCAACAAACCCCGTGATTATGTCACTATTCTTGTCAAATGCGACATGGGGTGCTATTGACATTTCATCAAAGATAATTGAGCAGATCCTTTGATGTTTGGTTGGGCAGACGTTGCATATCTCATTAATGCCTGGATACAAATTGACTTTTTTAGGACTTTATCTAATGTGCTGCGTTTTGGTAAAATGCAAATCTTGCTAAGCAGTCTATACGCTTTTGGGCACGGCTTATATAAAGATAAGGCCAATTCTTTTTTTATCTAATGTAAACTTCCGTCCCCTTGCTTTTTTCCCAAATTGGCTGACTTGTATTGTAAAATAGTTATTTGTTATACAAGGGGGGAAAGTTGTATTTTACCCGCGAGTGTTTATTTGAAACACGAGCTAGCGAAAGGATCCTATGATTGACCACGAGCGAAGCGAGTGGTTCAAAATAGAATCCTGAGCGTAGCGAGTGTTTCAAAACACGAGACGTAAAATAACTTTTCACCCGTGTATAACACAAAACTTTTCACCTCACTACAGCGAGGAAAAAAGAAAAAGGGTTTGTACTATATCTTTGAAAAATATCTGCAATAATCAAACAATTTGCCATTTATTAAAACTAAGGTCTAATTAGCTTTCATGTAGGTATTTTAAACGGGATTTTTCAGAAAATAAGCTCATGTCCGCATTTTGCACGGTTTTCCGTAATTCCACAGGTGTTAATACGTCTTCGTCAATCGAATCACTCATTTTTAATCACTTTAAAAAAAAAACTAATAGAACTTACGAATATTTACTTGAAAATTTTTAAAAGTGTTGATTTCAGTTTTTTTTTAATTATTTCGAATGCGTTTTGTTCGAACTTGACTTACTTGGACTGTCAGAACATTTTATCCGTGTTTACAACAGAAATGAAGACTAATGCTGATATTTATGAATTAAAATCAAGTTGTATGACTGCATTTAGTGTTTTTTACTCAATGCAAGTCAGTCATTGTGATGTTCAATATTCAGCACTTTTAACGTTTTACGTTTTGTTACAAGTCAAATTTTACTTTAGCTGCGTTGAAACGTCAAAACTCTTTCTCCACATGTGGATAAAAAGCGATTTTCTCAATAGATATCAAACAAACAAACTGGGCTTTACGAGCTAGTGAGGTGAAAAAGCTTTTTGCTGCCGGTGGCAATTTTTTACTAAGAATTTCTATCGCTGCAGTTTTCATAATTTTTTCGGCATTTCTTTAGAGCCACTTTGGTCTCGGCTAGAGTGTCCCTTAACTCCCTCTCGACTTTGGACATGGGCTTTACATGCCTTGTCTTGCTGCTGAAATGATATAAATTACTAAATCATTATTCATTATACATATTCTACTTTTGAGTTTTTTAATTTATCAACATTTTAAACCATTAATACAAAGATCAAAGCTTAAAGCGCGGTCCAGCGTGTTAACCACTTCGCTACCCTAGCTACCGGTAATCCAGAGGTACTGGGTTCGATTCCCAGTCATTTCCACCAGGTAGCTCCTTTTTAAATTTTTCTTTACGCTTTGATATTAATTTCGCTCAATATTTGGTCAAGATATAATGCATTGGACTAAGAGTGGCGGTGATACCCGCACACGTCGCTAGATGGCGCTGACTGTATTTTAAAACGCGCCTACGTTTGTTTTTCCGATAATCTTATATGGCGAAGTGGCAACCGGCCGCGTTACAGTCGTTTACGACATTCTTCTACTGCGCTTGGAAACGTTTGCTAGGGATTAGGAGGGATTGTTTGCATTTCGTTGATTTCGCTTATTATTTCGTGAGGTTCGCTAAAGTGAATTAGCAGGTTGTTATAAAACAATATGCCCACGTTTCTTCAAAATGAAGTGAAATCCCACCAAAAACATTCTGTAAAAAACTAGCCAAGTCTCGATGGAGCTGCTTGTTTATCTCTAAAAAGTAATGAAATCTAGACAAATTCGTACCAAGTCTAAGCTTCCTTACTGCGATTTCTTTATTATTATAGTTAATGTTGTGTGACTTGGCCGTTGAAGGGTACACAAGGGTACAAAACCAGGTGCTCGATGACACCATTGCACCAATCTGTCGCCAGAACCGCAACAAGTCAATTTTGTTTACACGTAATGTTATATCTGTTGTAACTAGCTATGTTTGTTAAGCGAGATAATAGCCCATACTGGTATTGGGTGTCAGGAACGCCCGGCATGTTTCGAAATCGTAATGTGTTCTTCTACAGGGGCCTCCACGGCAAACCGTCCAGTGGACGTGCCCCGCGCCGTTCGTACCAATAAGGTCGATGTTGTCCGTGGATACTTATCACACAATTAAAATTACGTCAGCACTCGTTAAAATCAGCAAAGTTATTGAGCGTGGTGAAGCCTCTAATACAAATACTAACATCCATTCAATACAAACACAAAAAAACACATTTTTTTACACAGTACTATTAAGGTAAAAAAGGCCTTTCTGGCTGTAGTAGCAATATGTTCATACAGATAATTCAACATTAGAAAATAAAAGGCGCTTGCATATTCGTTTATGCGGGATGAAAAAGTCAGTCCTCTTTTTTGATGAAAAGCAAATTATAGAGCCAAGAGAGTAGCATTGGCGTTATAAAGGGGGGTGGCCGGGTGGGCCGTACCCACCCCAGTGTGGTCTAGTGCCCACCCCAGGATTTTGGGTTACCGATAGAAATTCATGGCTTCATCTCATAGGCCATGGCCACGCCCCCCGAGGGTTCCGTACACACTTTCCAGCCTTAAGTGGTTAAGTTAAGTTTGCACCTGGTATGTATATCGCTCCATACAAATGAGGTGCAAAGTTAACGCAACCAATCCCGTTTGTTGTATGGAAGCCCCCTTACATATTTATTTTATTTTATTTTTAGTATTTGTTGTTATAGCGGCAATAGAAATACATCATCTGTGTAAATTTCAACTGTCTAGCTATCACCGTTCTTGAGATACAGCCTGGTGACACACGGTCGGACGGTCTATAACAAGTTTGTTGTATGGGAGCCCCCCTTAAATATTTATTTTATTTTATTTTTTGTTATAGCGGCAATAGAAATACAGCATCTGTGAAAATTTTAACTGTCTAGCTACCGTTCATATAGTATCACCGTTCTTGAGATACAGCCTGGTGACAGACGGACGGACGGACAGCGAAGTCTCAGTAATAGGGTCCCGTTTTTACCCTTTGGGTACGGAACCCTAAAAATGTACATGCGTTTTATAAGCAATTAAATTTCCTACAAGTTTAATTTGATACTCATTTTCCTAGACTAGTCCGTAACTGAATTACAGCGTTCTAAAGCCAGAACTTTGAAAATATTCCGGAAAATGCGACTCTTACCCATAATATGATATTAATATTAATAATATCTCCGTAACTAACCGTCCATGAAAGAAATGTTGAAAAGTAAATTACCTATATGTAGTGAATTTAATTCTCTTTAACGTTGCCCAACCTTTTTTTTTCTAACTAAAATGCTCCTAAGCGAAGATATAAACCAGAAGTTTGTGTTTGAGTTGGAAATTGCGATTATTTAACTATCTGTCCCAGAAACAAAATGTAAAATATGGTAAATTTAACTCTCTACAACATTGTTTCAGCTTTTCTACCTAAAATGCTCCTAAAGGAAGATATAAGCAAATATCTGAAGAAAGTGCCGGTTTTTAGGGTTCCGTAGTCAACTAGGAACCCTTATAGTTTCGCCATGTCCGTCTCCGTGATCATTAGTACTAGAAAGCTGAAATTTGTTATGAGTATGTGTATGTATAACGCCGACAGAACAGTAATTTAAAATTAAAAAAAAAAAAAATTCGGGTACCTCTGGAGCACCTAAAGCGGGGGTGATTTTTTTTTTCTTTTCAACACTAGTGTGTGGGGTGTCGTTGAATAGTTCTTGTAAAAATAATCCCACCAAAAACATTTCATGTAAAATTGACGGCCAAGACTCACATTCTCATAACGCTTTCGCTGTAAAAAAGTTATCAGATCCCAGGAAAAGCCAAGGCCCTAAGCCCCGACTTTACTAACCCCACCACCTTGGTTTAAAAAGTATGGCATCAACTGGCTTCAAGCCCCTAAACCCGGAGTTTACTAACCCTACACCTTTGTTTCAAAAGTATGGCTTGGCCGTTTCATAGAGTACCGTAAATAAGTCCAACGGACCGTCTGGCCCATATGGTATCAAGAAACTAAGTTTATGTCTTTGATAATATTATACTTATAAACTTAATTCCTTACGATATAGGCCGGACAGTCCGCTAGACTTATTTACGGTAGTCTATGAAACGGCCAAGCCATACTTTTGAAACAAAGGTGTAGGGTTAGTAAACTCCGGGTTTAGGGGCTTGAAGCCAGTTGATGCCATACTTTTTAAACCAAGGTGGTGGGGTTAGTAAAGTCGGGGCTTAGGGCCTTGGCTTTTCCTGGGATCTGATAACTTTTTTACAGCGAAAGCGTTATGAGAATGTGAGTCTTGGCCGTCAATTTTACATGAAATGTTTTTGGTGGGATCTCATTTCTTTTTGTAAGGTGCTTTAGTTTTTTTAATTTTTTTGGGCTGTAGGGTTTCTTGAGCGTCAACTGAAGTAGACAATTGTGTATTTAAGAAATACTTAAGTTTAGCCCCATATATATATACACTTTTATCCCCTATTATGGGAAACCCATACAAACTTCCATCCCCTTATTTAAAGGGTGGGGGGTGATTTTTTAAAAGTCCTACAATATGTATTTGATTTATAACAATGAGTCCCTATAGGTTTCAATTTTCAGACCTCTAGTATCAAAATTTGCGGAAGTTTCATACAAACTTCCATCCCCTAGTTTAAGGGGTTGGGGGGTAAAAGTTCCAAGTTTTAGAATTATTTTGTTGTTTGTGTACTAATACTAGCTTACATACCAAATTTCAGCTTTCTAGGTCATCGGGAAGTACCCCAGAGGTTTTGATACGTCAGTGAGTGAGTGGCAAAATCGGCGTATTTTAGGTACCTATAAAACCTAAAGTATAAAAGCTAGATCAATTAAATTTAGTACATTTTATATGTTTGCTAACTGCATCTTAACCTGAGAATTTGGGCGCTCTAGTGTTAACTGGGACGAAACTATGAGGGTTTGAATATGAGACGAAACGGTTCGAGAAAAGGTAGGTAGTGCCCCCTTCTTTTTTGTTCGTCTTGGCGGGGGCACTACCGTGCCCCCAGATAGAGGTCTTCTAACATTATTTTTTGATAAAGTCCGCAGTTTTGTAAATATTCGCTCCTAAAACAAAAAAAATAGTGCCCCCCCTCTAACTTTTCAACCACGAGTCAAAAAAATTCGGAAAAATTCATGAATAATGACGCCTTATAACTACTTTCAATGAAAACTATATTGAATAAAATCAGTCGAGCCATTTTTGAGTTATCGCCAAATTTCATATTTTTTCTTTAAAAGGTCGTAAGTTGACTTCCAGAAGGTAATAAGTGATTACAGTTTCTAGGGCGTTTACGACCTTTTTATAGAGCTTAAAATCTTTCTTAACGTAAACCTCGGGCTTAAAACAGCAGTTTATTGTGAAGGATGAGCAACTACGGAACCCTACACTGAGCGTGGCCCGACATGCTCTTGGCCGGATTTTTTTCAATATGGCGGCGGGCGCGGTGGCGGGGGAATTGTGCATCTTGCATTTTAAACACTCACTACTCATCTTAGGCAACGTATCAAAAATTCGAAATTACCGGACCGTTTGCAAGGTCACCCATAGTACTTTAGTCTCTATTCACCGAACTTCTATACTATGTATACTCTATGCGTTGTAATTTACAAGAATATTGCTAGCTCAGAATTGTTACGAACGGTAAGTAAAAACCCTTTTAAGTTGAACGTAAGTAGGGTCAAACCACGCAAATTTTTCCACGCAAATTAACTGTCAAACCATGCCAAGTGCGTCAGTTTGTATGGTATGAGTATGACAGTTCATTCGCTTGGAAAAGTTGCCGTGGTTGGACTCTACGTCTTCTAAAATTCGTGCGTCACAATATTCATGGAAATCGATTTAAGGAAAATTGTTCATGTGACAGTAGCGGCCTATTTCAAGGTAAAACCATTAAATTAATCTTATTAAAGCTATCGTGACACAACTTCAACTTAAATATTGACACAAAGGTAAATTATTAATGACAAATGTAATGTGATCCACTGCAATGTAAGCAGGACTCGAACCTGCGACTGCGACCCTACGTTTCCAACTGCGCGTTACGTTATTTCCACATTAAAAACAGAATCGATACCTATTTAAGCAGTACGTATAATTGAGGAAAATTATATGAACAGTAAAACTAGCTTAGTAAATTTTATATTATCTAAGGAGCACGGCAGCGCCCCCGCCACGTCGCAAAATGTATCACCCCGGTGAGGTTACCGCACGAAGTCGTACACGGCGGGGAAAAACGTTTACATCTTTTTAGGTTTCCGTCATTGGCGTATCTAAGATTATTTTTCAGGTGACGCCTGGGTGGGGCCTGGGTGGGGCCAGGCCATGGCCTATGAGTTGAAGTCATGAATTTCTATGGTTAGCCCAAAATCCTGGGGTGGGCATTAGACCATATTGGGGTGGGCACGGCCCACCCGGCCACCCCCACCCCCCTAAATACGACAATGGGTTCCGTACCCAAAGGTGAAAAAATGGGACCCAATTACTAAGCCTCCGCCTACCGTCCGTCTGTACGTCTGCCACCAGGCTGTGTCTCATGAACCGTGATAGTTGTTAGCGCGAGCTAACTTAAGTTTGCACCTGGTATGTATGGCGCCGCATACAAATGAGGTGCAAAGTTAACGCAACCGATCACGTTTGTTGTATGGGAGCCCCAATTAAAGATTTATTTTATTCTGTGTTTAGTATTTGGTTGTTATAGCGGCTACAGAAATACATACTTAATCTGTGAAAACTTCAACTGTCTAGCTATCACGGTCATGAGATACGGCCTGGTGACACACGGACGGACAGTGGAGGTTTAGTAACAGGGTCCCGTTTTTACCATTTGGGTACGGAACCCTAAAAAGCTAGTTTTATGCGGATGAAGTATAAATCTGCTAGTTTTGATTATAAAATGAAATGCCGTCGCAAATATACGAGCTTTCTTTAGTTACTGACGTCGCTGAGCCCTCTGAGGTCATTACGGGGATTAACATTTTTTTTATGTTCAATTGTTTTTTTTATGACACATTTCCGGGCTTGACGCGGTGGCTTATACCTGGTGTGGTACCTACTTACCGCTGTGACTGATATACCTATGTAGGTATCTACATCTTTTACTATTATAAAATACTAGATTTGTATTGAAAATCAGTATTCTAAAGAGGGGTCATGATTTCAGGAAAAATCTTAATAGCGTGATGCAGGATCGTATATTGTATGGGCGTGCGGCGCCATGCCAACCTGGCGCCATCTGTTGTTCATAATTTCCTGGAGGAATAAAAGACATCAAAAACCTCACTGGAATTGCCAGAGATTACTTGGAGAAGGCTAACTTCAACCTTTAAATTTAATTTAATTAATTGTACCTATTGTATATCCAGTGACTGAAATGCCATACGATAATTAAATAAATTTCCTGGACAAATTTTAACCAATTTCGGTACAGGGACAGCAGGACATCCAAAGATCGTTATAGGACACTTTTTACCCGACTATAGTACTTATAAAAAAAAATACTTGTACGAAGTTGCACCTTCCAGCAGGGACATAAAGTCAGACTCAAAAGTAACCAAAATCTAATTAATTGAATCAGGCGTTATACTTTACGTAAATCCAATAAAATGAATCCATAAGTTTTTCCCCGACTATGATAAAAAATTGGGCAAGTGCGAGTCCGACTCGCGCATGAAGGGTTCCGTACCATAATTTGTAAGAAGTTTGTTGTATGGGGGCTCCCTTAAATATTTATTAAATTTATTTTTAGTATTTGTTGTTATAGCGGCAATAGAAATACAAATCATCTGTGAACTTTTCAACTGTCTAGCTATCACCGTTCTTGAGATACAGCCTGGTGACAGACGGACGGACGGACGGACGGACAGCGAAGTCTCAGTAATAGGGACCCGTTTTTACCCTTTGGGTACGGAACCCTAAAAAGTATAAGCGGACGAATCTAGTATGAGTATAAACTATGAGAAATGCTCGGCTGTAGTTTTCGACAAGTCCTCAGGGTCCTCATTTACGTCTCTGGACGTACTGTGCGTGAAAGTGTTATAATAGTATAGACGCGACTGTGCTCACGTAGGACGACAAAAATTAGACTGTGTAATAATGACATCAAATCTGCTGATCCCGATTTCCACCGGCTTGTGCATTTCAGGGTATTAATCGGCACTATTATTTTACAGATTCAACCCCTTTAGAGCCTTATCACACTTGCGATTTGCGAGCGAGTTTTCTATACAAATAAGCGACGCGGCGAGCTCGCTGCGTGATCGCCTTCATACAAAAGTCGCTCGCAAATCGCAAGTGTGATAAGGCCGTTAGTGGATAACTTCTTGGTTAGTTACTTAGTAATTATTGTTCTGTATTGAATTTGTAAACTTTTTTTTGGTGTGCAATAAAGCATTTTGTATTTGTATTTGTAATCTATACTAAGTATTATAAAATTCTGTACATATCGATACCTTTGGGTTCAATTGGGGTAAAGGACAAAACGCTGGTTTTGAGGAGAAGCAAAAAACTGTTTTATTTTACAAAAAATGGCTATACTTTTTTTGTTTCTCGACCTATATTTTTGACATGTATATGAAATATATTTGAATCGTCCATATCTTTAACCTTTTATGACAGTTATTCCTGTAAACAATGAATTATGGAAGTTAGATGTCCTTTACAACTGGTAAAAATGCTATCAATGTCATTTACACCCGTGACTTTTTGGGGTATTTGGAAATGATGGGGTTGTAAATGACGGTCTCAGATGACTTTAGTCTAATTTCGGGGCGTAAAGTTAATAGCTATGTAATAAAAATGGACAGTTTTCAACTTAATTTACATTAAAGAGACTTGAAAAATGTATTATAAAGATAATGAATTCAGCTAGGCATGTCCAGATTATATTTAAAATGAATATTTTTTGGAAAACGCAATAATAACTATGAAAGAACTAACGATTTTGTAATCAGATTTGAAATAAAAAAAAATATTAATTGTTTGTAAACTGACAAGATTGCGGGAACAAGGAGGGAAATAATGTCATACTAGTGTTCTACTCTCTTCCAATAGCACTAAATAATAGTAATGGAAATGACAGAGTGGCTAATGATTATCGACATTAGGATGTCAAACATCATTAGGACGAGTACGTAGTGTGTAAAATACTGTAAATGTAAACAATAAGTATAATAGTATGAAAAATAATGCAGTCTTGCGTACATAATGACAGTAACATTAAAAAATCTTACTACTAGGTCTTATTTTAATTAGTAATATTTGTACCTCATGAGAAAAGTCACGGTACAAGTATTATTTATTTAGATTCACGTAACTTGTACCATTTTCCACTATACATTTCCATTAGGGTTTATTGCCCAAATTTAAAACAAAAAACTTACTGGTTTCAACGATTGTTGAATATAGACATATAAAAACTTAACAGATCTTAATGGACGTATTATTTCTTTATAAATTCGTAGCAATATGTTTCAAACACTTTATAAACCTTACGCTGTTTTTTACCCTGCAATCCCTTCATTCACGATTAACTACAATAAAATGTTAGAGACTAATCGAAATATTAAATTATAAATACTTATAATTATATCAGGGACTGGAACCGGTAACCGGAATTCATACAAATATAATTTATTTGTATGAATTCCCGGTATCGGATTAAAGCTTTCCTTTGTTTTTCGTTTATTATTTTATATTTAATCGAACAATATAAACATACGTATTCGTCATTTAATACATGATTGAGTCCCGTATAAAGAGCATAAAATATTGGGTTATTGCTGCAAATACCGGTTCCGGTCCCTGCTATATATAGGTAGGTACCTAAAAGAAACAGTTTAAACTTATTATTGCTCTTCTACTCACTCTCGATCTCATCTTCTTCGTCAGTTTCTGGAAGTTTAAACTGTTTCTATTAGGTACCTATATATAGCAGGGACCGGAACCGGTATTTGCAGCAATAACTCAATATTTTATGCTCTTTATACGGGACTCAATCATGTATTAAATGACGAATACGTATGTTAACCAGTATTGTCAGATTAAATATAAAATAATAAACGAAAAACAAAAGAAAGCTTTTATCCGATACCGGGAATTCATACAAATATAAATTATATTAGTATGAATTCCGGTTACCGGTTCCAGTCCCTGATATAATTATAAGTATTTATAATTTAATATTTCGATTAGTCTCTAACATTTTATTGTAGTTAATCGTGAATGAAGGGATTGCAGGGTAAAAAACAGCGTAAGGTTTATAAAGTGTTTGAAACATATTGCTACGAATTTATAAAGAAATAATACGTCCATTAAGATCTGTTAAGTTTTTATATGTCTATATTCAACAATCGTTGAAACCAGTAAGTTTTTTGTTTTAAATTTGGGCAATAAACCCTAATGGAAATGTATAGTGGAAAATGGTACAAGTTACGTGAATCTAAATAAATAATACTTGTACCGTGACTTTTCTCATGAGGTACAAATATTACTAATTAAAATAAGACCTAGTAGTAAGATTTTTTAATGTTACTGTCATTATGTACGCAAGACTGCATTATTTTTCATACTATTATACTTATTGTTTACATTTACAGTATTTTACACACTACGTACTCGTCCTAATGATGTTTGACATCCTAATGTCGATAATCATTAGCCACTCTGTCATTTCCATTACTATTATTTAGTGCTATTGGAAGAGAGTAGAACACTAGTATGACATTATTTCCCTCCTTGTTCCCGCAATCTTGTCAGTTTACAAACAATTAATATTTTTTTTTATTTCAAATCTGATTACAAAATCGTTAGTTCTTTCATAGTTATTATTGCGTTTTCCAAAAAATATTCATTTTAAATATAATCTGGACATGCCTAGCTGAATTCATTATCTTTATAATACATTTTTCAAGTCTCTTTAATGTAAATTAAGTTGAAAACTGTCCATTTTTATTACATAGCTATTAACTTTACGCCCCGAAATTAGACTAAAGTCATCTGAGACCGTCATTTACAACCCCATCATTTCCAAATACCCCAAAAAGTCACGGGTGTAAATGACATTGATAGCATTTTTACCAGTTGTAAAGGACATCTAACTTCCATAATTCATTGTTTACAGGAATAACTGTCATAAAAGGTAAAAGCTATGGACGATTCAAATATATTTCATATACATGTCAAAAATATAGGTCGAGAAACAAAAAAAGTATAGCCATTTTTTGTAAAATAAAACAGTTTTTTTGCTTCTCCTCAAAACCAGCGTTTTGTCCTTTACCCCAATTGAACCCAAAGGTATCGATTAGATTTAAGGCAGGTTTTAAAGGACAATTAAAACACTACTTGCCCTTTACAGCCGTTTTCGGTTTATCAAATTACGGTATGTAAACAAGTATAATAATTCGAAGGTAGGTCGTAAGGGACATGTAAAGGAATACATGTCCTTTACAACCTACTTAATTCTATCAAAAAATGGTGTAATCATTTTTAAGGAGGTCGTAAAGGACAACTAAAATAATACATGCCCTTTACAACCCTTATTCGGTTTATCAAATTCGAGTATCATAATTTGAATGCAGGTCGTAAAGGACAAGTAAAAGAAAACATGTCCTTAACGCCCATTTCGACTATGCGCTAATGGAAAGTAATCGTGAGAAATTAAGGGCTTAAAGGTTACCAAGAAAAAAATACGTCATCTACGACAGTATTAATATTTACCGGTTTACTTTACGATACACCTTTTAATTCGTAATTTATAACTGGACACTTACGTCCCTTAACCTGAGCTAGATTTGCGAACATGATGAATAAAAACTGGGTCGTAAAGGCATTTTTTTTAAAGCTATCGAAATTTTAACTACACAGAACGATAGAGCTTGAAATTCTGAACAAAACTATATATATAACTCATTTTCGCCAAAATGTCCTTTACGCCAATTGAACCCAAAGGTATCGATATTATTATTGTAAAATCATCATCTGTTTTCATAATTTCCTTGGTCGAAACGGCTGGACAAATAACCAATTTTGGTACAGGGACAACTGGACATCCAAAGATGGTTATAGGATAATTTTTATCCGTCTACGGCAAAGAAAAAAATTGGGCAAGTGCGAGTCCGACTCGCGCATGAAGGGTTCCGTACCTATACATATATATAATCTATAACAAGTTTGTTGTATGGGAGCCCCCTTAAATATTTATTTTATTTTGTTTTTAGTATTTGTTGTTATAGCGGCAATAGAAATACATCATCTGTGAAAATTTCAACTGTCTAGCTATCACCGTTCTTGAGATACAGCCTGGTGACAGACGGACGGACGAACGGACAGACGGACGGACGGACGGACAGACGGACTGCGAAGTCTCAGTAATAGGGTCCCGTTTTTACCCTTTGGGTACGGAACCCTAAAAATATGCGGACGAAGTTGCGAGCACCTCCTACCTCCTAGCACTTCGGCCGTGATTCTTTTTCTTTACCGTAAGCTCGGGGTACTTTGACCCTTATAAAAATGCATGCATTTTATTGAGTCCATAAATTTAAAAAAATCCGACCATTTGCGAGTTGACTCGCGCACCGAGGGCTCCGTACAATGGTAGATTAGTCAAATCAAGTACCCATGGTTTTCTATGGGTGGACAAAGTAACCTTGTAGGGTCAAAGTACCCATAGTCGATTTAAAAGTATCCTATAACCATCTTTCGGTATCCAGCTAGCCCTGTACCGAAATTGGTTAAATTTGAGGACGCGTTTGGCTCGGTTTGTAGACACCTGCCTATACTGAGCCGGCGGTCCCGGGTTCGAATCCCGGCCAGGGCAAATATTTGTGTGATGAGCTCGAATATTTGTGCTTGAATCATGGTTGTTCTATGTATTTAAGTATATATTTATCTATATAAGTATATATATCCTCGTCTAGTACCCATAACACAAGCCTTCTTGAGCTTAATTTGGGACTAGATCGATTTGTGTGAGGTTGTCCGATATCCGTATACCCGATTCTGGGTAATAATAATAACAATAACCTAACTTAAGATTTTAATTGAATAAAGGAGAAAATAATAATAATAATAATCGTTTATTTGAGACAACTAAGAGGTCCATACGTGTGAGTTACAAACTTTTATTAAACTATGTTAGTTTCCTTATTGTCATATGACACACAACCTTTGAAATGCTCAATCCAGTGCTTTTGTATTGGACATTCACACATACGATCAGCTATCATTTTCAGAGAAAGAGGTTGTGAGAAGAGCCCAGATAGCAAAAGAAGCGGTGAAGCGGCTAGAGAAGATCTGGAGGAACAGAGGTACCAGCAGGAAAACGAAAACAACGCTGATGAGAACCCTGATCTTCTCTTTATTTCTATACGCTTCAGAAACCTGGACCCTTAAGGCACGCATTCGGAACAGGATTGACGCATTCGAAATGTGGTGCTGGCGAAAAATGCTAGGAATCTCTTGGACGGCACGTCGCACAAATACGTCGATCCTGGCCGAACTGAAGATCAAGTGCCGCTTATCGACCATTTGCCTCCAGCGGATCCTGCAATATTTCGGTCACGTGGCTAGACGCGAGCCAGATAGTTTGGAAAAGCTCATTGTAGTTGGCCACGTGGAAGGAAAAAGGGCCCGTGGGAGATCACCGACCCGATGGACCGATGCCGTGAAAGAAGCCTGTCAGGAAAATCTACAGGCGTCAATCCGGAAGGCGGAAAACCGTGTGGAGTGGAGAGCTTTGGTGCAACAGATAACGGCCTCAAATGGTCACGACCCTCAGTCATGAGGAAGCGAGGAAGAAGAAGATTACTTTCAGAATGCTGTTGCCACTGTTCCTTAGCCGCCCTTGCAACGAGGCATATTTTTACGCATTATGGCGTGGAACCCGTCGACGCGGGCACTCACGAACATACCTGACGCGCTGCAGCGGCGCGGCAGTCCCATCAGCATCCTGAAAGCATTGTTGTAGAGAACGCGTAGGGAGTCGTATGCCCTTCTAGTGTACTGAACCCATAAGCCACCCGAGTAAAAAGTCTGGCAAAATGCTCTAAACAGTGTTATTTTAACTTCCCAAGTGCATCGGGTGAACCTACGGGCGAGCATATTGCTTCTCACGGCCAACGCCCTACGCTCCCTCTCCATGTCAGCATCATCAGACAAGCTTTCTGTAATAATGTGCCCCAAGTATTTAAATTGCTGAACTACACACAGATAATGAGAGGATAAAAACAATTGTACCATGGAGATTCATCCTGAAAGGTTTTTATTTCAGGATTAATCTCCGTAGAAAACTAATGTTATAATTGTATTGTATATTGTAACCTTTTACCAAAATAATTGCATGTTGGGGTGGAAAGAATCTCGAGTGGCGAACACATATTTGAAGATGAAGCGTAGGTAGCCAGAAACCACCCCCCTCCTCACCCTCCACAGCCCCTGAAGTAGTCCGACGAGCTAGTAAAGGTCGCGGGAAGCTCTAGCAGTCTACGACATCCTTGTGGGAGTCTTAGTCAATAGTACTGTCAATAATAGCGATCAGTATTCATAGAATTTACCGTTACAATTATCGTGAAGTGATCTGCTTTACATCTAACCGATAATCAGGCCACCTTTATTTACAAATCACTGAAAAAAGTCCCACACTCCATGGAAACATCAGCTTAAGGTCAAAATTAGCAAGATTGAGAGTTATTTTATTTATTTACCCCAAACGCACCGGCGTTTAGTTAGTCGAGCGCGCATCGCCGCGGCAGCTGCACGCGTTGAAAACTAAAACTAAATCGCGTCAAACTAAAACTAAACTAATTTTCGCTGCAGAGCTTTAGTAGTTTAATCCATCAATGAAGTTAAATGCTGAACTGATAAACTAAATTTAAACGTGTGTTTGACAACTAAAAATCGTAAATTCAGTGTTTTTTTTTAATTGATTGTAAAGCGGTTATTTGGCTACCGCTATAGATATCAAACATATTTTTTATATATCGGTAAACGATGAAAGGCCAAGCGAAGAGGTTCGTGGACCACAAGGGGCAGGCGCACGAGATAGGGCTCAAGAAGCCGGGGAAGCAGAAAGAGAAGACGAAGACAGACGAAGTGGGATTCCTGCAACTGGTGAGCTATTTTTGGAATGAACTTGGCCGTGTTTGTAGAGTTAGGAACTTTTTTTATCGTGTTCGCGGGAATGTCGCGCAAATGTATAATGTCTCCGCTATGGACGCATTCATGATAAGACGTAAAAACAAAACAAGGTATAAATGCTTCAAATTTTCATTTGTCCGAAAAATATTTTTTCCTGAAGCCAGTAATATTTTCAGGATTTAATGAACATCGTTTTAAAAAAAAAACATTAGTTGTTCGTTATAAAATAATTCTGGAAAAATAACAGTTTTGGAAAAAAAACGGCTTTCGGACAAATGAAAATTTGGCGAAACGTTACAGATGGGAAACAAAAATTAGTGTTTCAGATAGGTTACCCTATTATAGCCCAAAGGTCTCAAAAACCATCCCCAATAATTCAGCTATTTAGGTACGTTAGTGAAAACCTCTGTCAGTTTATGAAACTGACAGGACCATAAACTTTGTTTTACATAAGTAGTTGTAAATGAATATTAGGAAAATTAATAGTTAAATTATAAGATAAGTATTGTCTTCGTTGGTACTTTGAAGATTTGCAAAGTGCATGCTGCTGTTTAAATATTGCTTAATTTGTGCAAGTTTCTCACGGGATACAGTAATTTTGTACCTAATGATGAACACGGAACAGCAACGGCACACCACCTGAAATAAAAATATTTATATTCCTAGTTCAACATTCAATCACATATAATTAACACATAACCAAAATCAATTAATACTAAGTTATAATATGGCAGAGTTACATTTTTGCCAATGAACAATCTAAGAACAGAAAAAATAAAAACCGGCCAAGTGCGAGTCGGACTCGCGCACCGAGGGTTCCGTACAAACACTTTCCATCCCTAAGTGGTTAAGTTAAGTTTGCACCTGGTATGTATAGCGCCCCGTATAAATTAGGTGCAAAGTTAGGTATTAAAAAAAAAATTTATGGTTTTCGTAATTATTCCTTTATCTATGCTATAAGACGTTGCTTCGTACCAAATTTCAAGATTCTGAGTTCACGGGAAGCACCCTGTAGGTTTTGATTCCCTTGCAAGTGTCGAAAATTTGCAAATTAGGTGCAAAGTTAGGTATTAAAAATTTTTTTTATGGTTTTCGTAATTATTCCTTTATCTATGCTATAAGACGTTGCTTCGTACCAAATTTCAAGATTCTGAGTTCACGGGAAGCACCCTGTAGGTTTTGATTCCCTTGCAAGTGTCGAAAATTTGCGGCATAAACGGCTGTATCTTTTGATTGCGCTGGCTTAGAAGTTTGATTTTTTCACAGCTTCAAGGAACAGTAGACCTGAGTAATTGATATAAATTTCAGCTTCATACGTCCACGCGTTCCTGAGAAAAAGGGTCTTGACAGACGGACGGACAGACGGACAACAAAGTGATCCTATAAGGGTTCCGTTTTTTCCTTTTGAGGTACGGAACCCTAAAAACAGATTACTTACAGATAAAGTGAGTAAAAAATTGTCCTAACCCATAACGTAACATAACATTTATATTATTATGTAAACGTCAAAGCACATATCGATAACTTAGTTCACACTCGTACTGATTACAATTATTTTTCTAATGATATTGAAACCACATAGAGTTGTGCACTAACGTCCTAATTATTTAAACCTTGTTATTTTTATAATTGAGTTTTTAATTATTAAGTCATGAATTTAATGTACATAAATAGTATTTAATATATTATAAGAAGTCGTTACAGATTTTTTAATTTTTAGTTATAGGAAAGTCTTCTTGCAGACAAAGTGTCATAAGAGCTTCGCAGGGTTTATGATTATTGTTAGTACTGTAATAAAAGAGATAGGTAGTATATCTCGCGCGAGAGAGTCGCATGTCGCAGTGTGCTAGAGGTGCAGGTTATGCCAATAAATTTGCAAACAATATTCGACTCCAAAAAGACCTAGAGGGAGACCTAAGACCACCTGGACAAATGTGTTGCTGACAGACATAAAATAATGCGATGTTTCCGAAGACGACATCAGGGATAGGGCGAAGTGGAGGAGGAAGATAAGGAAGGCTGACCCCACCACCATGTGGGATACATAGTCGGGAAGAGAGAGAGATTATCGAGCAGCAAAGAGGACACGTTTGATTGAACACATTACATAAGTCCGTTAGTTAATCCTTTTTTTTTGCCGACATTTCTATGTGTGTTTCAAAAGCAGTTCATAAATGACAGAGTTCAGAGGTAAATTAACAACAAGGAAAAATACGTCGGCTTGATAACATACTCGTTTTTGAAACTGGTAAGAAAATAAAACAGCACAAGATGTGTTTTTCGGCGTTTTTTTTATAGGTTCGGAAACCGCGATAAAGAATTATGAGATACTATTTGCGCCGCGCGGTGTTACCCACTCTTCCCACGGGAACACTAAATTTTTTGGGATAAAAAGCCTACATGCTGACACCCTGGATGGTAATCCAGGGTGTCAGCTACCTTCATGCCAAAATGTATCAAAATTGGTTCAGCCGTTTGAGCGTGATATACATAAAGACACAAAGACACTCACAAACTTTCGCATTTATAATATTAGTGTAATGAATCTAAATCAGTCAGCAGTAAAAGTAGCTAAGCATAATAACACGCTCTCAATAATCTGTACAGTCAACCAATTTAATTCCTATTAGGACATTTCGTACCTTGTCACAGTGAACGTCAATATAAAAGCCGCCTGAAATCTCATATCTTTGTCATTGTGAGGTTCTATAGTGGCCTAGAAATCAAATTGGTTGGGTGTACTTATGCTCTAGCTCTAGACTCGAGACTCTCGAGAGTTAGATATAGAGAAAGAGAGGAGATAACTTTAAGCATCTGATGTGCAACAATTTCTGGTGCAGACTTAGCGGTTCCGACGCGCATTTTGTCCTTTTTAACCGACTTCAGAAAGGAGGAGGTTCTATGTTTCGCTGTATGTATTTTATAAAATAAATAAATGAATATCAGACAACCTCACACAAATCAACCTAGTCCCAAATTAAGCTCAAGAAGGCTTGTGTTATGGGTACTAGGCGACGATATACATACTTATATAGATAAGTAAATACTTTTAAATACAAAGAACATCCATGACCCAGGCACAAATAATCGTGTTCATCACACAAATATTTGCCCTTGCCGGGATTTGAACCCGGGACCGTCGGCTCAGTAGGCAGTTGCTTACCCACTGCGCCAACCGCGTCGTTGCGGATTTTATAATGAGACTATATTAGCACTAGGGTAATATGCACAAGCCTATATAAATTCAATGAGCGGCGAGTCGCACAACAATACGATTAGGAAGAAGTTTCCAATTCATAGTCGGTTTTACGGCTGAAGCGCAATTTATTCCACCTAAGTAACATTAGAAAACTTGGGATTTGAGAAATATAGAACTGTGGGATAGAAAAGAAAATTAAAAAATATCTATTCTATGTGCGCATGTGCTCACACAAAATCACTCAATTTTGATAGTAATATTTTTTTATTAAATATACTACGACATAAATCATTAGCTTTTTTTAAACAATCATTTATTTTGGAGACACCTTCATACGGTACACGACGCAAAGCTCTCTCGATATCTATACTAATTTCAGTCTCTATATTAATCCAAGTTGTCAATTGGTGACTCAATGAATCTCATAAGATAACGAAACTTGTTGAGTGCGACATGACTAGTTCGCCATCTACGAGCAGCCACAACATGTTTACAGCTTTAATCAGCATTCTGGAGCCAGGGCATCCGCGGAGGCTCACTTAGTATACCTACATTTGCACCATATTATATTTACAACCTGTTTTAAGGCTCCTTATTCGTTCAAAACGACGCGGTTGGCGCAGTGTTTAAGCAACTGCCTACTGAGCCGACGGTCCGGGTTCGATTCCCGGCAAGGGCAAATATTTGTGCGATGAACACGAATATTTGTGCCTGGGTCATGGATGTTCTATGTATTCAAGTATTTTAATTTGGAACGTATATAAAATTACAATTCATATTAAAAACTTAATCAAGGAATTAGTTATAAATAAAATAATTACGTGACTAAAATAAACTAAAAAAAACCGGCCAAGTGCGAGTCGGACTCGCGCACCGAGGGTTCCGTACAAACATTTTCCATCCCTAAGTGTTTAAGTTAAGTTTGCACCTGGTATGTATAGCGCCCCATATAAATTAGGTGCAAACTTGCAAAGTTAGGTATTAAAAAAAAACTACTTACTAGATCTCGTTCAAAACAATTTTCGTTGGTAGTTTTTATAGTAATGTACATCATATGTTTTTTTTAGATTTTTCATTTTCTTATTTTAGAAGTTAGAGGGGGGGGGACCAACTTTTTTCCACTTTGGAAGCGTCTGTCACGCAAACTATTCGGTTTAGAAAAAAAATATTTTAGAAACCTCGATATCATTTTTGAAGACCTATCCATAGATACCCCACACGTATGTGTTTGATGAAAAAAAAAATTTTGAGTTTCAGTTCTAAGTATGGGGAGCCCCCAATATTTATTATTATTTTTTTATTTTTGCATCAAAATCTTAATGCGGTTTACAGAATACATCTACCTACCAAGTTTCAACAGTATAGCTCTTATAGTTTCGGAAAAAAATGGCTGTGACATACGGACGGACAGACGGACAGACGGACAGACGGACAGACAGACAGACAGACAGACATGACGAATCTATAAGGGTTCCGTTTTTTGCCATTTGGCTACGGAACCCTAAAAAGGTGTAAAAAACTGTTCAAGTATTTATTTATCTATAAGTATGTATATTGTCGCTTAGTACCCATAACACAAGCCTTCTTGAGCTTAATTTGGGACTAGGTTATGATTTGAGTGAGGTTGTCTGGTATTTATAAAAACCAACTGCTGATTCATTGAGACATTATTCTTTATGATCAAACATTTCTCTTACTGTAGGTACTATCAATGTTACTAGTTAGAGCGGCTATTGCGATTTATTGGTATAAATTTTTAGTTTGAATTTTTAATTGATAATTTTTGCTTCAAGAAATACTCGAAATCGACTAAATTCAAGCAGAAAACTGTTTTTTTCAATTTATTTTCGACTGCACGCAAAGAAAACACGATAATATGTTGTGTTATTTTCTAGAACTTGGAGAAAAGTATTATTCACTTTAAAAACTTGGTTGAAAATATTAATAAATATCTGTCATAATATAATTTTTTTTAAGTAGAAGGCCTCTTGAGAAGCCTTATTCCTTTTAAGATTTTTTTTTTCATGTTATTGTGAAATGAATAATACTTTTCCCTGAGTTCTAGGTACATATTTCATGTTTTCATTGCGTGCAGTCGAAAATAAGATGAAAAAACTAATTTTCCGCGTGAATTTTGTCAATTTCGAGTACCTAGTTTTTGATACAAAAATTATCAATGAAAAATTCAAACTGTAGGTTTCAAATATATAGGTACCAATAAATCCCAATAGTCTTGTTCTAGATAGTAACATCAATAATATGTTAAGAAACATGTTTCATCATAGAGTAAATATCTAAAACAATCAGCATTTTAAAAGGAAAAAGGCCTCTTAAGTGTTTACATACTATAGCATTGGCCGGTCGAATCAAAAATGTGGAATGCCGTCAACTCTACTTTTTATTGGTTTTTAATGGTCGATCTGTAGAGGTAATTTGACAACATTATCAATCAATAAGTGTATCAATACCACGTCATAAAATGGCGGCGCTTTATTTTAGATGTTGCATAAGAGTGTAATAGTAGTTTTTGATACAAGTGTGGAAAGTATGTCATTTTGAACGAGTCCCGAGGAGTCTTGGCCTGAGCCGCAAGGCGAGGGTCAAGACTCGGGACGAGTTAAAATGACACTTCCACACGTGTACCAAACAACGTTTTTTAATACATTTGCGAAAAATTGCAATAATACAAATTTAAAACAGTAATTGAAAGGGGCAATTATATTTATTTCTGTCTGATAAAAATAAAGAGTAATACCTACAATTTTTAGAGTAATTGTGAAGGGTCGCATTTAAGGCCTTTGCTGGTAAGTTTAAAGTTTTATTCAAGTTGTTAATAATTCTCTTTTTCTCGTTTCCAGCCAATAAAATGTTCATAGACGGCAATGTAATTTCTCTTTCGATTTTGCGGGTAAAATACTCTTACTTGCAATTTTTGCCTTGGCTCGCTATATAGGGCGGTGTTAAATCTATTCTGATAACATCAGAATCCATCATTTTCTATCAAAAACTCTTATTTTATAAATCTTACGTGTCATTTACATATAATTAAAACAATACTGAATGAAAATGAAAGTTTTACTTTTAATTGTAATATTTTTTTTTAAGATGGCGTCGGCTGTCATCATTCAGCCAAATCAAAAGAAGTAGTTTTAATATTTCAGAAGAGATATGATAATGTTACACAGTAATTTAATTGATTCGAAACAATAAAAATCGTGAATCTGTTTTTAGTTCTTTACATTTCATATAATTGTAAATAAATATATTATTTTATACATAAAAATAGCGATTATTCATAATTATTATGAATTTATAAAGCAGCGCGTGGGTCACGCTTAATACTGTATTTTCTAATCTGTGACAATACTTTCTTTTTAATTTTTTTAGGTCACGCATAATACTCATTTGCTCATTAAATAATAGTCACTCAGACAAATTATTAAAACCGCTTTTGTATATAATTTAATAGATAACCCTTTGATTGATCCAGTATGCAATTTAAATATTTTAAGCATAATTATAAGATAAACACTTGCAATGCAATGACGTAATAAATAAAGTTGGAAAGTGATTGACCTTTTTTTGGATGTATGAGACATGACGTGTTAGTACAACAGAAAATTAAAAAAAATTGAAAAGTAAAAAGCACTAGTTCGAAATAACCAACTTTTCGCACGATTTACAGCTACGAAAAGTACCACTTTTTGAGCAACTGTATTAAAAACAAATTAATTATCTTTGTATGTGAGTAGTTTATCCCGAAAATTCGAAAACTTGTAATTTGTTACATTTTCAACCCCTTAACTTCGCCATTTTGAAAAAATACAAAAAACTGAATCAACAAAAACCAAAATAAGTACTTATGGAGCGCACTCACAAAATTTCAGAGAGAACAGCCGGAAATCCCTACATCCAAATATCCGGACGTACGAAAGAATTTTTGGCCATACTGAAACGGAGACACTTCGCTCGCTCAGACTATAATGTTGTCTATAGTCCTGCAAAATACTATATTGTTCATTTCTATATTGTTGTTTTTAACTAACACAACACAACATATAATACAATGACACTATACTATAGTACCTATAATACAATGACTGTTATTTCTTCATGGCTGTACTGATTAATTACATTTGCCATAACGCCTTTCGATACGGTGTACGGTGAGCAGAATCAAAGTACTCTGGTAATCTTTTTTCAAATTACTTTTCAACCCTAGGGTTAAATGAGGTCATTTCCAATCCGCTAATTAGAAAATCAATGACGTGGAACAAAAAAAGTATACTCATAAGCTCACGTAATGAAATTTGTTACTTTTGTCTCGAAGTCGGTATCGGATAACCGTATTAAAATAATCTTTCTAGCTAGATCGACTCCAAAACATGTTAGTTATGTAATTTATTCTAAGGTGTAAAGCCTCAAGTAAACAATGCAAAGATCGACACAAAAAGCATAAGAAAAAAATAATAGGTTGTCTAGCGTTAGGGTGGTGGAGAGGTTACCACGCTGGACCGGTAATCCAGAGGTACCGGGTTCGATTCCCGGTATCTTCCTCCAGGTTACGCATTTCAATTTTTCTTTGTGATTCGATCTTTGTATCAATGGTTTAAACCAAAATACTGTTTATCTAAATTATATTAAAATATGTATATCATTGATATTTTAGATTCCAAAATATCAATAATATACATATCTTTATATATTGTTTATTGTTTACAAGAAACGGATATGTATAACCTGTGTTTGCTTATTGTTTACCTCTATTGTGATACTAAGTAAGTGTTATCTGTATTTGTATTTCTTTCTTCTTGAAGTGTGCAATAAAGAGTATTCTATTCTATACTATTTTGCTAAATCTTCTTTGATATGTCTGGAAAGAGCGCAAAGGGCGGTATTGAAGGTAGCTTTTACGAAGCCACGATTGTTCCCTACTGAAGATCTTTATAATGAAGCAGAAGTTTTAAGCGTCCGTAAATTGTTTTTGTTTCGGGCCATAATTTTCATTCATAAGTCAATTCTACAACATCCATCCTATCCTGACTGGTTAAAGAAAAGAGTTTTTAAGATATCCGTACCGACTGTCAAAACTATGTTCGCAAAACGTTTTAAAAATTTCTTATTCCCTAATATTTATAGCAAATTTTTGTGGCTAAAACGCGAGTACCGGAGCTCTAATTACTATCATGGACGCATGATATGATCAAGCTGAAGAAGCTTTGAGTTAAAGCACTGCTCACGTTCTTCTCGCTCCTTGCTCACATTACACTACACTCACTCACACTCACACTCACAGACGATCAAACTAATTTTAATGGACATTATTTATTATCACGCCCTAAATGTATTCATCATAGTATTGTTCATTTGTTAGTTCTAATTTCTTCTTTAAGCATGTCTATAGCCGCATTGTTAATGAACCTGATGTGTATGATACGACTTCCACGATACAGGCTATGCCTAGTGTGGTGTGGAAGTCACTGTTAAATTATGTTAAATGTAGAAATGTTTCTTTTGGTAAAATAAAAATTATTCTATTCTATTCTATTCTGTCCTATGTATATAGTGATTAGTGAATAATGTTTTGTTCGTCAGAAATGTCGCCTTTTCAATAATAAGCATATATACTAACGATTGGTAGGGGAATGTTTTCGACAAAATATGTTCGAAGGCAGTTGGCTAAAAGGCAAATGTGGCTAGAAGGCAAA